>OY101441.1:72361018-72906261 GCA_956483585.1 Gymnocheta viridis
GACTTCCGCACTACCCGAACTTTCTCTTGTCCTATACATTTATGGGGCTAATTGTTTGACAGCCCTTAAACAACGGAGAGTCAATAGATTGAGTATGCCAACTGTAGTGATTTATATACATATACATAAATATAACAATATAATCGACCTGAAATTTAGGTAAAAATTATATCTCTAATATCTGCTCCATTTGAAAACGTTTGGAATTAAATGTTTAAAAATTTTCCTGCACAAAGTATCTGTCAACGTGGTAAGCCAATACATATATAAATGATTACTGGCACGAGCACAAAAGTTCCATTTACTTATTTCATTATACATATGAAAGTAGTACAAATGCTTATAAGTATTTTTTAAAGAAAGAATCTTATCAAAACTGTGTCAAACATTTTAAAATATTTTTGCAGACAACAATTTTGATAATAAAATTTGACTGCTAGTTATCAGCTCTCGTTGGATGGAGATATTTGGAAACCACAGAAGTTAAACATTATTTTATGCAAATATTCGGCATTAAATGAAATAAGCAAAATCAACAATAAGTATGAATTCATTTTCTTTCAAAGATTATTTAAGCGAGTTTGTTGAGTTCACTTATTTCTGCATAGCTTTTTTGTTTGGGTTGAAAGTATATTTGACTATTTAACTTAAAAAATAATTATCAATTTTTTGGCAATGAAACAACTGATTGATTCATTTTTAAAAACAGAATCTACATATACATATATTGTCTGAAAAGCAGGAAAATATCTATGAAACTGTGTGTAATTTATCGCAAAAGTAAATACATACGTTTTTTGCTTATGTCTCGAAAACGGGTCTTAAAAAACAAATATGCTACATTCATTATAATCTACATTTTTCGGTTAATTTATCTTTTAAATATTAAAATAATTCAAAAAAAAATTAAAAAAAACTGTGATCACATATCCACTTTTGGCTTAAAAGTTACGCGACGTTGAGTAAACTTTTCGGAAAGTACAAAAAAGCCGATGAAGTCGGAACTTTTGAAAATTGAAATTTTAGTTTTCAAACGTTGAAAACTAGTGGTAATTACTTAAAATTTTGTTATATATTTTAAACTTCATTTAAGATATCGAAATTAATTAATTGAAGAAGAAATTTTTTTTTTAAAAAATCGATTACCTAGTACCAGAGAATACAAGGCTGAAAATTGGTATGAGAATCGATAGAAACTCGTTATTTTTTTCTAATGATTAGAGCTCGAAAAAATAATTTTGGATCAAAAATATCAAAAAATGCGAACAAATTAAAAAAAAACTCAGAAAAAATCTCCTATGCTATAAGTAACGGCCAAAGGTCCGTAGAAATATCAATTTAAGGCAAAACTAACAAAAGTTAAAAAAACATTTGTTAGAATTGAGAGAATATTAAAATTGACGATTCGATGTAGGAAATTTCTAAGCGAAAGTCCACATATACTACTGACTTCCCATAAAAAATTGTTGTAGTTCAGGTACAAGCCATCCCATATGTGGGTTCGCATAAGTGCTAGTCCAAAAAATAAATAAAAGCTTTGTTCTTAAAAAAAATAACCTATCTTTATATTATTACCTACAAATTATTTTTCACTTCCAGCAATCATGTTAATAAAAATTACTAGATAAAAGTATTAATTTTATATGCTTATGTCTTATCATTGTCACAAGGTTACCAAACTTTCCATAAAAATGATTAAATTGTATTAAAATCATAGTTTAACTACTTATTTAAAATGTGTATAGTAAATTTCAAAGTACTTTTATTTGTAATTCTAGAAAACTAATCGTTAAACAAATTGCTTTTAAAACTTTGTTGAAAGCAAGAAAATGGGTTAAAAATTTTACATTGCACGTGTGTTCGTTTTGTTTCTAGTAGGGATGCCATTCGTGTCTGATCAAACCGAAAGTAGTAGTTAATTTTTTAAAATTTATGGAGTTTTTGGTAGCAAAAACGGTTGGCGATTTTCAAACTGGATTCTACAATTATATTTTTGTTAAAAAGTTCTTAATGGAACATTAAAAATATCAATGAATAAAAATCATTGAATACTCAAAACCACAAGAAAATATTTGATATCTGAAGTCATACTTTTGAAGGAATTGTTGTGCTTGATGTCAAATATTTTACTTACAGTTTAAGAACTTGTTTTCACGGACGAGCCAAATTAAAAAACCTCAAGCGTGCGCCAAGTGTTGAATATCCGACAGTCTGCATGACAGGCGCACGTTCTATAAATGCTTTCTCAGAGAATAATTTACTTTTCTATTTATTAGTAAGTACACATAGTTATACAACTAAAGTAAAGTAATTCATACGATATGTAGATTGTGTGGAACAGTATGTTTTTCGTAATAGAAGTCATTACCAAGTTTTTGTGAGCGGTCAACAAGTTGAAATGGCAAATTTTGAGCACATATCGAATTAATGATGTTAAAGTTCGATATACAAAATTCCGAAAATGGAAATTACTGTATACTCCTATACTCAAAAAAACAATTCCTAAACTTCATTCTTCAAAAAGGTTTATGACTTCATAGAAAATGAAAACAATTTATATATGCAAACAGGAATCTTTTTCTGCCATATTTGGCGCCTATTCCCATTTTCAAAATTAATCTCATCCATTTTAGAATAACACCAGTTAAATTTATAATTACATATATACTTCTTTATCAAGCCATATTTATACGCTTACAATGAGTTATCATAATAATTAGACTATCGCATTCGTTAGAGTATTTTTTTTAATTCTCTTAAGCCACAAAATGTCATAAATGGCGTCAATGTCTGTGAATATAGTGGCTATTATCGTTTTAAATGTAATGTAAGATAATAATGAAAAAATTGTTTACAAAAAAGTATTAAAGTATTATGTTGTGGATTAAATCGACGTTTTGGTTGCAATAAATTTTTGTGGTGGCACCCCTGGCCGTTTGAATGTGAATGTGTAGCGCTTCATTTGCAAACACTTTTACTATATAAAGATTTGTAGAAACTGGAATTTTCTTTGAAGGCGGATAGTCTTATTAAATTCATAACTTTGCCGTGTGTGGCAGAAATTTTTTATATTTTCTTGGCCAATTCTCTTGAATAAAATGACGGCGGAACAGCATTTGCGTTTTTCAATTTGAAAAACTCAGCGGTCATTATGCGATGCCATGATGAAGCAGCTCTTAGGTTCAACCTTAAAATTCTCCTCCTCTAAAAAAAAAGTTCCTTTAAAATAACAAAAGAAAATATATATAGAAATTCAATTTTGTTATTAATCATTTGCAAGTGCTACGAAAGTGCGAATATTTATTATATCATAGAAATTATGTTTATTATTTACTGTTTACGGCTTTGGTAAGAGATTGTGACTGAAAAGAGACAGACACAGCAAAAAATCCCATTTAATGAGTGTATTATAGCCTGCACCACAAAAGTGAAGAGGGTATATACAGGTTTATCATTGCATTTGTAGTTTCTAAAATATTTATTTCCGACCCCACAGATGAAGAAGTTGGCGTCCGTCTGTACGATGTTAAAATGCCAGGTGACTTACAGCCCTAAATGTTCTAAGAATTTCGGTAATGAAAATCAGCAAGATCTGTTCAAGAATTATCTCTTTCATTAGGAAAAAAGGGTTCTTCCTAAGATTTCTTATCACCATTTCTAAAACAGTACATACACGAGGAATGTTTCACATGTTTGTTCAGTCCTGAGTTTGTAGTTTATCGGTGAACAGAGTAGAGAAGGAAAAAACTCTCCATTTGCATTTTTCATGTTTGTTTTTGACATTTCTGACTTGATCTACATGATTTTCATTACCAACTTCAAAAGATACATTAAAAAAATTTAATCTGAAAATTCAGCGTCTAACTGCAATCTTACAAATAAATAGGAAGAGACAGTGTTGAAAAATTCAGTACTTTTCCATTTCAAAAATACCTCGGTACCCCCACTATATTTTCAGTACTTTCATTACTACATATTTTACATTTTGCGGAAATTTGGCAAAAAATTGTATAAAAAGGAATTTTATAAAAAGGAATGCCTTGGATAATATGTCAGTGGAAAATTTAAATTTGAATGAAAACCATTTGCCTTTAAATGAAGTCTTTTGTGGAACTAAATTTTACATATATGTAGAAAGATGCAAAGTTGACAAAGAAATTGTTTATAAATTAAAAGAAAGAATTTTTCGAATCATTAAAAACTAAGTTTTGTTTTGAAAACAAAAAATTAAAATTGATAAATAGTTTTACTCCAGAAAATATACTCTCTGTAATATACTACCAGTATAGTAGAATACCATTACTGTTAACGTTATTTCCTAACGAAGAAAAAAACTATGAAAATATTAATTCTCAATTGCGTGCACCAGCGGATCTTCCAGAAATAATACACTTTAAAACAGCAAATGTTTAAAAATTTTGGAAAAATGTTGCCAAAACTAATACGAAATGAATGAACTAATGTTTCTTCATATTTCACGTATAAAGATATATCAACTCAAATGACACTTGCTGTTTTAATTATAATATTTCTAATTATCTCATAAATAAGCTTCATCTTCAAAAAACTAATTGAAAGCTTTATTTTTAAATATAAATAATTTTAAACTTAAGTAAGAATTAAATTTATAGTTTAATATATCTTGTTATTTATAAAAGTATAAACCCGGGTATAAACTACATATATAAAAGAGCTTTTTAGAAGCTGAAAACTATAAATGTACCTTTTGTTTATGTACATATAACAAAGTTTATTTAAATATATATTTATATTTGCCTTTATTATACCTATAAATATTGTAATTACTTAAAAAACATATATGAATTCAAATAAACCATTTTTTGTTCAATTAAATTTTATAAATAAATATTTTTTACAAAATTACCATTTAATGCAAAAAAGTACTCTTTGAGTTATATTTCAGTACTATTTCAAAATTTTAATTTTTCAATACTGGGAAGTGGTATTTTTATTCCTTCAAGAATGTAGTTAAAAGTTAATATTCTCTTATTAAAAATTAAAAAATGTTGTTTTGTGCCGCATATGCAATTTATTTATAAATTGTCATTTTAATCCGGCCAAGAAGCTGCCGCCGTAATTTTTATAATTATAAATCCGCTGCTCACCTTAGACAAGAAAAACAAATAATAGAAGTATGTTTACAATAACGAGTGAAACGAAATAATTTATATTATACTTCTGTATAATTAAATAAAACAGGTTTTCTTCCTTCTTCATTTATAAATGTTGAATAATTGTATTTAAACGGCGGCCTCTATTTAATGATGATATTGTTGCAAAGCCGACGCCGCACAGTGGCTGAAAATCGTTTTTCATTGGCCAAAATTCTGTAACTTTTGAACCGATCAAAATATTGAAGTAATGTTTATTTTATTGGATAGATATTTAGTTCAGCTTGACTCAGTTTAAATTACATTAAAATTGATTGAGGACTTTTTAAGGAATTCTAGGTCAAAGTTGAACTTTTGAATTTTTTTTACTTTTAGAGTGAAATATGGGTTTATTATTTTTTTATTTATTAAAAAATTGAATATTTGGAAATTAATAATAATTATAAATATTTTTTGTAATAATGGAATTTTTTTAATGTTACACTTAAAAAAAATTTTACACTGAAAAAAATAGTAAAATCAACTGGAGATTTTGCTATTACAGAAAAATTGAAAATTTTTTGCTGACAAATTTGCAAATTTGTTTACACTCAAAGAATAGTTACACTTAGAAAAACACGTTAATAATATTATCTAAAAATATTACTATTATTACAGAAATATTTATTATTTTTTGCTGTAAAATTTGATAATTTTAAAAACATTTTAAAAATAAAAACTGCAATAAATTTTAATAGCATTTGCAACAATGGTAGGTTCTGTTTATTATTATTTTTTACTAATATTATGTTTTTCGTACTTAAATAACAATGAAAGGCAATTATAATTATTATTCATTTGACTCAAATATTGATTGCAAATATTCCATATTTTGTTCTGTGCTATTTCTGTTCTTTAGTAGTTTTTTGGCTTCTTCATCTAAATCCCGATGTTCCACTTTCCATTGATTTCGAATACTGGAGATGAACGGATCTGACGTTGCCAATAATATATTAAATAGATCTTCATTTGTTGAATTTCTTGAAATTTTTCTAGTATTGTGCTCTCTATAAAATCTGTAATCCTTGTTCCTTTTTTCCTGAGCCTCCTCTGATAGATCTCCAAGTGGCACCAAATGATATTTAATGACATCTTCTCCATGATAAAGGATTTTGTGAACTGTTGCAGACATATTTCTCCATGGGTAGTTGGTTGTATATATTTTTGCAGTTTCCTTAGCATAATCTCCAAATTTTCTAGAGTCAATTTCTTCATTGCACGCAAGTACTTCTAGGATTATTTTAAATCTGAAAATAAGGTTTAAATCCACTCCTGTTATTTCAGATGCTGTTTCTGGATCTGAAAAGAATCTTCTTGCGGTATTGCCATCATTTGTATTGCCTAAACCTTGTTTTGGCTGATCTATAATTAATCCAAATTTGCGATATTCATCTAGAACATGTTTCTTTTTTGAACTTCTTAACTCTTTGTTGGTTTCGTTGTTTCTTATTGATCCTGAAGACCCGAAATCCAAATCATAACTGATTTTTAGTATGTGTTCCATAAGTCGTATTCTTGCATGTAGTGGTGATAATCCAAATTCATATGCATCGGTATTATCTAATGATTTTGTCGGTATTTAGTTTAATTGGGTTGAAGTTGCTTGGCATATAATGCAGCTGGATGCAGCCTTCGTGTTAGTCAAAGCCTGACCTACTTTTCCATCTATCATTGTCAGCACTAATTGGTAGCTTACTTCAATTTGCTGCCCATCTAACTGTAATTGTAATGGCTGTAGTGTTGCAATTTGGGCCTTTATATCACTAACTTCTTTGTTAATGGCATCATGAGTTTCTTTTTTGAATTTAAATTTGATTGGCCTGCAGTATTTCGTAGAAGATGGTGTCTCATTTTTCCAAATATCCATTGTTTGCGTTATACTAGTCGAAGGCTCTGAATCTTCCAAAATCTTTTTCAATCGCAATGGTACAAATGATACCATGAACATATCCGAGTCCGAAATATTTTCACATACAACTTGTTTGTATTGTTTTTGTCCCGAAGAACTATCACATCCCCATTTACAAAAAAGACCTTAATATCAGGTAAAACTGATTAGTATCTCGCCAATATTTGTTGTTGTTGTTGGGTTGTTTTTTTTCTTTAGTGGTTTAATGTCGCGATTATTGTTATAAAATTGTTTATGACTTTGGTTGACCCTAACATTTGATAACAGGTAAATTTAGAAAGAGATCATATGTTTACTGTAGAACCTATTGTGATAATTTTATTACCTATTTTTTGCTGATCAAAACAAAGCCATTAAACCCTTTCGCAGGTATTATATTTAATTTAATTATATTTAGTTTAACCTAATTTTTTGGCTACCTTAATCTGGATATATTAGCTGCAAAAGGGCGTAAAAATTTTAAAAATCGGTGACAAAAAAAAATTAGACTTTTGGCCAATGAAAAACGATTTTCAGCCACTGTGCGGCGCACATTTGATAATGATAATTGTGAGCGTGGCATGCTGTCAAACTCAACGGTTTTTTTAATTTCAGAAAAAGGTGTTTTTCTTTTGTTTTTTATAAAAAATAAATGGTTACTACTCGCAAGCTATCATCGATAATGGCCTGCGGTCTTTTTTATAATGTTGGTAGGATTATAGTCTTTAGTTGTTGTAAGTGGTCAGAGCTCTAGCGTTTAATATTAGGGGCGTTACGAAATATTTATGAAACTGCTATATTTTTCTCAAATTTAAAATTTAGTGGAATAGAACTTCTAGGGAACAAAGGGGAACAAGAAATGTATACCACCCGGAGAAAGGTGAAAGTGTCCTCTTTACCGCTATATATACTTTTGCACCCGTGACGAGCCGTGTGTAGAACACTTTTTTCATTTTAATGAAATTACTCCAAAGTACTCGTATACAATGGTGTATATAATTTTCACTTTTTTGCCTAAAAGTTTATGTTTTTTACTTTAGACTACGTAAAACTAAAAAAATTAAATATAATACCTGTGAAAGGGTTTAATGCCTTTGTTTTGATCAGCCAAAAATTGGTAATAAAATTATCACAAATTATCACAAAATTCTACAGTAAACATATGATCTGTTTCTAAATTTACCTGTTATCAAATGTTAGGGTCAACCAAAGTCATAAGCAATTTTATAACAATAATCGCGACATTAAACCACTAAAAATAAAAAAACAACCCAACAACAACAACAAATATTGGCGAGATACTAATCAGTTTTACCTGATATTAAGGTCTGGACAACATGTGCAGTTTTGTTCAATTTAAGCACTACCTGCTATGAAATTAAAGATCAATGTGTGAATAACATGTATCTAAAAATGTATAAAACTACGGATTCGATAAGGGATTACTCAGTAATAAGTTAATCCTCTAGGTGTACGGATAAAACATAACACGCAAATAAAAATATTCACAAAAATATGGAGAGCTTCAGTTATAAAGAACTGGCGGAAGAGTATTTTAGAAACAAAAACCAGGAAGATGTTCTTAGTTACGTTAAAATAAAATTAAACTTAAATTCGTGTAGCACCGAAATGCAAGAGCAATTATCTAATTTCGTCAAAGCACTAAAAACGCAACAAAGAAGTTAGCTACAGTAAACAAAACTTTTATATAAAAAGTGCAAACTGGTTAGAAGGCCAACTTACTGTCGCTGCAGAAACAGCAAAGCAAGATAAGGCTGGAAGACCACGCAAATCATTGGACAAATGCAGCGATAGATCTAAGAGGCGGAAACTTAAAGATATCAACGATGCAATTGGTTGTACAAATATAAAAGAATCTTTCCTATATCAATTACGATCACAGAACCAATTAACAAAAGTGGATATCATTGAAAAAATTGTTAAAGCTAGTCCAGTGAGAACAAAACGGATTCTTAAAAATATACCAACTCCGAGTGATGCAATACAGTACACAAATGAGGAGGCATTAGCATTATTTCTGGATTTGAAATTAACAAAACAGCAATATATTAAGCTCAGACTGCGTACGATTGAAAAAGGTTCAAATATGTATCCAGAATATCATTACATAACCGCTGCTAAAATGGACTGTTTGCCATCAAAGGACACTATTACAATCACACCAAATTCGGCAGAGGTACAACTACAATCTCTACTTGATCACACAGCCGAACGCTTGCTACAATCAATAACAGGAAATGAGTTAAAGAAATATGGAAACACAAAGTTAATTCTTTTTTGTAAATGGGGATGTGATGGTTCTGCGGGACAAAAACAATAAAAACAAGTTGTATGTGAAAATATTTCGGACTCGGATATGTTCATGGTATCATTTGTACCATTGCGATTGAAAAAGATTTTGGAAGATTCAGAGCCTTCGACTAGTATAACGCAAACAATGGATATTTGGAAAAATGAGACACCATCTTCTACGAAATACTGCAGGCCAATCAAATTTGAATTCAAAAAAGAAACTCATGATGCCATTAACAAAGAAGTTAGTGATATTAAGGCCCAAATTGCAACACTACAGCCATTACAATTGCAGTTAGATGGTCAGCAAATTGAAGTAAGCTACCAATTAGTGCTAACAATGATAGATGGAAAAGTAGGTCAGGCTTTGACTAACACGAAGGCTGCATTATATGCCAAGCAACATCAACACAATTAAACAAAGTCCCGACAAAATCATTAGATAATACCGATGCATATGAATTTGGATTATCACCACTACATGCAAGAATACGACTTATGGAACACATACTAAAAATCAGTTATGATTTGGATTTCGGGTCTTCAGGATCAATAAGAAACAACGAAACCAACAAAGAGTTAAGAAGTTCAAAAAAGAAACATGTTCAAGATGAATATCGCAAATTTGGATTAATTATAGATCAGCCAAAACAAGGGTCAGGCAATACAAATGATGGCAATACCGCAAGAAGATTCTTTTCAGATCCAGAAACAGCATCTGAAATAACAGGAGTGGATTTAAACCTTATTTTCAGATTTAAAATAATCCTAGAAGTACTTGCGTGCAATGAAAAATTTGGAGATTATGCTAAGGAAACTGCAAAAATATATACAACCAACTACCCATGAAGAAATATGTCTGCAACAGTTCACAAAATCCTTTATCATGGAGAAGATGTCATTAAATATCATTTGGTGCCACTTGGAGATCTATCAGAGGAGGCTCAGGGAAGAAGGAACAAGGATTACAGATTTTATAGAGAGCACAATACTAGAAAAATTTCACGAAATTCAACAAATGAAGATCTATTTAATATATTATTGGCAACGTCAGATCCGTTTATCTCCAGTATTCGAAATCAATGGAAAGTGGAACATCGGGATTTAGATGAAGAAGCCAAAAAACTACTAAAGAACAGAGATAGCACAGAACTAAATATGGAATATTTGCAATCAATATTTGATTCAAATGAATAATAATTATAATTGCCTTTCATTTTTATTTAAGTACGAAAAACATAGTATTAGTAAAAAATAATAATAAACAGAAGCTACCATTGTTGCAAATGCTATTAAAATTTATTTGCAGTTTTTATTTTTAAAATGTTTTTAAATTTATCAAATTTGACAGCAAAAAATAATAAATTTTTCTGTAGTAATAGCAATATTTTTAGATAATATTATTAAAGTTTTTTTTTTAAGTGTAACTATTCTTTGAGTGTAAACAAATTTGCAAATTAGACAGCAAAAAATTTTTAATTTTTCTGTAATAATAGCAAATTTTTTTCAGTGTAAAATTTTTTTAAATGTAACATAAAAAAAAATCCGTTATTACAAAAAATATTTATAATTATTATTAATTTCCAAATATTAAATTTTTTAATAAATAAAAAAATAATAAACCCATATTTCACTCTAAAAGTTAAAAAAATTCAAAAGTTCAACTTTGACCTAGAATTCCTTAAAAAGTCCTCAATCAATTTTAATGTAATTTAAACTGAGTCAAGCTGAACTAAATATATATCCAATAAAATAAAAATTACTTCAATATTTTGATCGGTTCAAAAGTTGCAGAATTTTGGCCAATGAAAAACGATTTTCAGCCACTGTGCAACGATGAAATATGAAATTAAAAATTTAGGTCATGAAGTAAGGAATATTTCAAATGCAGACTAACGAAAACCCCGCTATTTATTTTCTTTGTTGATCTGGAACCAAATAATTATAATACAGATACACATATACATACATATATATATAATATTAAATTTATTTTGAATGCTGTGGCTTAAAATAGAAATGTCTTGGAAAATAACGATATTGTATAAACCTATAGATGCCAACAATTTGGTCACACTAAATAGAAAGATAAAATTTATATTAAATGCGGGTTAAATTATAATACATCTCGGCGCACATAAAAGAAAAAAACACTCCCCCAAGGTGTTGCAGCTGTATGCAAACTCACACTTCTAAATAAAAAAACTTTATTAGAAATCATACCAATTATAATAAAAATAATGGACAACCAGAATTGGATGTTAATGGTAATAATTTTCCAAATATTAATAGTAATAGTGTGATAATAACCAGCTATAATGGATATAGACATAATTCAATAAAATTTTAAATTTATCTAGCTCATTTCAGCAAACAGAAGCTCTGATGGAAAAACATATTAAGACCGCCACGTTAAGTAGAGTTATCGTGATGTCTACACTTTTAACCCAACTACGCAAATTTAAAATTACCTTTTTCAGAATCTGCTTTCACGAGTAGATGTTATTTCTATAATATGGGCTACGATTTGAAAATACTATTCATTCGCATAACAGCGCTCACGCAGGATATTTTATTTTAATAAAGTTTTAAATAAAATTCTTTATATTAAGTGAAGTTAATGATTTTTTAATTCAGTAATATTAAAATTAAATATAACGAATCAGATATTCTGATTATGTCAGTGTATTTTCCTCCAGGAAATACTGTAAAATATCTAGATTACCACCAGTTTTTTACTTTACTGGGTCAGAGATACTTATATTGTGCGAGGTAACTAAACATTATTGGTGGGACTCAAGGCTATCGAATCTAGGGGGGAAAAGTTGTATAAATTAGCAAATTCATTATCGAAACTTGTAGTTTTTGCACACAAAAATTAAGCGTGGACATTTTTCTTTGAAATTGTTCCCCAAAAGTGCAAAACTCGTGTTTTTGACAAAGCTATGAAGAAAACTCAAAAAATCGGTCGCAATATCCGATTTTTGGCGAAAATTCGACATGTGCGACCTTAAAACCTTTTAAATTATGCTTAATTAGGCTTAAGCCCCAAAAATTTTTTTGGGACAACTAGAGATGGGCATCGCTCACGTAATTAGCGTGATCACGCGTGTTCAAGCATAATCGTGAGCAGTTTGTTGTTTCAATACCGTGAGCGTGCATGTGCGTGAGTATAAAAAAACTTAACGTGAGTGACCGTGCATGAGTAGATTTTTTGCGTGATTGTTTCGTGATTTTTTTGATTTTGGAATTTTTTCATATTTTCAATACGAGTAGGTACGTGGTTTTAAATTTTGTCATGAAGACAAAACGTTGTGCCGGTATGTATTAATGATGTGAATGAACGAGTCAAAGTAGCAGTATAAATCCGAGTTTAGACTGGCGATCATTTGGAAGAAAAACATCTGCAATTCTTTTTCGTTTTTTCATTTGCATTCACACAGACAAACAAGACCTAAAATTTTAAGATTTTGGAAAAAATCTCAAGATCTTCCAATTCTGCAAAAATTGGCTAAACAGATACTGTGTGTACCATCCAGCTCATCTACAAACGAAGGAGTTTTTTCAGCGCCAGCAAGAATACTTGAAGAGAAGTGAAACAGACTTCACGGGAAAAATGTTGACAAAATTTTATTTCTGCATAAATTTTTTTATCTATTGTCTATGAACGCTAAAATAGAAGATGGTACTTAATCTTAATATTTTACACAGATTGCTTATGAGCTAAAAAATGAATGATTTTAATCAAAATATTTTAAATATGTACATACATAATTTTAAATTTCACTTTAAAATTTTAAAATAAAAGAAAATGTATATTTTCTTTAAGAATTTTCAAATGTATTCAATTGTCAAATTTAATTTTAACTACAAAGTTTGAAATCGCATGATACATATGTACATACATACATATGTGTAAATCCTGTGTGACGAACCCTACATTCGAACGCGTTTTCACATTAATATATAAAAATTTGTTGGTCTTTCAAAAGAGGCACCTTCAACTTATGCATGTTGCTTAGTGGAATATAAGTGTGCTTTCGAATGGCATAAAAAATAATTTTTTAGCAGGTATTTGTTGCGAAATAATTGATCACACATTTTTGTGAGCCACGCTACAAAAAACGGAAGTAACTTTGAAGGTTAAAGTGTGTTTTCGTAATTTTTTGCGAATTTTGCATAATAAAGTACATTGAATCTAGTTCCTAAAAGAAATATGAATATAAGAGAATTCTAAAATATTTTATTTGCAGCCAAAAACTTTTGTCGTTTTTTTTTTCAGAAGACATGAACCTTTTGTGACGCACCCTACGTAACTCACGTTACATTTTTTCTATTATATTTCTATTCTGAAATTTCATACTTAATTTCAATATTTTCAAAATAGTAATCGTAATACCTAAAAATGGTTAATTTCTGGTAAGAAATTAGAAGATCTGATGTAGTGCAGGATTTGATAATAATTTGTGCATTAATGATCTTCGAAATATGTACATATATTTATTTTATTTATAAAATTATATATCTAGTCTAATATTCCATAAAAAAATTTTTGCTTGGTGGACTGTTTCTGGGGCTTATCCATTATCAAAATTTAAAAATTGTATTTCAAAACTAACTAATTGTTTCAGAAAAGTAAATTTCTCAGTTAAACATAATTTTCCTCTTTTATTGCAGAATTTTCTAATTGTATACTAAATTTTTCTATTTGCATTCAGAAATTTTAATGTATAAATACTTATAGGTTGTGATTTTTTCGTGAGTATTTCGTGAGCGTGAGTTTTTGTGATTGTGACTAACTTTTTTTTCCACTCACGTGAGCGTGCATGATTGAAATTTTTTTATCGTGAGCGTGAGTTTTTGTGATTGTGACTAACTTTTTTTTTCACTCAGGTGAGCGTGCATGATTGAAATTTTTTTATCGTGAGCGTGCATGAGCGTGAGTGAAAAGTCACTCACGATCCCATCTCTAGGGACAACCTACACCGTTTTTTTCTTTTATTTAGTAAAATTGTCTTCGCTATTGTAAATTTCATTAAAACTTATCATCTATTCTGCCGTCTGGTCTTTCTTATTTACTTTAAGAATATAATAAAGTGCGTGTAATTCGTCTGTATTAATGTTTGAATTAAAAATCACAAGATAATACATTAACGTCTTTATCGCAATACGCAAGTACAAATTAAGTTGTACAACAAATATCTGGTTTAAAGCAGAATTGCTTATGTTATTTAACACCAATTAGCAGAGCACAGTCCAAGAAATATACGGTAATTGATTATTTATTGATTATTGTAGATTACAAATATAAAAGCTATTCAGAATAATTTTTTTTCATCCTCTAACAAGAAAAAATAACAATTTCAAGGCTGTTGGGGCTAAATACAAAAATAAAAGTTGATACATACTGGGTATTGGACCACAAGTATATTTTTTAAGGCTTTATAGGAAATAACAAATTTTCCCATTATTTCAAAAATGTGTCTTAAGGGTATGGATTATTTGCACAGCATCTGTCTTTAACGATTCCGTATAATAAAAAGTCTAAAGAAGTCAAGTGATACATACGAGGCGCCCAATTGACATCGCCAATGCAGCTGATAACAAGATTATAAGTTTGCAATATTTCCCACCGTTGTCGAAGCGCAAAGAGAGTCATTTCGATCCTCGGAGGTATGATTCTGACTTCTAATCAATATTTCGGACACAAAAAAGCCATCAGTGCCAAAATAGTATGTAACTTAAAAATAATATTATATTTGCGTTACGCTTGAACAAATATTGCTAATTTATATCCAAAGTGAAATGAGCTGTGTTGCCCAAACTGTGCTATTATTCAAAAAATTTTTGGCCGCAATGAAGCAACCACCAAGAGTGCTGTACGTAAAAAGTTTGAGATACTTACTTGCTAGAGGACAGCACACACGGCTCCCGCCATTCTGCTAGAATGTGGCTGGCTGCCTTAGCCGAAAGTATGCAATTCAATTCAGCAACTCAGTAATTCGCGCACCAATATTAGATCGGCAATCGTGGTCTCTGTCATCTTGGCAATCTCAATTGAAAGCCTCGTAACTGCGATTTGACCGCTTTAGGTTCCTTCTTGTGAGTTGTCGTTTAAGGCAGATGCTACGCAAGTAATCCAGATGGGATCCACAGCCTTCAGGATAATATCATCTGAGCCATTCCTAAGATAGATCAAGAAACCGTCAACAAAGCCAAAGATTCTCTTATACGGGGTCGCCTCTTATACAGAAAACCACCTTACTTGATATGCTGTCGGCGCATGCAACTGCTGCTGTTTTTGTTCATAAGCCATTGATGCATTTCAAATGCAGAACTACAATTTTTTTTTAAACCTGTTAACTCATTTTACCCCAAAAAACTGGGTATTTTTTTACTGTTTTTGAGGTAGATAGTGAGCCCAAACTGAAAATCAAAATGAAGTCCAAGCAAAGGGTTGAATAAAAAAACTTTTAACATATTTTCTATATCCTACTACAAGTAGATTTATAAAGAAAGCACATGACAGCAACTTCAGTAATTCGTCTAAGGTACAGCTTGCATTGGTGCAAACAAATAGATTGACCACATCTCACTTAATTTAATTCAGGAATTTATCTAGTAATTGTACAATGTGCAAAATAATAGCGGTAAGCTTTTATATTATGAATTTGATACTGTTCTCGTGCAAATTCACACTTTCGGGAAAGACTGACAAAGAAAACTACTGAAAAATCTACAGTTGTGGTATCGTTGTAACAGAAAAGGAATACCAATGACAGTATTGGTGCCTGTAACAACTGGACACTTTTTAAAGAAATGTAGTAGTTTTCAGTATCTAAATAAGAAGGACATTCCTTTCCACATCCCAATGCATCTATGCCTCACCAACACGTGCATCAATGGACGTTTGAGTGCCAAAGAAATCACTGATCATTGTGATATTTCCGTAATTTTTGTCAATTATTGGCAATGACTGAAACTGACTGAAGTGGACGTTGTGCACAAGGTCTATCGTTTGTAAATGCACTAACTAACTAACTTTTGTCCAACATGACCTCTTTAAGAAACCTACACTGCTTTGAGTTGTTAGTGCTTCTTATATGATATTTCAAGCAGTTATTAATTTCCAATCATTTATCTGTACCTCAACATTAGAAAAATATTTGTAATTTGATATTACAACGAAACAATTTCTTTAGATATCATTTTTGTCTAAGAATACCTTTGTCTTGAAATTTTTTGTTAAATAAAATCGAATAAGAACGTTGGCTTCAATAGAAAACTACTTATCAGTAAAACTATTTTCATTTAATTTCAAAATATCACGTAATGTCAACCACTAACCATTTGCATATGTTTTATTTCACTGAATCACACCTTCCTTTTATCTTTTTAAATAGGAATTTTTTATCGTTGTTGTCATTTATTGTTGTGATTGCAAAACAAATAAGAGTACCGAATCTTATATACCCTTCCCAGAAGTATGAAGTAGGAAATTCTACTGTGTTTAAGTGAGAACATTATTGGTTTGGCGCACTGACCATTAAAAAAAATCTTTATGATTTCTGAGATATCAAACATTAATTTTGCTCCATATCAACAATTTACAGATTTATTAAGAATTGTCTTGTTGTACACATTAATGTTTGGCACTTGCAGCTAATTTTTTTTAATGAAAACGTACAAAATAAATTTTTATTTTGTTTTGCTTCATTTTTATAACAAACCACGAGTAAGTAGTTAAAACAAGATTAAAATAATATAAAACCAAAAAAAGGATCCGTAACAAAATTCAACGGCGCACAGTGGCTGAAAATCGTTTTTCATTGGCCAAAATTCTGTAAATTTTTAACCGATCAAAATATTGAAGTAATTTTTATTTTATTGGATAGATATTTAGTTCAGCTTGACTCAGTTTAAATTACATTAAAATTGATTGAGGACTTTTTAAGGAATTCTAGGTCAAAGTTGAACTTTTGAATTTTTTTAACTTTTAGAGTGAAATATGGGTTTATTATTTTTTTATTTATTAAAAAATTTAATATTTGGAAATTAATAATAATTATAAATATTTTTTGTAATAATGGATTTTTTTTAAGGTTACATTTAAAAAAAATTTTACACTGAAAAAAATAGTAAAATCAACTGGAGATTTTGCTATTATTACAGAAAAATTAAAAATTTTTTGCTGTCTAATTTGCAAATTTGTTTACACTCAAAGAATAGTTACACTTAAAAAAAAACTTTAATAATATTATCTAAAAATATTGCTATTACTACAGAAAAATTTATTATTTTTTGCTGTCAAATTTGATAAATTTAAAAACATTTTAAAAATAAAAACTGCAAATAAATTTTAATAGCATTTGCAACAATGGTAGCTTCTGTTTATTATTATTTTATACTAATACTATGTTTTTCGTACTTAAATAAAAATGAAAGGCAATTATAATTATTATTCATTTGAATCAAATATTGATTGCAAATATTCCATATTTAGTTCTGTGCTATCTCTGTTCTTTAGTAGTTTTTTGGCTTCTTCATCTAAATCCCGATGTTCCACTTTCCATTGATTTCGAATACTGGAGATAAACGGATCTGACGTTGCCAATAATATATTAAATAGATCTTCATTTGTTGAATTTCGTGAAATTTTTCTAGTATTGTGCTCTCTATAAAATCTGTAATCCTTGTTCCTTCTTCCCTGAGCCTCCTCTGATAGATCTCCAAGTGGCACCAAATGATATTTAATGACATCTTCTCCATGATAAAGGATTTTGTGAACTGTTGCAGACATATTTCTTCATGGGTAGTTGGTTGTATATATTTTTGCAGTTTCCTTAGCATAATCTCCAAATTTTTCATTGCACGCAAGTACTTCTAGGATTATTTTAAATCTGAAAATAAGGTTTAAATCCACTCCTGTTATTTCAGATGCTGTTTCTGGATCTGAAAAGAATCTTCTTGCGGTATTGCCATCATTTGTATTGCCTGACCCTTGTTTTGGCTGATCTATAATTAATCCAAATTTGCGATATTCATCTTGAACATGTTTCTTTTTTGAACTTCTTAACTCTTTGTTGGTTTCGTTGTTTCTTATTGATCCTGAAGACCCGAAATCCAAATCATAACTGATTTTTAGTATGTGTTCCATAAGTCGTATTCTTGCATGTAGTGGTGATAATCCAAATTCATATGCATCGGTATTATCTAATGATTTTGTCGGTATTTGGTTTAATTGGGTTGATGTTGCTTGGCATATAATGCAGCTGGAGGCAGCCTTCGTGTTAGTCAAAGCCTGACCTACTTTTCCATCTATCATTGTTAGCACTAATTGGTAGCTTACTTCAATTTGCTGCCCATCTAACTGTAATTGTAATGGCTGTAGTGTTGCAATTCGGGCCCTGATATCAATAACTTCTTTGTTAATGGCATCATGAGTTTCTTTTTTGAATTCAAATTTGATTGGCCTGCAGTATTTCGTAGAAGATGGTGTCTCATTTTTCCAAATATCCATTGTTTGCGTTATACTAGTCGAAGGCTCTGAATCTTCCAAAATCTTTTTCAATCGCAATGGTACAAATGATACCATGAACATATCCGAGTCCGAAATATTTTCACATACAACTTGTTTTTATTGTTTTTGTCCCGCAGAACCATCACATCCCCATTTACAAAAAAGAATTAACTTTGTGTTTCCATATTCCTTTAACTCATTTCCTGTTATTGATTGTAGCAAGCGTTCGGCTGTGTGATCAAGTAGAGATTGTAGTTGTACCTCTGCCGAATTTGGTGTGATTGTAATAGTGTCCTTTGATGGCAAACAGTCCATTTTAGCAGCGGTTATGTAATGATATTCTGGATACATATTTGAACCTTTTTCAATCGTACGCAGTCTGAGCTTAATATATTGCTGTTTTGTTAATTTCAAATCCAGAAATAATGCTAATGCCTCCTCATTTGTGTACTGTATTGCATCACTCGGAGTTGGTATATTTTTAAGAATCCGTTTTGTTCTCACTGGACTAGCTTTAACAATTTTTTCAATGATATCCACTTTTGTTAATTGGTTCTGTGATCGTAATTGATATAGGAAAGATTCTTTTATATTTGTACAACCAATTGCATCGTTGATATCTTTAAGTTTCCGCCTCTTAGATCTATCGCTGCATTTGTCCAATGATTTGCGTGGTCTTCCAGCCTTATCTTGCTTTGCTGTTTCTGCAGCGACAGTAAGTTGGCCTTCTAACCAGTTTGCACTTTTTATATAAAAGTTTTGTTTACTGTAGCTAACTTCTTTGTTGCGTTTTTAGTGCTTTGACGAAATTAGATAATTGCTCTTGCATTTCGGTGCTACACGAATTTAAGTTTAATTTTATTTTAACGTAACTAAGAACATCTTCCTGGTTTTTGTTTCTAAAATACTCTTCCGCCAGTTCTTTATAACTGAAGCTCTCCATATTTTTGTGAATATTTTTATTTGCGTCTGTTATGTTTTACCCGTACACCTAGAGGATTAACTTATTACTGAGTAATCCCTTATCGAATCCGTAGTTTTATACATTTTTAGATACATGTTATTCACACATTGATCTTTAATTTCATAGCAGGTAGTGCTTAAATTGAACAAAACTGCACATGTTGTCCAGACCTTAATATCAGGTAAAACTGATTAGTATCTCGCAAATATTTGTTGTTGTTGTTGGGTTGTTTTTTTATTTTTAGTGGTTTAATGTCGCGATTATTGTTATAAAATTGCTTATGACTTTGGTTGACCCTAACATTTGATAACAGGTAAATTTAGAAACAGATCATATGTTTACTGTAGAATTTTGTGATAATTTGTGATAATTTTATTACCAATTTTTGGCTGATCAAAACAAAGCCATTAAACCCTTTCGCAGGTATTATATTTAATTTTTTTTTTAGTTTTACGTAGTCTAAAGTAAAAAACATAAACATTTAGGCAAAAAAGTGTAAATTATATACACCATTGTATACGAGTACTTTGGAGTAATTTCATTAAAATGAAAAAAGTGTTCTACACACGGCTCGTCACGGGTGCAAAAGTATATATAGCGGTAAAGAGGACACTTTCACCTTTCTCCGGGTGGTATACATTTCTTGTTCCCTTTTGTTC
Organism: Gymnocheta viridis; assembly: GCA_956483585.1. Classification (NCBI taxonomy): domain Eukaryota; kingdom Metazoa; phylum Arthropoda; class Insecta; order Diptera; family Tachinidae; genus Gymnocheta; species Gymnocheta viridis. Next base: position 72,381,534 of record OY101441.1, read on the forward strand.
CCTAGAAGTTCTATTCCACTAAAGTTTAAATTTGAGAAAAATATAGTAGTTTCATAAATATTCCGTAACGCTCTTAATATTAAACGCTAGAGCTGTGACCACTTACAACAACTAAAGACTATAATCCTACCAACATTATAAAAAAGACCGCAGGCCATTATCGATGATAGCTTGCGAGTAGTAACCATTTATTTTTGATAAAAAACAAAAGAAAAACACCTTTTTCTGAAATTAAAAAAAACCGTTGAGTTTGACAGCATGCCACGCTCACAATTATCAATAGTTTAACCTAATTTTTTGGCTACCTTAATCTGGATATATTAGCTGCAAAAGGGCGTAAAAATTTAAAAAATCGGTTACAAAAAAAAAAAAAGACTTTTGGCCAATGAAAAACGATTTTCAGCCACTGTGCGTTGGAATGCTGCGTATACTGTACGATGAAGTTAAAATATTGACAATTTATAAAATAAAATTTTGTTCTTAGTGCCTCATAAAATCGTATGTTTAACCGACTTCAAAAGCAGGAGAAGGTTATCGATTCGTTTGAACTTTTGTCATTTATACACCGATTTCGGGATGTGTTTGCTTTATTTGAAGATATGTAATTCTTATGAAGCATTGCACATACTTCAAGTCCCCAGTTCAATAAAACATTATGATAATAAAAGTGATCACTACCATGAACATGCTAAATAAATAATCTAATGAAACTTTCTTTGCACACACATTTAGTTCCATTGACAATACAACATTTTTATTCGAAAAGTAGGCAATGGCACGCCCAAACAAAATAAATATTAGGAAACTTTACACACACATTTGGATAATTTGCAGTCGGTTTTTTTTGCAAGAATTATTTAGTTTTGCTTAAACATATTTTTGTTTTACAGTTTGTTTTTTACTTTGCCTGGAGGAAGCCTGTGGATATGTGTCCACTATTTTGTTGATTATTTGGTGGCATTGTCAACCAAGCGTCTACGAACAAATCTTTTATTCTCTCAATATGCAGATGTTATATTAACTATTAGCGAATTTTCCGACAAAACGCTTAGAGCAGCACTTTAGCGCCAGAAAAAGAAATATTCAAACAAATTTTTTCATCGTTACAACTCTCAAGAACCGATACAAAAATGAAAGCTCTATTGAATTGTTCTTGTCACTATAAAAAAATGTTTAAAAATACTGAAATTAGTACCCTATTTTAGTTTTATTATTTAAAAATCGACTGTTATGAATAAATCCCTTTTATTATTTTACTTTTTTTAACTAAAAAATTTAATAAAATTAGCATTTTTATTATCGACATACATTTGAGAAAAGTATCCAAATTGTAGACTAGAATCACTAAAAAGTACAAGTGAATCACTCGTTCCAATGGCTACATATGGTCCCAAAAGAACTACATAATCAATAGTTTCAATGTCAGTAGTGGATTTTCAATGACACCCACATGTTAATTGTCTATAGTAAATAGAATTGTCTGGGGTATTTTTAATCACTAATACTGGTGATTGTGTCAATAGTAAGTCAGTATCGTTTCACTATCAACTTTTCTGCAGGGTTGTTTCACTTTATGGATTATTTGATTATTAATTTTGTTAGATGACTAAGTAATGCTTATTTGCTACATAAATGCCTTAACTCCAAATACACGAGTTTTGAATAAATACAGTAGTTTTGATTTAGTTGCATTTTGTTCAAGGGCCCTTTTGGCTTAACTGCAAAAAATTAATAATATTTCCAGTCACTATTCTTCAGAATCCCATACAAATTCCTGTTTTACTTGCCTTTTTGTACCTGAACATTTAAGATAAATGCCCAACATTTTTGTAATTTTAAAATTATTTTCATACAAAAATCAACGTTAGCTGCATTTTGACTTAACTGCCCAAAAATACATATTTTCTGTAATTATTCTTCTTAAACCTTCTTTAAGTGTACTTTGTATACCTGCATATTTTTGTGGCAGTCTTAAAATATTTTCATATAAAAATCACAGTTAGCTGCACACATAAAAAATATGGTGGCCAATTTTCACATAAATATCCTACTTAAGCCATTTATAATTAACACACATATCGCAAGTTGTCATCATTAAAATTCATCTATTTTGTTTGCATGTACATACAAGCATACATTTAAGATAACAGCATTTTTGACTCCAATGGACAATACTCAAGACATCTTTCTGCCACCGATCCACATAAAAATTTTTCACTTTTACGGCTACCTAAGCGCTACCTAAATGGTATTAAGAATCATTCTTAGTAAGTTTATATGTTCTAGAAAGTTGTTTATTGAGATCTTAACATTTTTGTAATAGATAGCATAGTACGTGTCTCAATGTTGAAGTAAAGAAAAAACAAATGAAATTAAAAATTTTCGGTAATTTTTTTACTTTTGCGGCTACTTGAGCGCTACCTAAACGGTATTAAGAATCATTCCTAGGAAGTTCATATGTTCTAAAAGGTTGCTTATTGAGGTCTTAGGTACATTTTTGTACTGGATTGCCTTTTTGAATTTTTAACAGTTTGCTACCTATGGACCTAAACAGTGGAAAAAGGTAAAAAAAATCGATTTTTTTAATTTTTTGCTATTTTCATCTTGAAGATGAAGATTTTTTGATTTTATATGTTCACAATTTTTGTTCTTTGACAATATCTAAGACTTTGTATCAAAAAGCAAATCAAAATTCTGAACGATTTGCAAGATATGAGCCTGAGAAAATGATCAGTATTTTGCAAAAATGACATCGAGGCCCCAAGTCTTTGGTGGCCCATAAAAAAGTGCATGACTTTGGGCAAAACTGGGAAATACGAGTCTTCTTTTTTTTGGTCTTTTATCACGTAGTGGTGTCCGTATATGGTTATTTTTCCATGACTTAAAAAATTACACAAAAACATTTCTGTAGAAATTTGCATTAATATCCATGTTGAAAATAAATTTGTTTAAACTTGTTGCAGAAGTCACAGACCGAAAATATCTTTTAATGATGTATTTTTAAACCAAAAAAAGTGTTTATAAAATCAATTTGAAATGCTTCAAGCCTAACCGTTTGATCAATACGCTTTTATATTACGATTTGTAATTTAATTTTATTTTAATTAAAATAGCAATTATGTATAATCTCAAAAAGTTTTTGAGAAGTTTCAAACCTCTTAACACATACTATGAACCTTATAAAACAACTTTAAAAAAGCAAACGAGAATGTCAAATATTGCAAATTATATTCGACATGAGACTATTTTCTCTACAACCTTTATACAATTAAATACTCGTTGATTGCCAATAAAAGTATTCCATAAGGCAAAATGTGAAATAAAATCTTCATTAAGTATTAAGTAAATTTACACTTTGAGAACATCTCGAATATATACTCGTACATATCTTCCAGTCGATCCTATAAGGAGCATAGGGGCTCAACAAACACGTTCCAACATGATCTACCGATATCGACTTGTCGCCTGCATGTGTGAGCAGGACGTCCTTTTCGGGGAATGCCTTGCGTATGTCATTCTATGGCATTTCTGGTAATGCCATTTTGATATCTACCGATCCAATTCCATTTTTTGGACGGATTTTAACCGACCAAAAGATTGCTGAGCATTCATTATTCTGGTTTCGATATCTTTGCTAGAACCACCAGTCTTCGTAAAGATTGCAGATCATCCAATTCACTGCTGTTGATATAGAATTTATCTTGCCTGGAGTCTGCGTCCTGCAGATATATAATCAAGGTCGCTTAAACTACCACGCAGACGCCAGTCATCACATTAATCAATATTATGTAAAGTACGATGTTGAAAAGTAGTGGTCATAACACGCAGCTCTGACGTACTCGTACGCCAATACCGACATTATTCTTATCGCTAAATTTCTTTTCATGCAATATACGATAACTTTCCTGGTGGGAACACCATTGCAGATTAATGCGCTCAATATTACGTTATGATCTAGTTTATCGAATACCTTTTCGAAATCAAAAAATCTGAATAAATTTACTTAATAATGTACATATAATTTTTTAAATAAAGCTCACTGAGAAATTTACCTATATTTCTGTTAAAAAAATTAGCCTTTCAAACAATTGATAAAAATCACTTAAATACTTTACGCTTTATGGTAAGAAATAAAAGTATGTAAAAGGTGTTTTCTTAAGCAAGATAGAACTTTACATTGTAAAAAATAACAAAAAATTTCATTTTAATTCATTGACATTAACATCCTGTTCACAACACATTTCGCCAGGATAAATGTCATCCATATTTTCAACATTGATAATGGTGCGGTACCGATCTCCACAGTTTAGCGATAAAACACCGAATCAGTATCCAATCTGCGAAAGCACGACGCATACGATGGTCTTGTAATTTTAGTTCGTGCTGGATTTTAAGCGGTTGTCGGCCAAGATCTTTGCGCATAGATGGACGATTATGTGCTTTATAAAAATCAGTTCTTGAAACTGCTTAACTATTTTCAGTGCTTATTTCGCTGTATAACAACAACTAATATAAAATACACATGAAAAAGCAAATAATCCGAGGAACATGATCTTCTTCCCAATATTTTTTCTCATACCTAAGAAGTAATTAAGGTTTTAAATGACTTCTGTCTCATTTGAGAGACTATTTTCCACAGTTTGTCTTGCGCCATAGTACATTATGCAACTTTTGTCGCTGCAATTTTTCTCTTATTCTCTTTACAGTTCAATTTGCGTTTACACTGATATATTTTTGTTGGGAAAATGTTTTATGGATATCGATTTTTTTTTTTTTGGAATATTAGTATCGGTATCGTATCCGCGAGAAGGCGTATCGATGCATCCTCATTTTCATTGTACTAGATCAGTTCAGTTATTTGGGCTTATTTGAAAGCATTTTTAATCTTATCCTAAATAATAAAGTTATAATTTTAAATTAAACAATGGGAAAATGAATTCAACTTTGCTACCAAGCAAGAACTTGTTAATGACGTGCTAGTATATTCAGAACAACCTTCGTTTCCTTCAAGTTCCTTCAAAAGACATTTAATATTTTTTTTGTGTTTTGTATATTCAATCACTTTTATGTAAGGACATTTATAAGTCAATAAGTTAAGCTGGTAAGTACTTGCCACCAATGACATCGCCATGTTAAAAGTCACAGAAAATAATAGTGAAAAGTATGTAAATATGTATGTATTTTATCATCTTTTGGCAGGGTATGTATGACGTATGTACTTACGAACAAAATATTATCATAATGAATAACAAAATTTTAATAATAGAACACTATTTATCTATATTAAGTTAATGGTAATTGTCACAATAACAATTGAATCTAACTAAAGTAAAAACAAGTTGTCAGAATATCCTAAAAACAAATAAAATGAGCTAATTTAAAATTTAGATTTAAGAAATATGTATTTATTCTATTTGTAGCCTAACAACATTAAACTTTTTAACTTGTTAACAAAAAAAAAATTATAATAATAATATATATACATATAGTATGTACATAATGATATACAATGCGTAGATAAGATTTCAACACTTCTTACTATTAGCTCTTATTTTGCTACAGTTTAAAACAATTGTTTAAACAATGACGTTATATCAGCATTCGTTTTATGATGAAGCATAATAATAGTACTTAAATAATATTAAAATAAATATTTGATAAGCAGCGGAAAGCAAAAGTATTTTAGTTAGAATATGGAACAGTTTTAGTTAGAAATTATACACACAGAAAAATACACAATGTAAAACCAGCGAAAACAAGGTTGATTTTATATTTTTCGTTCATGATTTTTCTTCATAGTCGTTAAAATAACATGCATAACATTTTTTTTTTGGCTAATGTTCGTAACGTTTTTAGTCAGAAAGAACTGGACATGAGACAATATTCCAAAGGAACAAGGAAAAATTTTAACACTAATTAATTTCAACTTACACGGCAGAACAGAAACGACGTTGTTTTTCGAGAGCCGCTACACTCCCATCATCAGTGTTCATGTGTGTTTCCATGTATCCGCCACTGCTTAGGTGGCTCGGTTGAATGTGATTTCAAATTTGTATTTATACAAACAATGTCTAAAAAAGCATACGAGAGTTATTTGTATTATTAGTTGTTTTTACAGTAAACACTGTTTTACCACTATCAATATTCAAATTTTACCATCACTAATTAACGTTAAATTAACCCATTGTTACACGTTGGTTTTTATCTCATGTACCATTTTTCTTTCTAATTTTTGCTTTACTTAAGTCAAAATTTTATGGTTTGATTAATACTTAAGTATTTTTGTTTTTTGTTTTTTGCCAACTAGTTGAGTTTTTTTTATTTATTTGATCAATGTGAACTAGTTATGTGACAGCAAACATTGTAAGGCTCAAGCCAGTAGCTAATTGTTTTTATTTAAAGTGATTATTTTTCGAACAAATTGGTTGTTTTAGTAGTTTTTAATCCAAAGTGATTATTATTTTTTTTGGCTAATGTTCGTAACGTTTTTAGTCAGAAAGAATTGGACATGAGACAATTTAATATGTATGTAATTATAGAGTTGAGTTAATACGATTCAATGAACATATTTTAAAATTAAAGCGATAGTCATATTAAAATATCATTAAATGTTTGTTTATTAACGAACATTTGGTGCTAACGCCACATCCTCAGTAGACCTTAAATCACATTTTTGAAAAGTTTCAAACCATTTCTCTTATACAAAAATTAAAAAAAAACAATGAGAATTTCCTATACTTTTGTAATTTTTTAAATTCTCTTGGAAATTCGTGGAATACTTATTAGAAATGTTGATTTAAAATGTCGAAATGATGTCTTTACACTACTCAATGTTGATTTTATCAAATCCAAAGTTAATTTAAAGAAATATTTTTTTTTATTTTACTACGAAGCTGAGGTGTGTAAATTTAAAATTGCACAATGTTATTTTATATGTTATTTTTACGAAAAATGTTCAACCTACTATTTGTTAATTCAAATTTAAAGTTTTAAACATTGAATCAATATGAATTTATGTTTGCTTTGAACAAAGTCAATACTTTCGCTAAAAATTACATGACATGAAATCAACATTGTTTAATTTTGGTTTTATATTGATGTTTTTTTCTGTGTGTATGAGTTCTAAAATTATTAACGTTTTATTATTTTCTTATTGCGGTACTACTGACTTTAAGTACGTAATATATGGAAGAGAACGAACAAAATGATAAAAATTTGAATTTCTTAAAAATTAATTAAAAACCCATAAGTGTGTTATGGGGGAGCCTTATATAGCAGGAGTGGCACGTAAATGGCTTCAAGCATCAAATTAGTGTTATCAAACGAATTCCGCGGATTCCACTTAACGTGACTGGTCCATACACGTATGTAAAGTGGACTCCACAAGCGACCAGGAGTAGTCCAAATGTATGTAATAAACGTGGTCTTCTTCACATTACGATGCCTTTGCACTGGATTCAATCCAGCTTTGCATTACATCGCACCATACCAAAACCTAATCCATATCATTAATACATAGATCAATCTCAAGCTGTTTGGTCATAATGAGTACGGTCGTTAAAGAACGAAGACTTGTCGTGTAGCAGGAAGTTTTTGTTTGTAAATGAGAAGGTCCCTGAATGCGTTAAATAGGACCATGTTGTGATCACTACATTTTCACTACTAATAATTAAAACAGAGTAGAATTCTTAAAAAGTAGATTTAACAAAAGCCAAAACATTAAAATATAATTTGAAAACGACTTACAAGTGTATAATATAAAATATATTCTAAAAATAATAAATATGGGGACAACGATGTCTTAATTACTTATTTAAAGATCTTCTTGAAAAAAAAACTTGTGATATTGAAATTATTGATATTTTCGTTGTCTTATTTAGATAAGATGTACATGAAATCATAACAGTTTGCATTCGAGCCTTTCATATTTCAACAGCCAAATTCAGAAAAAAACTAATTTGAGTTTGAATTGTATTTTAAAGAAAAATTTTATGAATAATTTTTCTTCAAATAAAATTCAAATAGGCACTATTTTTAATGAATACGAATGAATGAATTTTTAATTAATAATTAAATCTTTTGTATATTTAATAAAGATTACTTCTTTTTAATGCTATGGATTCTTATTCCACAAATTATTAACATTTGAGCCGATTGTTCAATTTCTTTTCAGAGTGTATTGTTTTATTTTTCGTGCTTTGTTCTAAAGATTTTTCATTATTGGAAAATATTGCTGAAATAATCTAAAGCGTGTTAACCCTTATTTATTCGGCATAATTACATATTATTTGTGTAATTGCACATGATTTATAGTCTCATCTGTCTCAGCAGTTGCAGAGGGAGACTCTCAGAGAGCCCTGTTTGTGGTCTAACTAAATGTCCGAATGCCAATTATCCTTGGAGCGTCGTAGTAAGTGGATGGAGCCAACAATTAAAAAACCCAAGTACCCAGGAAGGATTGTCCGGCAGCTGTTATGTCAAACTCGGGTTCCACTGGCCAATCAGCTGATTTCTGATATACATACATATATACATACATACATGTAATTATGTGTAATATAATGTATGGTACTAAATCAATACGTTCGGAACAGACTCGTACTTATCTGATTTATTAGATATATTTTTTTATGGTTGCAGATTGTGGGATGAAATTTTTCGACAAGTCAAAACTTTTTGTTAAAATTGTATTTTTATAAACTTAAAAATTTTCATAAGCTGGGGATGGTGTGGCACATAAATTTTCTTTTCACAGTTTTAACAGGGTAAATGGGTATCTGGGTACCCCGAAACATTTTGGCCAAATAACACACATTTTCTTACTATTATTTGATTTATTTATTTAATATTTAACTTTATTTAACTTGCTTTTCGATAAGCATTTTTGGCAACTCTATTTAATATTAACGGCAAAATAAGCTTTATAATCCCCTTTGTTCCGTAATTATTTGTTGACGTCAATATACCCCAACACCATAAAATAGTTAGCTACTATTAAAAGCCTGTTTCCACGTTTTAAAAAATAATAAGAGATATTGTAATTAACGCTTGTCGGCTACGAGTAGACAAGTACCTCTACTTTGGTGTTGGGTTGTATTGACGTCGACAAGTAGGTACACAGTAAAGCGAAATCTATAAAAATTATGTTTCACGGTGTATTCAGGCGCTAATCTCCAGAACTGCCCAACCGATTTTATTTAGTGAAGTTTTGTGAATATGCACAGCTCAATTTAATAGCACTCTTTTTGATTCGATATACTGCGATTTTTATATTTTTTAAAAAAACACTTTTTTTAGTGGAACAGCCTTTAAGCTGGTTGATTTTTATTTCAACACACCGTGGGCTGAACGATCCCCAATGCCTACGATTGGCATATACTCGACTTATATGAATAATTTTAAAGTGAAGCGTATATGACTGCGATACTAGTATTATAGGCTGCGCGATCTCTCATTGGTGCACTTAAAAACAAATCAAGTCATTCGTACTTAAATCAAGCCAAAGAGAAATACCGAATTCCTAGTAATATTTAGGAGAAACAAATAGATTTATAGATTTTATTAATATTTTTGCTACTTTCAAGTGTAATTTTATATGTCATATCCGAATATCCTGTCAGTGACAGGCTGTCATCAACTCTAAGTCCTGAGACAAGAAATTAAATCTTTTGAATGGAATATTACAAAACTATATTAAAAAATATGACTAATGTGATATGTATATCGTCACCTAAAATTCAAAACAACGTATCATAAAAAAATTAAAATTTGAGTTTTTTATTGATTACAATTTACTACATTATATTACATATGTGTGCAAAATTTTGAGCTTCTGTTAACAAAAACAAAAAAGTTATGACCCAAATTCAAAATAACGTATCATCAAGTGAATGATTTTATTAAACAAAAAAACGTATCATCATCATTGTTGTCAACTATTTACATAAAAAATACGCATTCATTTTGCTCAAAATTCGCTAGAAAGCGCTAAAGACCGTGAAAATATGATTTTTATATCTCAAACAGTTTACATATTACACAGTTTTTTTTCCTGTAAACTTATGAAATGCGATGTTACGTTATTTCGCATTTTACAAATTATTGTTGTTTTTTGTGCTTAAAGCTCCTGTTTACAAATTGTACGTGGTATTGCAAGTTTTTTCAAATCGGCTAGAATAAATTTATTCTTATAAATGGTAGTGCTTCGTGCCTCTTATTAGAAGGTTTGTAAGCGGAATCATTCTTCTCTCCCTTACAAACCATCTTACATATGTTATATTTTTCATAACTTTTGAAGGCCCCACGTAATATGTACAGCTGTGTGCATAATAACAGGACTACATTCAACAAAATTAGCACATTTTTTTGTAACACAAACACTATTTAATATTATTTAATTTTATTACTTATTTTTTAGCACCATTTTCGTTCTTTGTTATTTAAATTTAAAAATAATTTAAATTTTTATGACATTTTTTTGGTGAAATTTTTAATTTAGTTGAAATAGTTTTTCATGCAACAGTATTGCATTTTTGTTCCTATTTGGGATTTGTTATTTTGCTACAAAATACAAGAATTAAAGAAAATTCATAAATTAATGGGCGCGTTCATAAGACGTAGCTATTGAGCCCAACAGTTACCGAAAAATTAACTGCTGGTGAGTGCATTTCGCTTTCTTCAAATGTATTATAAACATTGTATCCAATGCGATAGTCACCAACCTACGAATTTTTCAATAATATTATTTGAAAATATGCACAACGAAACAAAAAACAGCGCAATAAAATGATAAACCTGCTCCAATAGTATTTATATTTCAACACTAAGCCGCCACTGTGTTTAAACAATTTTAAATCTTATATTGAACTAAATATGTATTTAATATAAATAGACACCATATTAAACCTACGAATACTTAATGATATAAGAATTTTAAATTTATTTCGTTACTTTATCGCACTTATAATGAAAAATTTTCAGCCGCCACTTAACAAAACTGTGTTTCATTAGAGTATAAAAGCGCATAACTCTCTTGATCAGCTGCGAAGGCTAAACACAACATGTATGTTATAGATAGCGAAAAAGATTTGTGATGAAGAAATTGGCAGCAAATACTCAACTGTTGTGTGAACTCTGCGTTTCTAAAACAAACACTAAAGGATTGCGCAACAGTTACATCTTATAAACGCGACCAATATTTGAGCTCAATAATATTAAATCATTTCATATTTAACATCTAAAAATTCATAATAAAAAAATAATTTTATTTTATAATACTTTTTATCAAATCATGTGACCTCAAATGGGTAGAGGAATATTAATTAGAAAAAATACTAACACAAAAATTTTCACCATATAGTCGTAGACTTAAGTAGGTTTTTTTGACAACCGATTTAAGTTTTTTACAATATATATTTCTTATTCGATACAGCAAGGGACAAAAACTCTTATCTGCACAGACAGCCTGAGTGCATGCAAAGCCATAATTAATAATACGAGCGGTTGATGATGTTATCTTTCTATCACGATTCCAACAACAAATTCTGGTGCTCGATATCCCTTCTCATATGGGATCAAAATATAATAATAATAAACTTTTCAAGGAGTCAATGCATTGCGATGGCTCGCTTGATTGTTGGGAAATCCCTTTTCAACACAAAACACTATTATGATGATTGTGATCCTCCAAGATGTCGTCATTGCAATACTTATTTGAGCATTGCTCATACACTTAATCGGCAGACCTTAAACCATATTCTTGAAAAGTTCCAAACAACTTAAATAGTTTATACAACATCTTTCACAAATGAGAATTACAAAAATTACAAAAGTATAAGAAGTAGTAGTAGGCTACTATGCATGTACAGTGCTGGACTAAAATATAGGCACAACTAACATTTAACACTTAACAACTGAATTAAAACAGCATAAATATTTTTTTTCAAAACTGTTCTTTTTCTATGTTAGTTTTCTATTAAAAATTTTTTTAGAAAGAATTTTCGTTGTTCGTACAGCATGTAAAAGTTATGAAAAATGTACAATTTGAGAGGTAGAAAAGTATAAGCGCAATTTTTGCAATATGTATAAAATAAGCAAAACTTCGCCAATCCTTCAGCATTTTTATAATAAACAAAAGTCATTAAGTGTCGTTATTATATAAAAATTTTTATGCGAATGGTCATTTACGCAATAAAAAATCATTTCTCAAAAATGAGTCCAAAACAAATTGAAAATACAGAATCACCGTGTAATATAATTCTTTAGTTGCATAACCAGCGGAAACGCTCTGCAGATATTGGCAAATCCGTTAAATGAAGCCGTTTTACTATTCGCACAATTGTTAATCGTTTCAAAAATAAAACAAAATTTGAAAGTGCAGCTCGTAGTGGACGTCCGCGTAAATTAACTGAGAGAGAATGCAAACATAAAGTACGAAAAGTAAAGGCAGACCCAAAAATATCATCAACTCATATTGTGTCGGAAATAACAAAAGAAAGTAGGGCGCTGTATGAAGCTACTACTACTACTCACTTGTAGCTAGACTACTCACTTGGCAACTTAATTTTAGGGAAACCAATTTCACAAAAAAATTGTAGTTCATTATACATATCTCACGACTTATTTTTTTCTTAAAGAAATTTGTTGAGGGTTTTTTTACTAGTCTATATACATGCATTTCATTGGTGCTAATGCCAAATCATCATTAGATCTTAAACCACATTTTTGAAAATATCGAGGCAATCTCGATTAATAAATTTAAAAAATATTTAGTAAATATATTTATCACACATCTGTAATATATTATTCAAATAAATATTTGTATTTTTTTATTGTGAAAACCTTAATTTGGAATGAAATTTTTAATGTGCAGAATATAGACTAGTTCAACCCTCAACAAACAAAACTTTTTTGTTACACTTCACACGAAAAAGGAATAGTTTCCGCTGATATATTTAAAAGAAGAAAAATTTAAAAAGAATTTAAAAAGAAGAAAAGCAGAAACGATTTTTATAGTGCATTTATATTAAATTTTATGATAAAGTGTATACATACATATATAAATTTGTGTTTAAGACAAAGTTTTTCTCATAATTGAAATAAATTTTATTAAAATGAGTGAGTATGGTTTATAAAATACTAAAAATTAAAAAAAAACAATTTTAGTAAACCTTTAATTATGCAAAAAATTTTTTTTTAAAATTGGTCCACAATCGACAAAATAATTTGATAATCTTTTTTGTTGACGGGCATATTTTGCCTCCTCCATTTAAAAAAAAATTTAGTAGACGTTTTCTTATATTATAAAATCTGTTAAAAACTATGTGGAAGTAGTAACATACTTTTAAAAAGAGGGCGTGGTTTAAAACAGTAGTATAATTCATTCTAGAGTCAATGTTGTGAAAATTTCAGGGAAAAATACAAATTCATATTGAGTTGCTTGTAATTTACAACGACCTGCAATGCGAACTAATGAGTTTAGTGAGTATATTATGAATAGAATTGTAAACAAGGGCGCAGTAGCATTTTTGTGATGTAGTTCTGCTAACTTTTAATCCAGCTAGCTCTAAATAAATACGTGACTTCTTATAAGCATATAACATACGAGTATATAGAATACCATTAAAAACTGTAAGCCTCTAGAGCAATAATTTATAATGAATCGTAAGAATCATTCTATTACTTTCCATTTGCTCTAGTAAATTAATTTATAAATACATTGGAGGGACTCCAAAATCGCACAAAAATCAACTTTAGGACACACTAAGGGAACAAATATAATAACAATAATAGCTGGCGTATCATTAAAAAATAGATATTGCAAATTATAAACACACCAGCTAGTTTCTTTAGTCTTAGACGACACAATGGAAGTGCCTGCTCAGAAACAATGCAGCAAATTCAGAAATCATAACCAAAGTTGAAACTAGTAAAACAGAAACTAAAAAATAGTTCACAGATAGTTATAGATCTTATTCACAATTAATAATTAGTGCAGCAACTGCTTTCAGCTGATGTAAGAAATACAACCCTACATATTGGCATGTCGAGATAATAAAATGTCTATAATATTTTGTACACACTCAGTCATAAACCAATATGGCTGTCACTCAACCGTAAAAATTTTTGGGGTTGACTGCTGACTGACGAAATTTGTGTTCACACTGTTGATCAATTTTAACAAAACTGTCACTCATGTTCGATAGTGTGTACACCACTTAACTGTAATTAATTAAAAAGCTTATGAAGCTATTAAAAACAATTTTTAATATTTAAAAAATTCATACAAATCCTTAAAAAAGTAATTTTTTATTCATAGTTTGTATATAAATAACTAAAATAAGGGGCTGTAAAAGTAAAGTAATTCAATAGAACTTTGTTGTATTTTTTTGTACGGATGTTTTTTGGACGCAATAAATATCAATCAGCTGTTTGAATGCATTAGTTAGTTATCATTTAGTTACAGCTTCACCCATAACTAAGTGCAAACTTTTCGTGCTGAAAGTAACCAACTGTGAATAACTTAAATAGCTATTTAAAAAAGTTAACGGCACTTCACCTTATATGTTATTTAGTAATAAATGAACGAGTTTTTGTTCAATAATTGAATTTGTTAATTTGTTATTTTCCGTCAAATATGAGATAAAAATATTTATTTTATAAAAATCACATAAAGTTACAGTCTAATTAATTCATAAATAGTTTATAAAGGGGTTGTAAGAAAAATCACAAAAACGTTATATATAAACGTACAATAGCGCTATGAAGCTGTTATAGGCACTCATTAATATTCAGATATTTATTGTAGCCTCTACCGTAATTTAAACCTTTAATAAGCTGACAGTTTTAGTTATAAAAACGTTTTCGCCATCAAGTGTTGTTATGGTTTTAATAAAAGAGTAAAAAAGTAATGCATTTGTAATTGGTACATATGTAGCTATTTATCTACAAAAATAAATAACAATATGCATAATGATTATAACAAATGTAACCGCTGCATTCGGTAATTTTTTTTTACATTTACATACATTCAATATTGCACAAAAGCCAAAAGATCCGATAGGTCTTGAGGAGAAAATCGATCCCTTCGTGATATCGATCTCTTCAATATCAATATCTCTTCATTGCAATATAAAACAAAAGTAATGAAATCGGCAGCTAAACTTTCGGCCATGGTTTTTGGGAATGTGTATGCAAGAATTAAAAAATAAAATATATTAATTTTTAAAAATTTTTCAAAATACATACATAAATTAGGACATTTATAGAGATAAGATTTTCCAAACTAGTGGTAAAAAGTAGGCTTTATTATGAAACAGAACAAGTCTGCAACTTCAGGAACAATCGCTTGGTGGCCAATAACAAAATCGACGGCAGTATCTTCAAATACTCTCTTATTATTGTTTCATTTCCTTTTGTTTGCATTTTTCGTATGAAAAATATATGTGATTTCATGTAACATTGTTGAGAGAATGAGTGTCTAAAATTGAGAGTAAAAGAAAAAACGCTGTAAAAATAAAATAGATTCTATTTCACGACCACATTCTCTGGCATAATTTTATGTCAAATTGTATGAAAAACAAACAGCCCCAGTTCTGTTTCACCATTTTATTTTCTTTTGGTTTGGTAGAGATCATCATGAGCGTGCAAAAACTTTGGTCAGAATAGCTTTTTTACATAATTTATTTATACATTATTTGTGGTTGCAGCGCGACCGTTCGAAGGACCGTAAGGAAGTGCGCATTTGTAAGTCCACGTTTATAGTGTTAAAGTTCTCTTGCAGCCATTTTTTGTAAACTTTTATTTCATTTCAATTCCTCTCTTGCCATCAGGGTAAGACTTTCAGAGGACAACTAGTGGACTATAATGAAATTTCTTTCAACAAATGACAAGATGTTTTTTGGTAAACTACTAGTCGCACAAAGCTCTTTCGTACCTTATTAATTTAACACACCTAATTTTAGGTCCATATCAAGCAATTCTGATTTTGTCACTCACCGCGCTCTTAACAGAAATGCTGCAACAAAAATAGCACAGTAAGAACGTAACTACTATTTTGTTAAAATAATCGATATATATATCGATATATTATGTATGGTTTCGAAAATCAACTTTAACACAAAAAAATGAAAATATTCCATTTCCCTAATTAAGCCTTTCATTGTTAGAGAAACAACTACTAGAAAAAAAGTTATTCATTGAACATTTGTTTGCTTAACATTTTTGGTTTTGGCAAAATAAAATGTGAATATTTAACCAAGAATAAGAAATAAAACCTTCTGGAACATTTTCAGACACAGATAATTGTGCTTTTTTCGTATACAAATTTTTTTTTATTGTGTTATTATTTTTTCATATTTTATTATTATTTGTATTTTATTATTTTTATTAGCATTAGCAGGTCCATCACTTTGTTATTAATGTTTAAATAGCTGAAATTCTGACAAAAAATTTAAACTTAAATTAATTTATGTGCATACTCTTAAACATACATTTTTTTAATAAAAGATTATGTGTATACAAATAATTTACTTAGTTGCTAATTTAAAAAAAAACTAATTGTAATTTAATTTTAACAATATTTAGCAGTTGTCTTTTATATTCCATTCTATACATACACTTCAACACTTGATTCTAATGTTTAGATAAAATAAAACCCCGGACAAAAAGAATATGGAAAAGATGAGAACTGCTTAGCAAAAGTTCATTGTTTGAACCGCTTCATGAGCCGGTGGTATCATTGATCGATAATTTTTAAAAAATTATGACGATATGTAGTGCAAAGTAGCGCTGACGAAGCAGTAGGCAGTGGGTGTGGAATATGCAGTATTTGATATATTTTTGGATACATAATCTTCAAAAGTATATTGTCGTAATTCTATAACTAGATCGAATGGTAAATATAACGATGTCTAAAAATATGTACATCTGTTTAGAGATTTCAGTAGTTAAAAATATGTCAAACTGCAAGTACTGGCACAAAGATTTGATTGGTTTTTTGATTTTTTTCTATCACTTGGAAGTCGTTAATGTAGCAAGCACCTGGTGTCAAAAACATGGTGCCACATGGTACACAGCGCGATTAATTTAATTTACTTAGAGAATCGTATGACGAGCGACATTTATCTTATTCGAACTGTTAACTGAATACGTCGTTCGTGCAATTAGAAACCATTAAGATTAATATAAGTTTTAAGATTTTGTATATCCTACACTTTTTGATATCGCATGAAAGAGATTTACAAAAACAATTAAAATAAATATGAATATATTAGTTTGTTTTCAGAATGCTAAAATCTTGAATTTTAAGAATTTTTAAAAACCCGAATCCCTTTTTGTTTTATTAATTTTTTGTAGGATATTTTATAAAATAAAACTGCTAAATTTTCTTTTTGTCAGAAAACTCTACTTGATTTTTATCACTCACTCTCTCTCTATTCAAATCATTGTTAGTGCAGACATTAAATTTATAATTTTTCTCATTATTTGTTGTATAATTGAAACACGTTTCTAGTATTTGATAAGAATTCCGGCGCCTAATGTTTAAATTTCACAAATAACTTTTTTTTTAATTTTCTTAAGCATATAATAAAATAAGAAAAATAAAATAATAAAACCAAATGTTTGAAAATAACATATATCAGCAACACGCGCTAAGTTATAAAATAAGTTGCAATATTTTTTTTAATTTCGAAGTTTTTTTGAACCATTTTATCAGACATTATTTTGTGGAACTGTGCGTATTAATTATTATTTTAAATTATCAAGGGGCGTTTTAAGCATACACAGAACTAGGATAGATATTTGTACCTCCCAACAAAATTTTTTTGTTCAGATATGAATGTTTACAACTTTGCATGAAGTTCGCATAAGTGTTAAGATTGCACTGGAACTTAGCAAGTTCTTTTTTTATAAATTTATTAATCGATCGAGATTGCCTTGACATCTTCTTTCAAAGCTATTCAAAAACTTTTGTTTGTTGAGGGTTTTTTTAGCTAGTCTATATACATGCATTTCATTGGTGCTAATGCCAAATCATCAGTAGACCTTAAACCGTATTTTTGAAACGTTTCAAACATCTTATTTTATACAAAAAAAATTATTGCGAAAGGTTTTCGTTACTTTCGTTACTTCAAAAAAATAGTGACTATAATTTTTTTTCCTAATAAGTACTAAAGTTTCGCATATTCTACGAAAGTTGTTTTTCGTAAAAGTTTGCAATAATTATTTTCAGTGTATGTATGTATATGTCAGAAGTAATGTGCAAAATATAACAATATAACAAAATAAAAATGCCTTTTCCCCAAAAAGTTAAAAAATCTTGCTTTAGTAATTTGCCTTTAACTCAAACAGTTCTTAGCGGATTTAAACTTAATTACATCATTAGAAAGCTTATTAAATTTCCTAAATGTTTCTTACAACAACATTAACATTTTGTTCGGTGGTTTGTTATTCATTGCATTACAATCTCAGATTTTCAATTACGAACCTATAATTTTTTTACCATTTTTGCTTACCTTTTCTTATATAAAATTTGATGGAGACAAAATTTTTATATTCTGTAAATGCAGTATGGCAGGAAATTTTAAGATAAAGATTCCGGTGAATGAAGGAATTTCGAAAACATTATAAAAACTGAGACGGTCTAATGTACATATGTATGCATATGTGACGCGCAAAATAGAAAGGGACCCAAGGGTAAAAACCGGTTTTGTTCAGGAGAGCCATTTTCAAGATTTAAATACGTGTATCTTTGGTGTACCATCAATTTCATAAAACGCGCATATCTCTGGGAGGGAACACTTTTGGGGCATGGGATCGGTCTCATTCGATGCTCAGATGTTGTCCACATAAAAAAAAGTGAAAATTTATTTTTTTTACCCTTAGGTCCCTTTCTCTATGCGCTGTCACATATATAAACTGTAAAATTAATGTGGACGACGAAAAATGAATACCATTAGTGAAGGCAAATGAATGCCTCCACAGCAAGTATTGTCCAGGCTACAAGATAATACTTTTATTAATAAAAACACGACCTTACATTGCAGAACTTGTTTATTTATGTCAAAAGCGTATGACACATTTTTAAGTGTTCTCTAAGTGCACCAACGTGCTAACAGTACGGTATGGTACCGGTACAGCAACGGTTAGCTAACGGAGCATTTAGTTTACATTGAAAAATCTTCCCAATTTCCAAAAGGAATTAAGTCCCCAAAAGCATTTGTTGGAGAGAGTTAGTTAAATATTTTGATACGATTTTTGGTCTTTATTTAAAAACCCTTTTGCATGAATTATTTAGTTAATTTTCATTTATTTTTTCTTCGCCTAAAAAAACCGTTTAAAACAATACCAAATTTGGAATACCTTTTCCAGCATTTCGGCCGCTATCTTACCAATGATACCTGTAATGCAAATGGACTGCTCCAAAACATGAGATTAATTACACACCATACTCGCCTCTCGCATGTGGCCCTGCGTTATTGATACCCCATGTCAATCAAGTCGGCCCACAAACCGTACCAAACAGTGCTTCTTTCAGTAAGTATTGACAGCTATTAAACTACCTCTGGCTGCTATTCACATCAAATTCGGCAATCCTGTTTGTTGAAGAATAACACAAGCCCAATTGTTGACAACGGCGACGAATTGACATAGCGCGATCTTCATTGACACTGGTTGAACCAATATTCTCCTCGGTACGCACTCTTCGCATACGGGTTGGTGGATTAATGTTCAATAAAGTGAAACTGATGCAAAATTTGGCCACAACAGCTTGAATACATTGTTCCGTGGGTCCATTATGAGGACCACAAAATTGACAAAATTCACGAAATTTATTTTTCATACAGCACGAATTTTGATTAAAAAAATTCAACGATTTGCAAGCGTTATTCGTTTGTTAGTATATTCATCGTCAAATTGCAAACCTTACCCTACAAGAACAATGACGGCCATTTGATGCATCATTTGATGGTCATTGCTGATGCGTATATATATGTACATAATGATGTAAAGATCGTCATAGGAGACTAGTTAGTCCTGGTATAAATATCGATACAGCTGACTAATCTGTACCGATCTATAAACTAGTAGGTACACAGAAAGTAAAACGCCCTACTATATTGAATTATTTTCTACTTACTTGGAGTACGAATCGTACTCAAAATTTTGAGTACAAATAACAATAAAATGTGCTTTAATCAAGTCGAGAACGGGATTACCTTAGATAACCAATCCTGGAGTTTCTTAAAATGAGCAGGAAATTCTTTAATTACGTGAAAAATCTTAAATAAACTAAAAAATTCTTAAATGAAATTGAGTATCTAAAACCCTATGTAGTTAAATCAATCTTTCTGTACTTGATTTTAGTAAATCTGGGGTTTACCGTACTTTTAACACCGCTTGGGATTCATTTAAGTACGGATGGATTGATTTTTCTTTTGTGTGTACATTAGTTATAAAAAAAATCTTGGTTTTAATTTTTTAGTAAACATTTTAAAAATTAAATTAAAAATTAATATTAAATTAACAAACTATTTTTGTTCTTTGTTGTTTTTGCTTGTGGTGGCTTTTGGCCTCAGCCTTCCTTAAACCCTTCATCATCCTGGTTGGCTAAAAATGGCAATAATGATTATACATTTTAAAAGAAGTAGTTTTTCCTTACATTCTATATGCTGGGAAAGCGCAATAGCTTCTTCAAAAATGTCATCTGAAAGATCGATTGTTTTTTTAATTTGTAGCTTTTTAAAATTTGTTTTTAAGTCTTTTTCTTGGGTTTTTCAGGAATATTAAATTTTCAACTTGATAATTTTATTTCCGTGTGCGGAGATTTACAAAAATGAATATGACATTTGCATTTAAA
Source organism: Gymnocheta viridis (assembly GCA_956483585.1). Classification (NCBI taxonomy): domain Eukaryota; kingdom Metazoa; phylum Arthropoda; class Insecta; order Diptera; family Tachinidae; genus Gymnocheta; species Gymnocheta viridis. The sequence continues at coordinate 72,402,394 of OY101441.1, forward strand.
ACGGCAAAAAATGCAATGCTGCACTATGGAATTTAAAATGCATTTGCCTTTTTCATACTTATTAATTTTTTGCCTGTATAAATCAGCGTTACCGTTGAGTCACATTTTTTATTAACAAATTCTTGTTAAAAATAATCCACACATTTCCATAACACACAAAATTAAAATATTTGCATGAATATTATTTGAAAACAGAAAACAAAAATCTAAAACTTTTGAAAATTATACAAATACGAATATAAAAGTGACACCAAAAAAAGATTAAGTAAAAGAAAATATTACAAAAAAAATTGTAATCGAAATTTGGTACGAAAAACCCCACTATGACAACGCCGACAGCAACAATTAAATACAAAATTAATACAAGACCGTTAGAAAATAAGTTTTGTATGTGTTAATTTCCTTCACCAATTTCGTGTAGGGTTACTGAACATTTTTGTTATTGCCACATGTCACGAGTTTTTTTTTATTCTGAAAAACCAAATAACAAAAAAAAAACAATGTTTAAATACGTACATATGTATGTACATATGTGAAGAAAGTTGTGGGTTATTTTTGTGGCATATAAAAAAATGTGTGGTAAAAACAAAAACTTAACACTTTAAATGGTTTAAAGTAGAGATGGGATCGTGAGTGACTTTTCACTCACGCTCATGCCCGCTCACGATAAAAAAATTTCACTCATGCACGCTCACGCACGACCTCATATTTTTTGCTCCCGTTCACTCACGCTCACGTGAGTGGAAAAAAGTTAGTGACAATCAAGAAAACTCACGCTCACGAAATACTAAGGAAAAAAACAACCTATAAGTATTTATACATTAAAATTTCTGAATGCAAAGAGAAAAATCGAATATACAATTAGAAAATTCTGCAATAAAAGAAGAAAATTATGTTTAAGTGAGAAATATACTTTTCTGAAACAATTTGTTAGTTTTGAAATACAATTTTATAATTTTAATATATGGGGAAGTCCCAGAAACAGTCCACCAAACAAAATTTTTTGAAAGTGCTCCAATTCATTTTTTATTTTAGACTAGATATATAATTTAATAAATACAATAAATGTATTTCGACGATCATTAATGCACAAATTATTACCAAATGCTACTCTACCTCAGATCTTCTAATTTCATACCAGAAATTAACCATTTTTAGGTATTACTTTAGTGTTAATGAAGAAGGCGCAATCGAAAGCCGTATTTTTGTACATTGAATTCAATTTTAGAAAAAACATTTCGAGTTTACTATTTTCGAAACATTGAAATTAGGTATGAAATTTCAGTATAGAAAATAGAAAAATGTAGCGTGCATCACGTAGGGTGCGTCACAAAGAGTTCATGTCTTCTGACAAAAAACGACAAAATTTTTTGCCTACAAATAAGTTATTTTAGAATTCTTTTATATTTATCTTTCTTTTAGGAACTATATTTTGTGTACTTTATTATGCAAAATTCACAAAAAATTAAGAAAACACATTTTGACTTTCAAAGTTGCTCCCGTTTTTTGTAGCGTGCGTCACAAAACTTCATTATTTTTTATGCCATTCGAAAGCACACTTATATTTCACTAAGCAACATGCATAAGTTGAAGGTGCCTCTTTTGAAAGACCAAAAAATTTGTATATATTAATGTGAAAACGCGTACGAATGTAGGGTTCTCACGCAGGATTTACACATATGTATGTATGTACATATGTATCATGCGATTTCAAACTTTGTAGTTGAAATAAAATTTGACAATTGAATACAATTGAAAATTCTTAAAGAAAATATAAATTTTCTTTTATTTTAAAGTTTTGAAATGAAATTTAAAATTATGCACATATTTAAAATATTTTGATTAAAATCATTAATTTTCTAGCTCATAAGCCATCTGTGTAAAATATTAAGATTAAGTAAGATTTTATAATTTAGCCTTAATAGATAAGTATATATATATATATATATATATATATATATATATATATATATATATATATATATATATATATATATATATATATATGCAGAAATAAAATTTTGTCAACATTTTTCCCGAGAAGTCTGTTTTACATCTCTTCAAGTATTCTTCCTGGTGTTTGAACAACTCCTTCGCTTGTAGCTGAGGTGTATGGTACACACAGTATTTGTTTAGCCAATTTTTGCAGAAGCAGAAGATTTTTAGCTTTTTACCAAAAACTTAAAATTTATATGTAGGTCTTGTTCGTGAGAACAAAAGTGAAAAACCGAAAAAGAATTCCAGATGTTTTTCTTCCAATTGTTTGCCAGTCGAAACTCGGACATATACTGCTACTTTGACACTGTTCATTCATATGAGTGCATTAATGCATACCGGCACAACGTTTTATGTCTTCATGGCAAAATTGAAAACCACGTAGCTATTAAAAATATGAAAAAATTCCAAAATCGAAAAAATCACGAAACAATCACGCAAAAAATCTATTCATACACGCTCACTCACGTTAAGTTTTTTTATACTCACGGTCATGCACGCTTACGTGATTGAAATAAAAAACTGCTCACGATCATGCATGATCACGCGTGATCACGCATGATTCACGCTAATCATGTTAGCGATGCCCATCTCTAGTTTAAAGCAATAATTGATATTGTAAATAATGCGAAAGAAGACGAATCTTCCGAAGGGAGATCTGTATTTTTTATAATGACAATTTTAATTTAAATAATTTTGCTCTTTTTTGCTGTCACAAATTTAATTTAAATAATTTTTTTAAATTATTTACAATTGTAATTTAAAAAAATGTATTTTATGTACGTTAAAATTGTTTCGTATTTGCCAAAAAAATTAAATATAAAGCAAACAATTAATTATATTTGACAACTTGTGTCAAAAGATTATTTCTCAGCAATGTTTAAAGCAGTTGCTGCTAAATTGAATTTGACAGTTGCTGCGGCAATAATTGCCAAACTTATTGTTCGTGTGGTCAGGGTGTTAACGCATGTATAAACCAATATTAGTATTAGATATATTACTTTTTAAATTTAATTTTAATTTTCCATATTTTTTTAACTTGTCTGATTCTGATTAGATTTGTGTCCCTTTCATTTCCTTCCAATATTGCTATAAAATATTTATTTAAAAGTGAATATTTACATAGATTTAGTGTCTATAAACAAACTAAAGTTCAAAGGTGCTAAAATGATAAACTGAGCACACAGTTTTTCTACATTTGGTCTACAAATAAGTAGAAGCAGCAGATTATGCGTGTCGAAAAAAAATATTTCTGTCACACGGTATAATCATTTTCATATTTCAAATATTTGTTTTCAAAGAAATCTTTCAGAAAACGCAAAATAATGTAGATTGATTTTTGTAAAAATTTTGAGATTTTTCAGTCTCATTTCATATATTTAATTTTTTTTTACACCGTTGACAGGTTATGTATATGTACACATATACAGTTATATCTGAAAATCAAATAAGGGTCGATCAAGATCATAAACAGAAACTTCATCATTCAAGCCCAAAAGTATTTTAAAAAATTAGGGTGAATTCAATTTACCAAAAACTCAAGTTCATCACACTATGAGGTGATTAATTGAGCTACTAATACTCAAGTTCATCATGTTTTCTAGCCGCATGATCACGACTTTAATTTTGTAAAAGCTCAAGTTCTCGTCTAAGACTTTTGCATACATAATTTTTTAATCGGATTCTCAGTTTGGAGATGCATATTTATTACGACTAGAGTACGCCTAGTAGTCGAAATTCGATCGGCAGTTCAAACGTATGTATGTATGTAGGTACTCTTTGCTTTGCTTATTATGTTTTTACTTGAACCTATACTTACATAAGTGAATGCGTGTATGTGCGTATTTTTAGCATTTGTAGTGGTGTCACTTTATGAGACTTTTATTCCTTTAATACTGAACCGAACCGATTTAAAAAATATATAGTCGGGTCTCTAAAGCTTAACAATGCTTACCATTTTGGTAAAAGAATGAAGAAAATCGGTTTGCAAACAAAGGAGGAAAAGGGATCTAAAAATTTGGCTTCGTCTATTTATATAATAGATTATTTCTGCAAGTGGACAGATCCACTGTGTTACGTTTGCTTTACCCCAGACAACTTTAATGATGTGCGATAATGTAACGGTGGCATATGACCTACAGTGAGATGAAGACATTCTGAAGCATTAGTTCCACTGGCTCAATTTTCATATCATTGACGTCATGACCCAGTTTAATCCACAGAACTGTACTTTTATGGTATAAATGTTAAAAACCCAACAATTTTATGCCAACTATTTATGAAACAGCAAAATTGTGCCGACACCAACTTCCATCTAAATTCTTTTCCAAAACTAAAGGAAATGGAAGAAGAATAAATTGCAGCAGTTGTTACATGTGTTTAATTTCACAACAGTTTTCTGCTTTTCCGTATTTTCCACTCTTGTCTTTTAATAGCACAAAGAATTTTATTTAATTTCTTTGGTTATTTATATTTATTTTTTATTTTTCAAATTCTTCGTCAGAATATGATGGTGTGCATGATGGTGTTCGTTTGCCCGCAGCTATTTTTAGTGTGTCTCAGTGACAAATTTAGTTTAATGTGAGTGACTGAACCAAAAATTTAATAGAAGCACAAAGAACACTATTTTTCGTTAGAAAATCATTTCTTGGCTGTTGATGAGGCACCAATGATTTGGTTTGTTGCTGTTTTGTTGTTGGTTACAATTTTAGTTATCAACTGATGGACCAACGGCTCCCGGCTTGCGTGCCTGCCTGACTTTTTGGCGGATGATGGTAGTAGTGAGTGTTTGGTGTGCCCTGATGTTTTAAAATATTTCTTACCGATTTATTTTTTTTTTTTAATTTATTTTTAAATACAATTTCAATGGGGTTTTCTCAAGATTTTTTTCTCTGATTTCTTTAACTTTGTTTTATTTTAAATCTAAACTATATGTACATATATATTTTTATGTTTTAATTTAAATTACATAAATATTTTGTAAATCTAAAATGCAGTTAATACTGGTGCCCACTTGACCTGAGATTCAAAACAAATGAATATTTGCTAAAGTGAAAATTTTCGATATATATTCCTGAATTAAAAAAAACTGAATTTTCGCTACATCCAGAGTTGTAGTAGTTCTCGAAAGAATATATAAATAATAACGAGAACAACAACAGCGAACTATTTTCTATCATTTTTTGAGTCTATTTCACGGATATATTAGAGATTTTTACTTTGCGATCACGTGCGCTCACGATTACAACTATTTTTTCCTCACGAACAGAGTTTATTATAAATCATGCACGTTATTTTGTATTGTAATACACACAGTTTCCTATAAAGCAAGACTGAAATATCAACTAAATCGATAGGTCTTTGAAACAAAACACAGCGGCTGAAAAACTTTTTTAGATACATTTTTGATTGTAGATCTTGAGTGTGTTACAAGAAAAGAGTTCGAGATACGTTCGCAGGCGATACCATAAACAAAAATATTGGTCAAGTGGGTATTGTTGGAAGTGTGTTAATGGTTGTTGCCTACATTTGGATGTAGTTTTGTTGGCAGACATTTCTTGTAGTTCATTGTACTTTTTCGTGGTTTCTTTAATGTCATTATTTGGAAAAGACATTAACCCACTTAACCGAGACGTTCGCATATAATATCACCTACGAACGTATCTCGATCTTTTTTCATGTAAAACATTCGCGATCAACAATAAAAAGCAAAAAATAAGAAAAAAGAATTACCTGTCGCGCAGTTTTCTTTCAAAAGCTTTTAGATTTCAAAGATTCAATAGCGAATATTTAGCAATATCAAAGCGAGCTGTAGCGACATGAAACTGAGAGTTTTTTTCTGTCTGAAGTACTGACTATCAGTCAGTATGTTGCTTCCACGCAGCAAAATAGGTCGCATTGCGCGTGAACAACATTGGGAAATATTGCTCACTTGATGGTGTCATATGGCAGCTTCGGACCTGCAATTTTACACCTTTGGATCTTTGTTTGTAAGACCGGTGGTGTGCATAATCCAGAAACGATCCACAAACTTAAGGTCTGAGTCATTCATGAGATAGAACTCGAAACTATCAACAAAGTCTAGGACTGACAGAATAAGCTACTGCGAAACCAGCCGCGGCAATCGTGTTCTATAAATAAAAGGAAAAGAAACTCAAAAAATTAGGATTGACGAAATACATTTTAGAATTTATCGGGAACAGTTCGATTTTGCAAACGTCCATATTTTGCAAAACATCGTAATTTTTTTCGAATTCGAGAAATTATCGCGAGTAGTTCATGAATTCCCGAGTATTTATCAGACATATTTATTTTTAAAATTCTTCGGTTTGAGAAACATTTGTTTGTTTCGAATCTTGGGTCATTTGGGAAGACAAACAACTGATATACACATATGAAAAATAAGCCATAATTTGTGAATATATTTTTTAACATATTAATTGATTTTTTAAAAACACATGGAAATTGGTTGTTGAGGGGTACAAACAAGGTGTATTAACTAGGTGACAGTATTAGGAAAACAATTACAACAACACAAGAACAACAGGCATTTTTGTTTGTGTAGTTTCATTGCGCATGCCAAAAACCTAACCCATAAAACCAAGGAAACAGATACAGAAAAAAAAGGAAAAAAATACAAAAGTATTTTGTATGTATTTTGACATTCGCAACGAATAGTCAGCTGCTGTAAAGCTGTCACATGTTAAATACACCTTGGGTATAACTAAGTTCTTATATTATATTCAACTTTCATTAAAATAAATAAAAAGTTTCAACAATATCAAAATTAAAATAAGAACTGAAGACTATAGTTGTAAAGGTGGATTCACCCATTTGTTTCGGTCATAATTCTTTTCCGGACAAAGTTTTATTGAATGAGAGTTTTTTGCATCACGATATACTCATTTGAAAATAAAATTTTGTATAGCTAATGAAGTAAATAAAGGCGAAAAAACAAAAAATAAAAGAATTTCTGAAAACCCGCTTTTAAAACACGTAGCAACTACATATGTTCAACTTATTCCAATTTACAGGTGTTTTATAGCAGGACGATGTTTGAATTACTCGAGAAACCATTTTTTTATTGTAGATTTGTGTTGTTATTTGACACGTGTTAAGCCTCATAAACTCCTTCATTGTGCTAAATACACATACAGACATTTAATATTCCCTAAAAATGTTATAAAGTATCAATTTATCCTACTGTGTGATCAGCTGTTCGATATATACTAATTTATACAGTTTGACGGGTTCGGTATTTGATAGTTCAGTGGCGCTATCTGTTTGTGAAGTTAATTTTTGTTACCCAGTAAACATAAAAGCTTAAGACAGTTGATATAAAAAACTACAAATAAATTATAAATATTATGGATTGTTTGAATGTAAATTGTAGTCTCACAAGCAATGATCGCATGGTATCTTGCTGGTTGTGCCTCGGAAGCTATCACGTAAAATATAGTGGAATTAAAGCTGATGCTCTTGGAGATCCGGAAAATCATTACAATGCTGTTGTCCTCGCTGTAAAATTGTTAATGTGGAATTCTATAAATTTTTTTAAAAGTTTTAAAGATGAGTTTAACAAACTAAATAACGACTTTTTATCCGATCAAAAAAGGCTTTCTGAATTTGGTGAATTGTTTACTAACTTCACAAAGTTGGATAAATTCGCAGGAGCCCAACATCTCTCTTTGCCTTCTGACAGCGTATCTCCAACTATTCTCCAAATTAGTGTTTTGTCGCCAAATGCTCCTCAACTTCTGACGGAAGATAATACACAGGCTGCTCCAAGGGATGTTAACAATATTTCTCCAACAGCTACATGGACCAGTCTAACAACGTTAATGTATACAGAATTAAATCAAATAGAGCCTCTATCAAAATAATTGTACAGTTGAATTTTTCAAAAAGATCATAGACAAAAATGTTTGGCCTAAATACACGGTGGTCCGCGAATTCATTCACCAAGAGAATCTTGCACGTCTTCCTGTCTCTGCTACCCCAATTCCAAAAAAACTAATGTCGTCATCAAACCTCAGTATATTATATCAGAATGTTAATGGAATGAACACTAAGCTTAATAATACCTTTCTTAAAGTTTTAATACTGAATTCCATATTGCTGTCCTTACTGAGACATGGCTTAATAATAATACCAACAATGCTGAAATTATGTGCGATGAGTATCAAATTTTTAGACGTGATAGAATTGGTAAAAAAGGTGGTGGAGTATTGATTGCTGTTTCTAGCTTATATCCAGCCGAAGAAGTAATCGTTGAAAATTATCTTAACATAGATATTGTTGTCGTTGCAGCACAAAATTTAAATATATCACTCTTTATTGTTTGCTCTTACATTCCTCCTAATTTTGATCCTTAAATTTATCATTTGCATGTCCTGTTAATCAAATCCGTTGCTAATAAACTTAATTAAACCAGCTGATTACTTGGTAGTTCTTGGAGATTATAATATTCCATCAGCATCTTGGATTTCTTCTGATGACACAGATTCTTTGATTCCGATTACTCCGAATGACTGGATAAATTACTTTGTTATGAGGCTTACTGATATTATTGTTTTTAAAATAAATAATATTCATAATTTCAATATGAGATTACTTGATCTGATTTTTGTAAACAATCCATCCTTGTTTGCCGTGAGTAGGACCAACTCGTTTTGCATTCCAGAGGATCGTCATCATCCGACACTACTGATTTCGACGCCATTCCCGAAGAAGAAATCTATATTAAATATATCTGAGGATTTTAGTTTTAAACGTACGAATTATAAATTTCTAAATCAAGTTCTTTCTAAAATAAATTGGCTAGAAATACTTTCTCAAATAAATGATGGAAGTGATTATGAGCTGGTCATTTAAAAATTTTACTCAGTGCTAATTAGTTGTGTTTCTGCCAGTACTCCGATAATTAAACAAGTTATGCGCAATGGACCTCCCTGGTTTACTAATACATTGGCATGGTTAAAAAATCGACGGAACAGACGCCATAAAAAGTTTAAAAAAGTAATAGTTCAACTGATCGCAGCCTTTATCTAATAGCAAGCAGTCACTTCAATATTGAAAACAAAAAATGATACGATTACTATGTTAGTAAAATTATATATAACATAAAAAAATCCTAAAATGTTTTTCAACTTTGTTAACTCAAAACGGGGAGTTTCATCGTACCCTACAACTATGAAATACTATGGTACTACATACATTTTTGCTGAATTCTTCGCCTCTACGTTCTCGGCAAATATTTTTAGCAATTCAACGTATCCATGTGAAATTTCATCTGCACCGTCAATTTACATTTCCTCCGTATATGCTTCAACCGTCTAGAAAAATCTTAAATTACTAAGTAGCTCTTGCAAGCCTGGACCAGACATTTTAAAAAATTTCGCTGAACCGTTGGTGTTTCCCTTAACGTATTTATTTAATACTTCTCTGAAGTTTGGTTTATTTCCTTACTACTGAAAGGAATCATATATCATTCGTCTCTACAAATCTGGTAGTCGTAGCAATGCCACAAACTATAGATCTATAGCAAAGTTAAATGCTATTCCTACGTTGTTCGAGAAAATTATAACGGATATGCTAAAACATGAAATATCATCAATTCTTTCTCCAAAACAGCATGGGTTTTGTCGTGGTAGATCCACAACTACAAACCTAATGGAATTGACGTGGTATATCAACGCAAGCTTTTATAATAGCCAGCAAACTGATGTTATTTATACAGACTTGAGTAAAGCTTTTGACAAGGTAAATCATGAGCTTTTGATTGAGAAGCTTTGTGCAACTGGATTTACCTGCATCTTCCTACATTGGATAAAATCGTATTTGAAAAACCGGAAACAATGTGTTATTTTCAATAACTCCAAATCTAGGTATTTTGAAGTAATTTCAGGGGTTCTTCAGGGCAGCCATCTTGGACCACTATTATTTCTAATTGAATTCTGTAATATTCTGATTTATGTCGATGATGTGAAACTTTTCTCAAGGATTGCAATATATGATAATACCATTTATCTCCAGGCTGACTTGAAAAACTTCTATAATTGGTGTGCCGTAAACCTATTGGAATTAAATCTAAATAAATGTAAATTGATGACTTTCTCTAGAAATTCACCGTATTCAACAAGTTATTTTATTAATGGCACTGAGCTGTTGACTCAATTTTAGATATTGGCATTTACTTCGACAAAAAGCTTAATTTCAACACACATGTGACATTTGCGGTTAATAAGGCTACTGCTGTTTTATGTTTCATAAAACGATGGGCAAAAGAATTTAATGAGCGTCTATAACAAAAAATCTATTCACATCTTTAGTAAAGCCCATTCTTGAATATGGCTCTGTAATTTGGGATCCCCAGTGCAATACATATGTACATTAAAATGCTTGAATCAGTTCAAAAACAATTTTTATTATTTTGCCTTCGTTATCTACAGTGGACTCCAGCTGAGAACCTGCCGCCTTATCGTAGTCGATTGGCACTTATAATCCTCCCAATATTGAAGAGCCGAATGATTGTATCCAACATAGTATTTTTCGTAAACTTGTTTCAAGGAAAAATTTATCATATGAACCCCTTCGTCTATGATTTCATAGAACAAATTTCATGAATTTCGACCCATTCCGTAGAGTTTGTTCAGATATTAACAAATTTTATCATCGCATTGATTTATCGGCCAACGTTAATATTTCTAAGAGAAGACATATATTTTATTTAAACTCCAATGATTATACATATATATAATTGTTCATAACCATTGTAATTTATGTGTTATGTTTGTATTGTAGTAATAAGAGTTGCAAAAAGAATAAATAAAAAAACCTGAGTTCATTGATTTTATTTAGTGTTTCAGGAAAAGAAAAAATTTACTTTTGCAATAATCATTGGAAGTAAATTTCTTTTCATCGAGAAATTTTTTTAGGATTCGAAAGAGCAAATATTCACATAGTAATTTTGGAAGAAAGGACTAGGAGTTCAACAAGACCAGGCCACAGTTAATCGTTTAATATGCGAAAAATAATACAATTAATCAAAATAAGGCTATGTATGCTTTTAAAACCTTCAAATCATTCATTCAGAAACATGGTTTCATTTAAGAGCCACAAAGAAGAGAAAATTTTAAAACGAAAAAAGAATACTGCATTAAAAGAAAATGTTTATTTTCTTAATTTATTTATAAAAGAGTGCTGCATAATACATATTAACAAAATAAGCAAAAAAAGAAGAGCGAATTAGGTGGTGAAAAAAGTTAAACGTATTTTTAGAACTGTTAACAATAATCTGACAATATTTTCTTCATAATCCCGCTTTTTTACAAAAAAATACAAGGTACGTATGAGTAATTTAGGTGCACCATGGGATGCAATTTTACCTATTAAGATTTAAAAATTTTGTGTCAATATGTTTGAAAATATAGTAAAGATTAGCATATATCGTTTTTATTATGAAGGATATGTCTCACGTACATATGTCCTGTCTTCGGTTGAAGAAAAATATTGGAGATTCAAGAGATAAAAAAAGTTTTAAATTTTTCGTGCAAAAGTTGTAGGCAAAATTTGTTTTTTAATATCAGGATCTATGAATGATATACCTCGTTTCGATATTCTTTAAGTTTCTGACCATTCTTAAATTAATACATTTTAAGATATATGTATATAAAATTTCATAAATGAGAGACTACTATTCTAGTTTTGAAAAAATCGCTGTACAGAGTACAGATTTCTGTCCGAAACCGCGGGTTTTAATGCCCAAAAACCAAAAACGGAAACCAACAATAAAAACTCGGTTTTTAGCTTTTTATTTTAAACTTTTTTTACATAAATACTTGAGTAAGTAAATAGGTAAAAGTGAAAATAAATACAAAATTAATTATATTCCCTGATTTATGGAAATTAATAGTGTAAATTTTGCGAAGATCTAAAGCCTTAAAATGTAAATATAAACTATAGCACAACAATAAATAGCAATACTATATTAATTTAAACGTGTTATTTTAACTCCACCTCGGTCTACCACTATTTACTTCATATGACATATTCTTGTGCCACACAAAAAAACTCGTTCTTATATAACTTTTAGTTTAATTTTTATACAGGCTTGATTTTTTTATCGCCGGCTAAATTGAATCGTTTTCCAGCCGTTACTGTTGATAAGACTGAAAATTATGAGTTAACAAAGAAAGCCTACAGTAGATCGAGCTTAGAAATTGGAACCTTTTTGATTGGCCGACAAACTTTTAAATATCTAGATCTTGAAAAACGCATGTTACCATACAAAGAAATTTACAGAATATATTTAACTTTCAAGTGACCAAATGAAAATCAATAATTTTTTCAACCAAATATGGTTATCTTGACGGAACCCGGTCACAAAACACTTGTATGGCATCCGTCTATACTAAATATAGTTATTGTTGTTGTTCCATTTTTTTTACAAAAATCTTAAACTAAAATTACTTCCGTTTTCACCATCTTCTGTAAAATGTTTAATAAAAAATAATGAATAATGCTGGTTTGGCTAACTGGTACTATTTAATCAACGGTTACAGATTTTCGTTTCAACATCCTTCAGTTAGTTAACAAAAGAATTTGAACTACTATCGGTTTGTTTACATAAAAAATTATTTGTAAATTTTTAAAGCCAATCTTTGTGCTAATAGAAAAATTCATGCAAGTAACAATATAAATACAATATGTGTATGTATACTAAATAATTTTTTTGGTTTCAGTATGTTCTCAAACGACTTTGATACTTTGAATAAAGTGGTTTCGGCGATTAGAAGCATTTCTTTTTTGCGAAATGAATTTTTTAATTGAAAAATATTAAAAAAAGAAAATGCTGCTTCATATTTCTGTCTATTTTATTTGTTTTACTTTCCGATTAAAGTGCTAACCGTCAAATTTCCTTCAGTTAAATTGAACATGAACTTTTTTGTTAAATTGTGTCGGTTCAGAGTTAATTAATCATTAATTGTGTAATACAATTTAGCCAAACTTTCGGTTAAAGTTATGATTATTTTTTTATCCAAGATGATGAACATTGACGTTAGAGTTGAAAAGAGGCAGCCTATATAGTGATCGATTACTCGACGGTTTTTAAAATTAAGGAAAAACAAATCAACCGCCTTTTTGTGAGAAAATTATAAACAAGTTTCGATTTCAATTTGCTTTATTTAAAAAAAGAATTAACTGGTTATGTAAATACTATAAATTAATATAAAAATTAATGGAAAACATTAAAATTAACTTCATATCTCAAAAAATTTAATTTTTGAATTAAGACTGCAGAATTATTCTTCGTATCGTTCTTTATCTTGTGTGAAAAATTCACACAAATATCTTGTTTACTCACCTCTTGAAAGGAGAATACTTTTTTAATTTTCTAATGATGTGTGTGTAAATCAAAAACTTTTAACTCGTTTTATGAAGAACAAGATTTTTTGAGATATGACTACGTTGCAATAAAGGCAAGATATATAAGATATACATATAACATATATAATATTATGTACATATGAATGTATGGACAAGGTGGACAAACGAAATATCAATATGTACATATAATATAGAAAAATGTGTAAGCAATCAAAATCAGATTTTAATATTGATCCTAAGAGCTTACTATTGAGTAAGTAAGTACTTTGGATTAATATCAAAAGCTGGTAGGGACTACTATGTATTTCGATTCGAAAGAAAACACGTTTGAAGCACAACGTATGAGATATACAATTTCCATAATTTTCGAATCGAAATAGGTATAACAAGATATATTTACAATATTCTTAATATAACTATTAAATTGCAAAAGAATAGTCTAATTTTAAAATAAAAGAGTATCTATTTTTTTCTTTTGTTTTAATTAAATTACTAATTGAAAATGCTCATTCATTCAAGCATTATATAATCTATAAAGTTTTCCAGATCTTTTTTGGCATTTATCTTTCAAATTTTTGTACGAGTCTTCAGAGTCCATCTCTTGATCGGCATCTGAAGATAAGTTCTCTTCGTTATCGAATGTCTTTGTTTCATTTAAGGAAGAGTATTATATAAAGTTATCGCTGTTGGGAAGATTCCAGTACTGAGATACAGTATTAAAGAATTCAAAAGTTTTAGGCGACATTCATTATTCCTTTTTGGAATAATGATAGATGTGATAGATGTCTAAATCCGTATAAAATATGAACCAATATGTCAATAAAACTAAAAAAACAAGAAGGCTAATTTAATTCGCCTTTCATAAAAACCTCCCTCAGATATAAATGTTTAATACCTATAAACTAATGGCGTTTTCTTTTCTAAGAAAATGTAAGTTTCCTCTTGCTTTTTATTAAAAAGTTTCAATTCAAAGTATTCTTAAGACAAAAATTATGCCTGTATGTGATGATACAATAATTCCTAACAAAATCACTATTTCAAGAAACCATTATATTCCAAGTTTTCAATAAAAAGGCCACAAAATGTTCACTTATTCTCTAGAAAAGAAAACGCCATAATATGTGCACTTAAGTATGGAATAAAAATAGTGTTTCTTTGACAGAAATCTTTTGTTGAAATAATAAATTTTATACAATAAATCTTTCCAAATTTATAAATATGTTTCATTTATTTTCGTTATTAGTCATAATTACTTAATACTTACATATCTTGAAAATTTTTCCATGTTTTTTTATAAATTTAAACAAAAAAACATGAAATTAATTCAATTTATTTATTAATTTATTAAATTATTATAACATTCTAAGTCAGCCAGTTTTCTTTTTACATGAAAATCAACTAGAGTCCTTAAGCCCTGAAACCCTCCTACACCCATTTTTCACTTGGAGATATGTATGTACATATGTATTGTAGTGATGACTGAATAACATCAATAAAATCGGTTTTATTTCACATACATACCTATCATTTTGAGCTATTACTCTTTCGCACTTATGATGGCGAAGGGTACTATAATATTCGACCCGGCCGAATACAGGTACGTGTAGATTGTCTGTTTTATTAAAATAATTACAAAAAAAATATTTTTTTTTAAATAAAAACTAAATAAAATAACAGAAAAATGTCAGTTACTAAGCGTTTAGAAGAACAAAAAACATTAACGATAGCAACAGCTTCAATTCTGCGTAAATATCTTGTTCATACATATGATTGGATGTGTGCAATAGGGTATTCAATCGGCTAACCGTTAATCGATTAACCGATTAGCTAACTGTTCAAGTGATTTAAAATTGGATATTTACGGTCATCGATTAAATCGGTTAATTTAGGTCGATTAACTGATTAAGCGATTAAAAAAATTTTTATTTAATGTGATTATTTTCGAACAATTTTGTTGTTAATGGTTTCTTTAATCCAAAGTGATTGTTATTTTTGGCTAAAGTTCGTAACATTTTTAGTCAGAAAGAATTGGACATGAGATAACAAAGCAACAAGGGAAAATTTTAACACCAATTAATTTCAACTTACTTGGTACATGAGATAAAACCAACATGTAACAATGGGTTAATTTAACGTTAATTAGTGATGGTAAAATTTGAATATTGATAGTGGTAAAACAGTGTTTACTGTAAAAACAAATAATAATACAAATAACTCTTGTATCCTTTTTCTAGACATTATTTGTATAAATACAAATTTTAAATCACATTCAACCGAGCCACCTAAACAGTGGCGGATACATGGAAACACACATGAACACTGATGATGGGAGTGTAGCGGCTCCCGAAAAACAACGTTGTTTCTGTTCTGCCGTGTAAGTTGAAATTAATTGGTGTTAAAATTTTCCCTTGTTGCTTTGTTATCTCATGTCCAATTCTTTCTGACTAAAACTGTTACGAACTTTAGCCAAAAATAACAATCACTTTGGATTAAAGAAACCATTAAAAAAATTTATAGTTTTTGTTTTATTTGATAATATTTTTTGTGTGATTAATTTAATCTAACGAAATTAACCGAAACTATTAGAAGTGTTAATTAGATGAAAAAAATCAAAATAGGCCTAACGTCATAATGAAAGTTTTTGTATATTCAGAGAAAAATATCTGAGCAATTGGATATTATCTATTATAAATTGCTTTAGATTTCTTCAATATCTTTTATCAAAACTTATAGCCTATTTCTGATTTAAGAAAGAACACGTTCATTCTCATTCTATGAGAAAGAAAATTAATTTCGATTTCTCTACATTATTTCTATATGAACAGTGACTCGATAACATTTTTGTGTTTAATGAAAATAAAGATCTTTTCAAAATTAGCTGGAAAAAGCTGTCCAACAATTTAAATTCGCTTTGGCCTCCCACTCGTGCTATTTGTGAATGAAAAAGTTTATTACGTTTGTTTGTACGCTATAGAAAAAACCTATTGAACTTTTTATCTATAGAGTAAGTTCGGGTATTGTGGTGTGAAATTAAAAGCTGACAAAATCAAGCTTGATGAATACTAGATCTCATAATAGTAATAAATCATAAAAAGATTTACTAGTTTTGTGATTGACTTTTTTTGGGTTCACTGAAAAATGTCTGCCATTAAACTGGAGTTCGGGTAATGTGGTATAGGCCAAGGAGGCTAATGTGGTATACCAATGAAAAGCCAAATAAGGAAATGAGAAACAGAAAAAAAAAACTATATGTTTAGAAAAAACAAGTATTTCCCTGACCTGAAAATCCATATGAAGTACTCTAATCAGTTAAGCTTAAAATTAAGACATTTTTTTAACTACCCGCAGATCACTTGCTACGGTCATATTTCCATCAAAATTGCAATCGGCCACGCACGCTAATGTACCACATAAACAGAACAAAGTATTACCCGCCAATTTTTTCAATGGCTGGCATAGGTTTTTTCACTTTCTCTCAAATATTTCTAAAACTTGGGCTCTAAAGACTCTTTCACTTTCCTGAATGTAAGCTTAAGATCTGTAGTAGAATACCAGCTGAGATAACTTTAATCGAATTAAGCTTCAAAACATTATTGTAAAATAAAAACTAGATGTTCCGCATTACCCAAACTTACTCTAGACCTGAGCAAATTTAAAGTCACGGACTAAAAAAATTGGGAAAACCAAAAGAGCCTTAGAGAGACGGGTGGTGGCTTATACAAGACGCTATTTATATTGTCAGCTGTACTACCCATGGGAAAGTGTTTGGTGTAAAGGGCCAATCAATTGATGGTTGTTTTATTTTCACTGGTGGAGTCACAAGCTAGGTGCATTAAAGCTGTTGCAGTGGTTACACCAAATAACAAGCCACCAAAATGAACTATGTACATATATAACAATGTCACCCGAATATGGCCAGCACATATCCAAAAAACAATAACAAAAAATGCCACTGCGACAAAACGTAAGCGAAACTGCTTGAGTGACAGTGAGCAACCAATCTCACGTTCGGCAAAAAGGCAAAATCCGAAGACAGTTAAAAGTAGCGACGAAAAATGCGGCGACAGCTACAGAGAAAGCTAATTCTTTAAATCCACAATAAGGAAGAAAATATTAAAAAAAAATTTATTAAATTTTTTTTATTATTTTATTTATTATTTTATTGACACATCTACATACTACGTAAGCTAATGAGAATGAAAGTGAGTGCCAATGAGAAATCCAAATTGGTTCGAAGTCAAGCGAGTGCCTTTCATTCGCTTAATTTTACTTTCTTACATCAGAAATAGGCTATTAAACTTTTTTTTAAGTCAAGTTTTTTAAACCGTATTATTTTGATAAGTTTATTTTAGAAGATCTTCTTTAGCTATGAAACTAATTAATCAAAGGATCTTCTTAAATGTTTTTTATTAATGATTTTGTATTAATTCTTCTTTTGCAAGATTTATTTCAAGAATTATTGTTTAATAGGTTACTATTGTTGTCTAAAAATAGTTCATGTCTTAATATGCTGAAAATCTGTATTAATCGGTTAAAAATTATTGGAGCGATTAGCGGTTCATAACTAAAACTCGATTAATTGAATTCCCTATTGTGTACATATGTATGTATGTATGTATTTTTTATTGTTTTTGTTTATTTTATTTTATAGTGAAAAAAATTATTTAACGAAACTTTGCTGATAATGGATGCTAAAAACCTATGTATGTGTGAAATTAATAATACAAGTCCAAAGTATTAATTAATTACAAATTATTACAACAATAATTATTGAAGAAAATAATATTATTATAAATATTGCATTTTTTTATATGTTTAAATTTAAGAAATGAAAATAAAATCCGTAATAAATTGAAATCATCTAAACAAAAAACGGCAATTGTAGTAAAGCCCAGCAAAAACTTTGCAAAGCGTTGCAGCTACTAAACTGCATACTTTTCGACGATATGGTATGTACCTTAAATAATGCGTTCCATATCATCTGATATATGTCTGTATGTTTGTACATACATACATACAATCGCCGATACGTGAAAGGGGACTTATCAAAGCTACCTGATTCGTTGTGGCATTTCAACCATCTTTCTATTTCCGTGCACTCTGCGATATGAATTTCAAAATAATATATCTGATATAATTATGGTTGCCATTCTTTTATCTGAAATTCTGTTGATTTTTAGTGATGAAAATTTGTTTAATACTATTCTGAAACCTTAACCTTAAATCAATTACTACTACTACTTGAATCGGTTACTACAATAGAATGCGGTCTAATGTGGAATAAACTTCCTTTATCACTTTCAGTGTGTAAAAGTAAAAATCGAATGTCCACCCTATCTCCCTCTATGTTCCTTCCTATATCCAATTTCCGTCACCATTGCAAGTGTGGCGGTCATCCCCTGAGTGCTGATAAAAAACAGCATACATATATAAATATAGATAGCACAGCATCATATTTGGGAAAAATTATATATGAATAGATAGATATGTAAACAAATATTTGCAATGTATGATAATTCGAGATTTTCACAAGAGTTGATTTCGCGGTATTTCCGGACAATTATTGCGAGTATTTCTGCGAAATTTCCTAACTGCTGTTTGTACATTTTTTTAGCAAAACCTTCTGAATGAAACTTTACAACCGTTAGATATTTACATACTTTAAAACAACAAACACTGTATTTCTTTTCGATTAGATATCCGTATATATTTTATTTTAAATAAATAAATATTTTTGTACATGGAGCATTTTTGTGAAAATTACCCCTGTATATTTGTTGCATCACCCCAAATGTTGTGATTTTCTAATGACACTCAAGTATTAATATAAGACATTATTTGTTGTAGTTGTTTTGTGAGATTTAGGTGTTAGCTGGTTTGCGCTAGAAATCAAATAAGTTTTTACCATATTAGGGTTTGCGTTAAAAGATTATGTACTTTTAATAACTAAGGGGAATTTTAAACATGAATTGTTCGTAATTTATTGGAAATTAAATTAACAGTCTCTTTCGTTAAATTGTCATTGACCATTGACTAAGACCTTTGTCTTCTAATAACTCGCTAGAAATGGTGTTCCGTCAATATAATAATAAATAGGCAGTGTTATATAAGTAATTATCCCACACGTTGCACTGTTTTGTAGACCGAACCGAATTTAGTTAGAAAAGACATGGTTATCATGCTGCTAATTCGAGCGCAAGAGTCACACTTCTTGTCCAACCTAATTTTTGATTACATATAGTCCAATAACGCCTCCATCAAAAAATCCGCACCAAACAGTGATACTTTATGAATGTAGTTATTTAGCGACGATCCCATAAATTTGAAAATGTGATTTATATCCGTGCACGATTTTGGTGGATCAATTACGAGTAGCATTTACTTTAGTGAGTATAGTCTGTAGAAAAAATCTTGCAGTCTGCAATTCTTCTTTTAATCGGTATTGGTATCTCAAAAGCACACTAAGCTATTCCAATAATAATAAAATAAATAAATTTATTAACATATAGATTGTCTTTATTGTCTTTAAAAAAATGATGCTGTCAAAAGATAATAAGAAAGATATACAGTGTATATTATACACGGTTGGTTAAAAAATACTATTAACAGTTAAAAAAAGTAGTTAACTTTTCTTATTTAAAAAATTATAGTTCTACAAAAAAAGTTGTTTCAGGCTTACTGAATTTCCAAATTGCTGCCTTCAAAGTTGGCGAAGTTAGCCCCAATTATATCTTGTAGCAAATTTAATAATATTTCTGTAAAAGAAATATTGTTTAACGATCAAACTTGTCATAAAGTGTTGTATAAACAAAGTTTAAATTTTTTAAAATTTTAATCTTTTTTTTTCATATAAATTACACTTTTAGTAAATTAAAACTTTTTTATTGACAAAATTAACATATCAGGAAATATATTGGGCTTACCGTTTTTTTTTTTTATTTAGAATAAGTCGAACTATTCTACATCCGAAGAATTAAAACCGATTGTCACAATGTAGAAATCGCAAATCATTCATTCATCTATTAAATTTTTTTATGAATATGATATATTTTTAATAATATTCTTGTAAATGAATTATTTGTTTTTCCTTTGTAATGGATTATTATTGTTTTAATAGAATAAACCTAACTACAATCTTGAGCCTAAGGGATAGTTGCCATGGCCTGTTATATACATTGCTTAATAATTTATAATTATTCTTTACTGCTTTAAATCAATAAAAATAAATAAACTAAAATCTGGTTTTATTATAATATTCGAAAAAAGAATTTAATTTTTGTTGAAACAATTTAAAACCCGAATAATTTGGCAACACTATGCAAGGATGAAGTGAATACTGGATGTCTACTCTATAATTCGAAACAAAAGAAAATACTTTCGAGTTGTAATATAAATAACACAACAAATTCTAACAGTATCGAATTAATATATTCCAGTATGGCCAAGATTTCAAGGTGATGAATTCGAGATATGTATTCGATTTCTGACGCTAATTTCATTTAATTTCAAATAGTAAGTAAAACTAAATTTCCTTTATAAAAAACACTCGCTTTAATAATCGCTGAATATCCCCATTTTGCACATGAAAATACCGGAATCTCTTAAATATGCACGAAATGAATTAAACGAAAATGAATCGCACAAATCAACAACTAAAACACTTAAGTCGTCGTAAAGAAATATGAGGAAGAAGAAAATAGAAGCATCTTTAATTGTTCACACATGATGTCTAAGAATGTGTAGGCGTGGGCAACACAATTTGTTGTCACTCGTACCATTTTGAAAATAACTTCCGTGTTTTTAGGCGCTCGTGTTGCACATTAAACAGAAAATCTAATATATTTTAAAAATTAAAATTTATTAGGTTTGTTATATATACTACTCTATATGTATTACGTTAGGTGCTTTTGCCAAAATCCTCTGTAGACATTAACCATATTTTTATAAAGTTTAAAACCTCGAATGCTTATATAAAAATTCACAAAAAATATGTACGAATTACTCAATATACAAATATTTTAACTTATAAATCTTTTTCAAAAAGTTTGTATATTAAGTAATTCTTATTTATTTTCTGAGAGTTTTTGTGTGAACATTGTGAGGATTGAAACTTTTTTAAAATAGCGTGTAAACACCAACGACTTGACTATCTTACCCATAACAATACCCAATAAATTTCAAACTTCCTAGCAATCTCAAATTGCAAACAAATTTATATATACACATATATTAAATTATTATTTAAAAGCGTCTCAACAAATTAAATGATAAAGCAAAGTAGAATTCTATTATTCTATTATAGAAATAAATTGTATTGATGATAATGAATTTCTAATTGTGAGTAATAAAAGTTGCACAGTAATTGTAGAATATTTTTTGCTTTTTATGGCGATTTCACTCGGTATCAATTGTATAAAAAAATTTATGAGTGAAGCATTAAGAATTGTATTTTTATTGTACATTTACCGGACACTGTGGAATTGAAAAGGTTAGGTAAGTATAATGAATGATTTTTCAAATATCGAAATCGCTAAGTTAATTAAATAATGTTATATGTACTCGTATAAATAGAAAGAGTTAAGAAAAATACAGCACAAATAAAAGGAAGATTGAATATACGTTTTCTTCTTTTAGATGCTCATTTGTGTATAAAAAAAACTTTACAAGAGTGTCCTTTACTTGCAAGGTATTGCTGTCCCAAAAACTGGAAATCTGCTATGGCATATATAAACACTAAGACTGTTTGCATCAGGTTGTCTGGATGCATGACGGATACTCTAATTCAGCATATGAACTAACAAAATCCAATGGGAAAAGGAGTTAATGCTGCTCGGTGACAGCTCAAAGAACAGTGATAACACTATGCCTGAAGTTTATGTTCTTCTTGTGATTCACAACCAGTGTGGCCATATTAGCTTTTTTCAAGCTAAATTTAGCTTTATTTTTTAATGTTTAGCTTGAAATACTTCATTTAGCTTTTAGCTTTTTAGCTTTTTTTCTTTAATTTCAATTTTGTGTTAATAATTGTTATTTCAAAATAAATAACAGTTTAACAAAATAATTAATTAATGTTTGTAATATACACATGTATATCAAAATAAAGGAATAAGGAAAGTCCGAAATTTTTGACCCATTAAAATCAGATTTAGAATATTTGATTTAAAAAAAGACATAATAGATTCTTTAACAGATAAAGAAATTAGATACACTTGCCAAAGTTTTATCTAAGCAATACAAAAGGCAAATTTTATGAAAATTTTAGAGAATAAATATCAAATTTTATCGTAGATTATCTACGTGCATAACTCTTTTACAACTACAATGGCAAAAATTAAATTCCTATAATTGGACAAACCAAGTCAACTACAGAATTTTGGATTCATATTTTTGAGTACAGAAACGCAATGAATGAAAACTCTTTAAGAAATTATCAACTTTTGTGATAAAATTTTTGAGCACGTAGTCAGTGGTTTAACTATAATAAAAAGTCAAATTAGAAACAAATTTACTTTAAGCACGCACCATGTACGTCACTTCTGTACGTCAGATGTTAAACATATGTTGTTAAAAAAATTTAATAAGAATGCGTGAACTCAGGATACTTCAGTTTTGAGATATTTTGTTATTGATTTAATATTTTTTATTTAAATGAACCAAAACAATATTTTTATGTTATAAATAAATACTATTTGAGCTATGAAAAATATCGAAATAATTGAAAGTTACTATTGGAAAGCTATAAAAAAATTAGCTGTATTTTTTGGCTTTGAATTTCCTTCTTTAGGTCTTTTTAGCTCTATTTCAAACGTGTTTTAGCTTTATATTATTTTAAAATCTGGTCACACTGTTCACAACTCAACTAAGTTGAGTTGTCAATGTTACAACTTAACTCAATATTTTTTGCATTATAAATCACAACGAAATTTAGATGTCTTCGTTGTAAATCATAATTCGGATAATACCTTAACGAATATAACTAATGAAGAGCTTATTGAAAATTGAGTTGATATTAGAAATCTGACAACTACAACTGAGCTATCATTTTATTTATGAATCATAATAGGGGCATTCATTTCAAGAGGGCAATTACCATGAAACATCCACAACTTTCGTTCAAAGATAAGCGATATAAAAATCAATCAGATCTCAGATGGTAAGACAAGAAGCAAAAGCTTGTTATAGAATATAATCATTAATTGTGTAACATCTCTAATTTATCTTGCGTTAACCTGAATGCTTGCCCAATGGGCAGTGCCAATGAGGGTTGAGGAATGACCATGCTAGCTGTTTATCAAACAGGAAGCCCAACATGTGTCCAAAGGACCGAGTCCCTTTTCCGACATCAATATTGAGAAAAATACCATATTGATCGGGTCGAAATTCAGTCGCTAATGGAGTTTTCACCGAAATCAAAAGAATCGAAACGATTCATTGTGTTGTTAAGAGGAATATTCCAAAGGATTCTGTTGCTAAATAACCGGGAGCTGATGATAGTTAAGGGTTTTGTTTACCGGGCATTAAGGTGCTAGAAACCACCAAGATACACGAAATGCGTACGCAAACCAATGTACATTTGGTGAAATCTATAATAAGAACTCCAAGGTTAGACGACTGCGTGGCAACTACCCTTATGTAGCATAGAAACTTAATGTACTTATTATAGTGACTACGGAGGAAATATATGTACAACATCTTACTAAAATATTGTAATTTGTCTTATTCTTTCATGAATCAAGATGGCATGTTTATTGTAGTTGTATCCAGCATTGTCTGCAAGCCTTGAGAGATCGCACGACACCGCATTCACAAAATACATACTCCGAGATCTCGTCGCACAGGCCGTAGAACCAAAACAGTTTGATCTCGGTGTTCCCAATAGTAAACTGATAATAGCTAAGACTACAGAGTCCGGTAAAAGTTCTTGCGCCACTCCTATGCAGTGACAACAGCCCTTGGAATGCCTTTCGAGATAGCGCAATGAAACGCTTTGAATGTCTTAGTCCCTTTAGAGTTCCCTACTGCCGGATGAATTCCAATTCAACCCACGACATATTCCTCCCATCCACAAAACCACATGCTATGCTGCAAAATTGTGCCAGTACAATGAACTTCCGTCTAAACCCCTGTTTATTAAGCAATATCTGCACTCGTTGCGATAGTGTTTCTCGTAATCAGCACAGTGTCAGCTTGTTATGGGCCTCACGTTCACTCAGATATATCACACATTCCGCAACCATCGAAGGCTTCATCTCAAAAGAATTAAAAACCTTTAGCGCAGCTTCACCGGTCGACATCAAAAATACCCCTTGACGTTCACTTCAAGCAATCGCTAGCATAAACAAGGACGTCATCGACCTCCACCTGAAAGATCGTGGTGTATTATTCCACCGAGATGCCCCACAATACCAGTTTCAGTATCATTTCCCCGTTTAGAGCCCTCGGTGAACCACACATGGTCAGCAACACCATGCCACTGCGTCTGGTTGACCCATTGGATCCTTTCGGGATAAGGACTCCAAAGCTCCTGTGTAGCCTTTGAGCTGGTAACGCAAGATCCGGTAATCAAGTATAGGGATCGTGAGCAAAAATTTCCACTATCATAAGAGCCTTCCTCCTGCAACGTTAAATACAAAAGCGTTGCATGCAGAATAGCACCTCTGGGAAAGGTATTCATTATCCCAGTCATTGTAAAACATTTTAGGTGGCTTTTTCAGTCTTCGTAAACCACACAAGTGATCTTATGATCACCAGTATGATTATGATATATCATATTTGGCTTTAATTCCATGTTTTTTCAAAGAGCCTCTGGTGGGCGCATAGGGCTCTTGTGACCCTGTTGGTGATATAGAAAACGAGTTTATCCCAAGTGAGAGTCTTGTCAAAAGTAACCCCAAGCCCAAGGAGAATTTTTAAATAATTTTTTCACAAACTGTATACTTTTTGTTTTCTTACTTTTGTATGTTGACCTTTTGAATCATTTATTTTTCTGTTTTACTAAATTTTACTACAAGAAATTTCTACAGTAAAAATTTGTAAACTCAGACATGAACTGTCACTTTACGCTCATAATTTGTGGTTGCATTTACTGTATTTTGGGTAAACGAACGCAATTTAGTGAAATGCAGTAAAGTTCAGTAAAAAATTTTAAAAACTTTTGGATACTCGAACGCACTTATTTACAAACTTAATCAAGATGAATAATAAAAGTTAAAGTTATGTTTATTTTTTATTAAAAAAAGCAACAAAATATTCATCAGATGCCATATTTTTCGGTTTTTCAGACACGCTATATTTAGGTAATTTTTTAAAAATAAAATAGAGCATATCTAAAAATGGCCAAAAATGGTCTCTCCCATATTTTCTGAGCATGTTTGCTACATAATACTTTAAATAATTTAACTAATTTTATACACAAAAAATGACAGGGCTCCTTGAAATATGAAGAAAGCTGTTACAATCTCATGCATTTTTCTTGAATTCTCTTTTATATGCAGGTAGTTTTATAACTTTTTTCATACTGAGTAAAATAGAAACTGCAGTTGTATAATCCAGTTAATTGAGGCCCTGATTTATGTTTCACAAATCAGGTAGTTTGAACCTATTTTTTATTTCAGGGTATTAATTAAACCGCAATTGTGTAATGCAGCCAGTTAAGTTTATACTTTGTAAAAGTAGTGATCAATACCAGAACTTACACAATTTTACTTTAAAGTGCGATAATGTCATTTCGAAATTCGGAATTGTTCGAGTTATTCAGAAACTCACATAATGAAAATATATTTAAACTGACTATTGTGGAAAAATTACACGATTTACCAGGAAACCACGAAAAGAATGTTAAAATTCACTTCGTTTACTTGAAAATTAATAAAAACTAGCTTGTACAACAAAAACCTTTATGGAAAAGAACTCAGACTGGCTAAATCGAGTAACAACTTTTGAAAACATCGAAAAACCACATACATCTTCTGACAGCAGAAGAGGAAGGACCTGCAAAAACCATAAACGAGTGTTAAGAGTACACAAAAAAATGTAAGCTTCAAAATGCCACAAAAGATATATCTAAATCGCATCTTTCAGAAGCATTATGTCTTAAGTATATAAAATATAAAGATAAATCAAGGTATGACAATGCAAAAGTTGTGGCGGTTGCAAGCATTGATCGACTGCAGAGTATTAAAGAGAGTATTCCAACTCCTACAAATGCTTTACCCACAAAGTATAGCATAGAAAAAGCCATAGCGTTATTTATGGACTTGGGATTGTCAAAGGAAAAATATTCTATTTTACGAAGCTCTTTAAAGAATCATAATGTGAATATTCTTACATCTGTCAAAAGAAGCAGTGCCATCTAATGTATAGGTTACTGAAGTATTGGTAGAGGTTAACCAGCAAGACTTAATGGATCATACAGCCAAACGCCTTATTCAAAGTTTGCCTGAAATGGAAGCTGTACTACTTCCAGATAGGCTTACATTGATATGTAAGCCATCAGTTAATTTTTGCCGCCCGATATTTGTCTTCAGAAATAATCAAATCTGCAGTAATATAAAAAATATAAAAAAGCAAGTTTCCTTACTAAAGCCTTCTGTTCTTGAAATAAATAATGGAAAAACTGTTTTCATTGATTATGAATTTTGTCTTACAATGATTGATGGATGGCAAAGTCTTAAATGTAATAACAGATACTTCGTCAACTTTGAAGTGTGCGATTTGCAAAAAGTCGCAGTAAGACTTTCAAAATTTTGATGATTCAAGTGACGAGGAAAACTTTGAATATGGAATTTTTCCGTTACATGCCAGAATTAGGTGCATGGAGTTTATTTTAAAACTAGCGTATACAATCCCGCGAGAAGTAGAATGTTTTGATAAGAACGCAACACCAAAAGAAAAACTATCTGCTCGAAAAATAAATTATAAAAAATAAATTTCTTAAGAAGCTTGGACTGACTACACAAAGCAGGGGTATGGAAATACTAACGATGGTAATATGTCCAGAGAATTTTTTGAAAATGATGAGGTAACAGCCCAAATTACTGGGTAGACAATCATATTATAAAAAGGTTGGCAGTTGTCCTAAAAACTCTAGAGAAATGGTAAATGGCTCAAAGTTTGATGATTATGCATCAAAAACTGCCCAACTTTTGGCTCAAATGTACCCTGAGAAGAAGCTTACTCCTACGGTCCATAAGATTTTGGCACATGGTAAATATTTAGTTGAATATCAATGCTTACCAATTGAAGAGTTATCAGAAGAAGCCGAGGAATGCAAAAACAAAGACTGCAAACACTTTAGATACACGAATACTTGCAAAGTTTCACGGATTAGACAGAATGAGAACCTTTTCAATATTTTGGCGGCCTCTTCAGACGAAATAATTTCATCACGGAGACATGTAAATCTCGAAAGAATTTGGAAGAACATAATTATAGCTCCGATATGTTAAGCCTATTAGATATCGCTCCCAATATTAATGACTATTTTATAGAAAACTAACGAACAAAAAAATTATACTAGTTTGAAGAAAATATACTAAATAATTTAATATCATTATATATAATATAGCAATAATATTAAAAATATTTCACAAATGTGAAATATCTGTAGTGTAAATAACAAATATAATATTAGTCTAACATCTTATATTACATTGGTGTTTTTTATAGACTTCCTTATGAGAATATCTTTTGAAGCACAAGAAGTTGTGTTTTAAATGCTTCTTAAATTTTAAAAATATCATTATCTCCAAATATATGATTTTGCGACAAAAAAGGTCAAAAAGCACTTATTTTGAAGTTTAAGGATTTAAAATTCAAGCGATTTCTAACCCTTAGAAATATCTGGGTAACTTCAAAAATTATAATTTTTGCAACGAAAAAACCACTGTGCATAGTGCCTCTGTGTGCCTATGGTCATGCAGGTTACTTATTTTTAAGCGGAAGCGGTTAACTTTGAAATACTTTATAGATTTTAAAAAAATCTTTGTTACTTTTAAGGTTATGATGTTTGTAATAAAAATAGTCAAATGCCGACACTGTGCACAGAGCCTCGGCAAAATATGACCATGCAAATCATGTATATTGAAGCCAGAGGAGTCTTCTTTCAAATGCTTTTTAAAATTTTTAAATATCTTTATTATTTTAAAACTTATGATTTTTGCAACGAAAAACTCAAAAGGCCCCACTGTGCGGCGGCGAAGACTTTTGGCATTTTCCTTGGCTCATGTTTTTGTTATGTTTTTTGTTAAATAATTGCAAAAAAATGATAAAAAAAAGCAACAAAAGCTTTTAGAACCGGCGTGAAAAATAAATCATTAACATCCCAATAAGTACAGCGGCAGGTTTTGAGCCATTGCAAGGAGAAGAAAAATGCGATGGCCCCCAAAAGAGTAATACTTTTTCTTATTACTCAGTGTTATAAGTATATTGAAATGGGCTTAAATGACAAAACTAAAAATTAAGAGCCAATAACCAAGTTTTAATTACACAAGTGTTTTATTTTGTTAATTGTTTCCACCTTTTTTCTACGTTTCGAACGATGTAGGTCATTTGATTTATTTTTTGTTTTGTTCTATAAAAAATGCCTAATCATATTCAGGAAATAGTCAACAACATAAAATAATTTCATTGCCGATTTTAGCTTAAAAAAACATCGAAATTTGTGAATTTGAGAAAAAAATATATAAAACTTTATTTTTTTATTGTTTTCTGTAGTTTTATTTGCACAAAAAAATAGTAAAGAAAACAACAATAATATGATAAATAGGTTTGCGGATAAGAAGATTGAGATGTGCCAAATTTCACAATCTTCATATCAGACAGAGCTGCCACTTTGGTCTGATCAGAATTAAACTTCTAGATTTTATTTATTAATAGAAGAATTGATAGTTGGGCTGGTTTGATGTCATGTTTTACAGACTTTGGTAGAAAAAGATAATTGGTAATTTTTAAACTAGAATCTGAAATTATCAGCCCAATTATAAATATTTGCAAGGAATTTGTTTCACGAAGAAAAGTCTTTTCTCGAAAAAAAAAATTTCTTCAATTAACTCAAACTCCCTTCTATTTTGTGAGGGGTTTTTTTGTTGAGAAAATCCAAACTTAAATATATTTAGAATAACTACGTGTTAGCTTTTTATTATTTTCTCCCTTTTACACGGTTGATAACCGCGGATTAAAAAGTAAAATGAGGGAATTTTTATTCATAATAGGAAAAAATGAAATAGGGAAAAATTTCATGAGGAATTTCTGTTTATAATTGGGCTGTATATATCGGTAAAAGGTCTCCTAATAAAAATCTTGTGGAAATCCTAAGCACCTGATCCAGCAGAATAACACGTATTTTTTACATAAAATGGTTTTTGCAATCAGATAAACGTATTCTCCATTTAATTGGAAGGAATTGTTTGATTGAAATTAAATACTCTTAATTAATATTTATTGGATTAATTTTGAAAAACTTTTGTTCTCTTTAAAGGAAATCGGCTTTGCCGAAACAAGTTTAATAAACGAATAGGCAAATCTATTACAATCAAAAATCTTTTAAATTTAAACGAAAAGCATAATTTTTTTAATTTTCATACATACACTCAAAATATTCTGTACGCAAAATTAACTGAAATTGTAATTTAAAATATATGAAAGGTCACTTAAAAATCGGTCTACTCATTTTTCTTTTAAATTTAATGCTAAAAAATTAATTGACTTAAGCCCGTAAAAATAAAAGATTTTTCCTTTGTTTGTGTAGGAGAGGAAATCTCAATCAAACCAAATAAAGCAAGCAAATATTGAATGTAACCGAAAATCCGTATTAATATGTCCTTAGTTTTTTAAATGAATGCTTAAATAATTTTAAAATTTCTTACATTTTTAAATGTTTATTCTTTTAAAAATGACTGAACGGATTACTTCTTGAATAACGTACAGTACGTTACTGTAATAATATTGTGAGTGTACAATTTATAAAATATATCAATAATTTTCTGCTCACTGCAGTTTTCAGTTATCCGAAAACCTTTTTACTGAAATCGAATTCGACTGTACACATTTTTATGGCATATCGTCGGCAAACCTGCTAAATCCACTTTTTATGTAAATTGAGATTTTGATGCCTCGTCGACCAGCCTGTAGTTTTTCTTCAATTTTGGCGAAAAAGGTTTGATAAGAAAAACTGCTAAGTCTACTCATAGAATTTTTTTTGTAAGAAATATTGCTAAATCCAGTACATTATTAGTTCAGTGTCTATTAGTAACTCCAATTATCTGTTTTTTTAATTTAAAAAACATAATTTCTCTTGGAAACCAGTGAATTGAAGTGAAATGAATTATTCTGACAGAGTCTTGCAATTATTTTAAATTTTGCAAAGGTTATATTATATTATGTAAATTTAGAGTGCGTTATTT
Organism: Gymnocheta viridis; assembly: GCA_956483585.1. Classification (NCBI taxonomy): domain Eukaryota; kingdom Metazoa; phylum Arthropoda; class Insecta; order Diptera; family Tachinidae; genus Gymnocheta; species Gymnocheta viridis. The sequence continues at coordinate 72,433,179 of OY101441.1, forward strand.
GGTTCCATTCGGTCGAACAAAATTATGCAGAAGCTTAATTTTGGTATGAAAAGTTATAAAATGTACCTACTGTTGCAGATGTCAACACCTAAAAACGGATCCCAAAACTACAACGAAAGCGCAGTGATGTTAAACGAGCACGAGCACAGCCCAATTTTGGTTTCACATACTACAATAGCATGGTATGGTATAAATTTGGATTCTGAAATGGATAGCAGGTATCCGGAAAAATGTAAGAAAAGAAGAAAAATATCAAAAATACAAAAATGTAATTGGTTTGCAAAAAAAAGAAAATAAAAAATTTAGAGGCTGGAAAAAATATTTCGAAAAACGAAATACAGAAACATGGGATTATTACGAAGTGCCAAAAAAAATAAAGCAAAGATGAAGGTTAAACAATTCAAATATGGTACTATTAAATGTGAGTATTTTACAGAAGGAGACATAAAATGTAGTTTTCAAAACTTTTGGCAAATGATTTGGAAAGAAAAATGGTATATTTTTAAGGCCTTGCGACATCGCTTCCGATTAAAAGGTCACGGAGAAGAAAACATTTACTATTTAAAAAACCAAGACGAGCGAAACAAGGTATACAGAACTATGTTTCTTAATACGGTCGGTATTGGAAGATGGGCTGTACTTAATTGGAAAAATTTAAAAACATTTCCCAAGAACTTAATTAATGTTTTCATAGCCTCCCGACGTTCTGTCACGTTACGCGCCACATCTTAGAAAAAGTATTTGTAACCAGAGTGGGCATCAAAGATGTCACTTTACCAGTTCTATAAAAATTATTTGTGTAAAAGCAGTGATGTGTAAAGTCTATCCATAGCTGCATTTTACAATGCCTTTGATGCTAAAAATTTGGCTTTATATTTTCCTAAAAAGGACCAATGTGAAAAATTTTCATTGCTGATAGTTGGAAATTTACCGGCAGTACAACATTTAGAGCACCAGCAGAAAAATGATGAGGCTAGAAGAGAAGAGAATAAAGACAAAAGTGATAAAAAATACTGTATTTACAGTTGATCTGCAAGCCATTCTGCTGGCACTACAGGTACATAATTTAACTTTTTATAATTTAAAAAATGGAAGCGGGTGCTGTTACTTATGGAATGAATCTGAAGAAGGATTATCTTCTAAGGAATTTGCGAACATATGGGTGAATTTAATTGAGGATGTTATATTGCCGCAAAATAAATATTTAGGGCCACGTAAAATAATTTTTTACAGTGACGGATGCAATTATCAAAATAGAACTTGTGAAATTTCTAATGCTTTGATTTCTACGGCCATAATCACAACATTATTATTGAACAAAAGTTTCTTGAAGGGGGCCACACTCAAATGTAAGCTGATTGCATTCATCACACTATGGAACGCGCACTTCAGAACAAAGAACAAATTACATCAGCTATACTTTTTTTAATTTTATACTCACCCTTATTCCATTTAGCGTCATCAATACGAAACGATGTCGTTTTGCGTCGATTGTTGTAAATCGGTATGCCCATCATCAATATCAAATTTTATCGATAAGCGTCGACGCATTTTTCGTATGCCGTACGCAACGTTAACGACGGCATCGATTTAAATTGGCTCTGATTTTATAAAAACTGAAACAAAAAAAACCAGCTGTCTAAATTGTTAGAGATGTGCTTTAAAAAACGATAAACCGTCGACATCGTTACACTGCTCTTATGGCATACTAGTTTTGTATTAAATTGATGACGATGTCGATAAAATTTGAGATTGATATTTAATTGATGACGATGACGACGACGATAAATGGAATAAGGGTGACTGTTTAGTTCTTCAAAATCATGCAACATGGTCGCAACAATGGTGATGCAAAAATTATAGACATACGTGCATTACAATATAATCCAAGTGGTGAAATACTTTATAAATTAAAATATTCTAATGAATGGTAAAAATTGCCCCAAATAAAATCGACTGCAATTCTTTCCAAACCCTTTTGTCAGCATCCTTGGCTTAGAAGGAAGATCACAGCCAAAAAGTTTTAAGATTTACAATACTTAAAAAGATCACTTCCCGAAGATTATCGTTCCTTCTATGATAATATACCCCATTAGTAAATTTAAAAACACAAAGCAAAAAGTTACTTAAATTAGTTATTACACTATTAGTATTTGTTCTTTTGACATCATTTTGTTTTCATGGAAAAACATTTTTTGTTGTATTTCACTTAAACGCTTTCATTTTATGATTATTTTTAATGAGATATTTGAAATAATAAGATATTTTTGTAATTATGTACATGTTTTTTTTTAAATAGAAACTACTTGTGAAACTAGAAAGAAAACCTGCTGTCTCCTTTATTAATAATATAAATTAATGTGAAAAAACCTGCCAAATAACAAAATCGTTACTAATCGTTTATAACTCAATAAATACTATTTTTTTTTTTGTAGAATACCATAAAATAAACAAACTACGAGTATATTTTTGGTTTTCCTATCAAGCTGCAAATATGTATATGTGCTGAAAGGGAGTTAGCAGGTTTGCATATTAAACCGACGATATGACATTTCCTGAGATTTTCATTTTTTTAATTACTGCCAGGCCCACGATGTCATACGTATTCGATCTTTCGTACAATTACATATAAAATAAAAACAAATTCTAAAGGTAGGTTAAATCTGAAAAACATTTGCCGAAGAAAACGTAACCAACAGACAAGCTAAATTTGCATTTTCTTTAATTCCAATATTTTTTTAATATGGGTTCGCATTTACTACAAATAATATAAAAATAGCATTTTGCGGCATTATTGACTTCATTTTGTTATATAAAAACCAAGTTAAATCACACTAACCCCAAGCAAAAGTAGTGGTTACGTTTTTTTGGGCAAATGTTTGTCAGATGTGACCGTACCTTAAGGTTTTGTTTTCGTTTTAAATGTAATTGTACGAAAGAACGAATACGTGCGAAATCGTTAATTCGGAAAAAAGTATTTTTTAGTCTACTTTGCCATAAAATGCTATTTTTAAAACCTGCCTTCGTTCTGCGGAGCTACTAATTTTTTTTTATAAAAATAATAAATCCTGCGAATTGAAATGCATTGAATGCATTCAAATTTGCTCCTGTAATATCTACTGATGTGAAGAAACATGCACTCAACTATGTGGCAATAGATCATTTTTTCTCTTCGAAAATATAAAAAAATATGATTATGTAGTGCAATAACTTTTTTTGAAATTGTTGCTTTTTGATGCCATTTCGCATGCCTTTTTAAAAACTTTTAATGCCGTTTTAATTTTACCCTGATCGTAATAAGTGGAATATCGTATTCGTTAAAATGTTTTTTTTTTTATTAAATATTATCCCCGAAATTTCAATGTAATTTAGAATTATTACTTTTAGTTATACTTTAGGTTTTTAAGAATGTTTTCTGTTTTTTAAGAAATATAACGTAAATAGATTAAATAACAAATTTTATGTAGAATATGGTAGAACTTAAGGAAAATTTTGGTAGGAAGTTTTTGTCTTTGTGGCATCTCTGATATGACATCTAAAAATGTTTTAACAAACGCGCGCGTGTGACCTAAATGAAAATAATATTATTTATATATATACAAAAAAATCTAAAATTATTTTTTAGCAATTTGTTTTAAGCATAACGCCATCTAGGACAAAATAATTTATTATTTTTTATTGATGGGTACGTCTTGTTTAATTGAATTAGCAATTTTGAAAATTTATCAAAATTCAAGATGTTCAGGAAATGAGAAAAAATAATTATTTTCCAAAGAATTATAAAACTTATACATTTTTTTTACTATTATTAAAGGGCTAATTGGCAATTGAAATTTTAGATACGTATCTTAATTTAAAAAAAAATTGTAACTAAATTAAGAAGTATTATTCGTCTTTTTTGTTGAATATAAGCAAATGTGACACGCATTTTTTATGGTTAACTGTATGATGTTTAAAGGAATAATTTTGATCTCCTATAGAAATACACACTCATTGATGACACTCGCAATGGGTAGTTCAAGCTGAGCACGACGCCAGTGTGCGCAAAAACGCATAATTTTTAGTTAGACAAAAAATTATTGAGCCGAAATGGTTTTGCAAATAACAGTAACAGATTGCCACAGTAGAACAAAAAAAAATTAGTTATGTGCTCCATAGTACTGACGCTTAAATAAGAGCGTAAACGTTGTGGAAGGAACAGTAATGTGAACTTACGTTGTTTAATACAACACATCAAAAGAAATAAATATAAATAAAATCGACAACAGAAAATATCTGTATTGCTACTGCTAACATTACATTGGAAGCCAACTTAACTACCTAACGCGCTTTCAGAATCGGATTTTGCAATTGCAAAGCGTCGACGATGCGTTTTAAACTTATTTAACGGCAGTTGCTGTCCCCAAATTGAAGAAAAATTACCAATTTAATAGTATTTAATATTTTTATCTTTTTAAAGATTCGAAAATGTTTAAAAGATTAACATATAAAATATTTCGACTGCCAGAATTCACTAAAGTTTGGATAGTGAGAATATGACATGTGCACCCAATGGGCCGGGTGAATAAAAAGGTAGCTAAAGCTAATACTAACAAATTTGAAGTTTAAACTAGCTTTGAGGTGAATAAAAATTTATGTCAAAGCTAGAACTTTATACTGACTAGTAGAAACTCGTTTTTCCAGTGTTCGCTTAAAAAATGTGTGAATAAGAACTAGCGAATGCTTAAAAATACTAGTTTATGCTTTGATTTTTTAAGCATGTGATTGAGGTGCTGGAAGTTGTGTTTTTATTATTTAAGTACTCGTATGTACATTATCAAATTGTTTTTGATTTTCATTTAAATATAAATATGCCTGCTTTTATGAACGTTCGCTAAAGGAAAGAATACCGCATGAGGACACATTCTCATCCAGCCGATTTCTTCAATTTGTACATATTTCGGGAAGGATCCTTAGCGATCCTGGATTCCAAATGAGAGTTGGGAAAGAAAAAGGTGTACATCGCACAACTGTTTGCAAAGCAGTAAAAGTAGTCTTGAAAAAGGTCATGAATAAAGCGCATCTGTGGATCAAATTTCCGGCGAATAGCGAACATATTAAACTTGCTCAAGAGCAGTGGACTCCGCGATATGACTTTCATTGTGCTTTTCGAGCAATAGATTGCACGAATATTGCAACTTTTCGTGTATATCATAAGTTTTATAATTATTTTGCTCCCGTTTTATGTCTTATTGCTAACATAGATGGGATGTTATACTCGTAATAGTAAGTTGAGACTGCGTTTGCGTCAACTGAAACAAAATTAATGTTCAGAAAATTGTTTTTTTGACATTTTTCGTTTTTACACTCTGTAGTTATTATTTTTTCATTTTTGTAAATAAAAATTAGCGCAAGCAAGACAAAAAGGCGAAAAAATTGTTTTCCTTCTAGAAATAAATGTAAATTTCCAACTATTGAATTCCGGCAGAAGTCAATAACGGTATATAAAAGTGAAAAAAGTGGTAGCTTCATTAACGATTTCTGCCAGCTGATCTAACCGTCGCATTTTCCAGCTTTTGCTACCACTTTCAGCATTAGCTATGTAGCACTAGCAAAAAGTTTTCACACTTTTTGTAGTTCATACTTTTCAGCATAGCTAGTACTGAAAATTTAAAGCTAGTGCTAGTACTTGGTACTATGTAGTATAAACTACAGTTTTATTCACTCTACCCAATGCTTTATATATTTATTTTTAATAAAAAGAGGTGACAACTCAGGCAATTAATGCCTAGCAACCAGTAGAAGTGTTACCTTCTTTGGGAAAGGGTTAGTGACAGATAGCGCATCTGCTATCAAGGAGGCCCATGAAACTTATTGAAGCCTTGTGAAGCCGGTGACTTTTGCTACAATACCGACGAGGGAGATCTAGCACACAGCAGTGTCAATTACTGCAGGCACTATTTAGCGAACATACTGTGCTGTTGCTGAAGTAGTTAGCGCGTTGACTGCAAAGCAAATAATGTCTAAGAACGTGGGTTCGAGCCCAGCTTCAGACAAGTCATAACATCCAGCATTTTTTGCATTGGAGTATGCCATTGTATTTGTTGTTGTCGGAGTGTTTAAGTGACATCACAGCGCCCTCCTTCGTCGGTATTGTATCAAAATCGCCGGCGAAGTAAATTAATGAATAAAATGGCTACAAGAGCTTAAAAACACATTTAATGCGCCTACTTGACATCAAAGGCGCTGCAACACTGATCTAAAAACTAACACAGCGCTCAATATCAGAGTTGCAAAAATTAAGCTTTCTCTCTTTCACCATCTGTCCTCTCTCACTATCCCTTTCCCAAAGAAGGTAACACACCTACGGGTTGGTAGGCATACTAATTGCCTGAGTGTTACTTCTCTTAAAAAAAAAAAAAAAATACTAATGCACATCTGAAAAAATGCTGGATGTTATGACTTGCCTGAAACTGGGGTCGAACCCACGTTCTTAGACAATATTTGCTTTGTAGTCAACGCGCTAACTACTTCAGCCAACAGTATCAATTACTGACACGCGTAAAGTGCCTCAGACACGTTCAAAATGCTTGCTGTACACGAACGTGTGCTTGTTGGCTTGATGGTTTCACGCTCGATGACCCATCAAGCATTCATTTTTACTTTGATTTTGTGCTGTTCGTTCGGTTAAAAAAATGTAACGATGTCTCTAAATAAAGAAATTTTATTAACAAAAATGTTATTTAATAACTTCTAACAGTTCTTTTTTATCAGTAATTTCTTTGTTTTTCTTTTAATTCTAAACACTTTTTTGTATAAGTAATTTTTCTGGTTTGTTTGAAATTCCGATTTATTTGACAACTGTTCACAATGAAAATATACCCTTGAGGGAAAAGAACAAGACACAGAATACGTCACTGACTGGTTGTCAGGTAATTGGAACCGTTTCGAGTTCCGGAACTTTATATGAGAGGTGCAGGTAACTTTTACATGGCGTTGTCATTGGAGGAGGTCAATTGATATGATTCAAATACTCGGTGACAGGTTCTCGACCTAACCTTTGCGTACTTCTCCTGTGGTGGTATCCTTAGTACAAGTTATGGTTTCTTAAAAACCGGTATTTAAACTATCCTAGAGCAAAATGCAACATATATGGCTGGTATTACCTTTTCAGTGTGTATAACTTCGGTATAGATTAAGTTCCTAAAAATTAGTTTGGTCCAAATCAACAAATACAATATTATTTTAATCAGATTATAATATACTTAATTAATTTTATCTATGACCATAAATAATAAAAAAATATAAAAAAATACTTAAAATGTTTTGCTCCCGAGAAAATAACAAAATGTAAATCTTCCGATGCGACGCTGAGTGAGGAAATTTTGTTAGCACTTTTGTTCTAGTTTTGTAAAACGTCCTCCTTTCACCAGTCACAACTCAGGAACTTTTTGTACCATTCCCATTTTCACCAGTCATAGGACAGGTACAAGTGGTACAAAAGTTCCCGTAGGGTAATTGTAATGAAAATTTGTTCGTGCTTAATTGGTAAACACTGTACACATACATATACAATAACAAATGACAACAAGCATGTCAAAAATGTAAATTTTTTGATTTTCCATCAAATATCGTTGGTGTCACACCTACTAAAAAATTTTTACTCATACTATAACCAAGATTAGTAAGCATTTTGAACGCGTCTGAGGCCCTTAAGGGCCCCACAGCATTTGTGTCTGCTTTGAAATTTTATATTAAATGTTTTGATTTAAATTTTTATTTTTAAAACCGAAAGAAGACAACTATTACACTATTGAATGTCAAGTCCATGTCGTGTGACAAAAGTGAAAAATTAGATGTTTAAAAAATGCAAAATTGAAGCCGCCTAAATTATAGAAACTGAAAATTTCGACTCAGTACACTTAAATCTATTAAAAAGGACGACTTTTAAAAGGGAGTTTTAGTTGGTATGTAGTGATATTAAAAATAAACACATTTTGTTTGGTTTCATCGACTAAATTATATTAGACTTATTTCGTATAAAATTATAACAGTAATTGATCCCGACCCCCTCGGAATCGAATAGTATGGCATTTAAGTCTTGTACAGGTAACATTGGACCAAAAAAATGATGCGAGTATCCCCAGCTTATGTACCAAATATAAAAAACTTGCTTGAAAAAGCTCCACGTGACAAATTGAAATTGTTTTGTAAGAAAACTCACTAAATATATTTATTAATAATTAATATTTATTATTAAAAAGCGATGGCACCCGTCAAAAAACCATCATGTTTACATTGTCACAGGTGGTTGAATACTAAGAAAGTCAACTACAAGACAAAAATAAAGTAAACAAAAATGGAAAACTGCTTGATCTCAAAGCCAACGGCTTTGGAAAAAGCAAGAGAGTATGAAATATTTGGAATAATTAAAAATCAGAGATGGAATTTCGTACTAACCGAAATTGATTTAACTTGTAAGAAATGAACAAGTTGCACTTTTCGTATTCTAATTCGTTAAATAATACGGTTAAATAGTTGATATTCCTAGTTACTAGTATCCACCGTCAAAAGTGGTAAAATCGAACAAAGAACGCTGATGAGATGGTGTAGCGACCTCGAAATCAGTACTGAACCGTTCTGCTAGTCTGATGAATAAATTGTTTCAAATAAAATAGTACTCTCTTAATAAAAATATAATGAATTTATCTAAATATAATTTCTTAAATTAAGAAGATATGGGTAAACTCAGATTTGAACTTAAGCCAAAAATTTTCATTTCAATATATATTTATTAATCTAAAAGTAAAACATACTCAAATTGCGTTCTTCATTGTTCATTTACTCATCTTTTGTCCTTATTAAATAAACTCCTTTAAGAATGTTAGCTTGAAAAAATTTGGTATATTAATGTGTATATATATGATCAATAGTAGCATTTAATAGTGGGAAGGCTCTGCAGAATTTTATGCAAATAGTTCCTCCAGTTAAAAAATAAACTTTTAAAAATATATACATCCGTATCCTGAAACTTTTAAATTCTCTGATTTAAAGTATTAGATATGTACATATTATATCATTTTCATTTACATACATACCTTTTATCGAAAGAAAAATTTTTCAATGGAATTGCTTAAAACATTTTGCTCATACGAAATTACTTTCATAACTTCTACAGATCAGTCCTAGTCCCTTTCAGTTGACATTAATATAACTAATAAAAACGTGCATTGTTCCATCCAAATGATACAAGTTTTTAAAATCATTGGTTGTTGTGCGTACTTGTTCGTAAATTAGCGCTTGTTGTATTAGTTGTTATTTGTGCCTACTGAAATGGATTGAGTGCGTTGTAGTAAAGAGAAAAAGAGAGTAAAACACTTGTGTTATACATTTCCAGCAAAGAACACACAATAGATATGGACGCGATACAATAAGTAACTTATTGTATGCTGTTTGTTAAATACGCAGTTTATACATGCTTTCATTTGGGAAGTGTGTGTGTAGGTTTGTGCGCATTCTTTTAAATAAGCAGGGTTCAAAAGAATTCATGCTTAATAGTTTTGCAAGATTTTTTGTTTTATGCTATGCATTCGAAAATGAATATCTAAGATTTTTTTTGATTTTAAGCATATGTATGTACATGTATGAGCATTTTTTTCCTTTTAAATACATATAGTGATTAGTGAGAAGTAAAAAACAGAGTTCCAAATATTTTCCCAAAGAATATACATCATATAAAATGCCATCTAGTTTGGTCCTTATAGAACTTATCTGCTATAGATTTTGATTTTGGGAATTTATTAGCAGCTGTCAATATATCGCAGGTACCAAAATTTTTTTACCCAAGTTCTTATAGAAAAATGCATAATGCAACAAGTGTTGATTCTTGTGCCAGGAATTTTCATTTTTTGCGGATTTATAATAAACTATAATTCTATAAGCAAATCACAGGTAGCAAAAATCTCCAACCAGCACAGTTATTTCATAGGAAAAGGGTAAAAAAGTTTTAAATTAAAAATTTTAAATTATTATTCATGTATATGAGTGAGTATTTGGTACTCTGGAAATAAGCATACTTATGTATGTATATACATATGTATGTAATTGTAAGGGGTTTTCAATTAATTTTATTATTTTTGATTAACAACAAACATTCCATAAATAAATTATTTCATACATACATATGTATGTTATAATTTGTTTTTGTAAGATTTAAAACTTCTTTAATTCAAATTTAACATAAAAACACTTTTAAAATGAATTTAAAATTTAAATAAATTTCTTTTGTTGCATGTTTTATAGTTGCCTACATGCGCATTATAAAGCGACAAAGCTAATAGTCAATAGACTTCGGAAACATATGAAGATCTGTAAAAACTCAACCTTAAAAAAAGCTACATACGTATGTGAATTTAAGTAAAAGTCTTTTCAAAAAACACTTTCAAATACAGATCGTAGTAGCCAAAGGTTTTTCATTTGAATTATGCTATTAAGGAAAGTAAAACAAAACAAAGCAATAAGTCAAGTAGTTTTGTCGTATTTGAAATGGTAAAGACTTTTATTTAAATTCACATAGCATTTTTAAAAGATACGAGATATAAGGTTGGGTTTTTAGAAATTTTTTCAAATTTGAGTTCCACATTCAATCCTGTAAATATTCGGCAGATCAATTTATGCAATATTGGAAATTAATTTTTTCTATCATCCCATCATTTTAAAACATTTAAATTATTTTGCAAAGTTACAATAGTATTTTTGTACTTAGTTAATTCATTTTCAACAACTGACTTCTTAGAAGTAGCTTTTTCAATAGGTTTTACATATTTTTCAAATAAGGAATATATTTTCGATGGGTTTGTTTCACCGGGAGTGTTGACAGTTTCAATATTATCTGCATAAGGAATCATCATGGACTGGCATTTAGTTAAAACTTCAATTTGTTCTTCTATACTAAATTGAATTAGCTGATTAGCAGGTGGGAAAAAATACAATTTTATGGTATATTGTAATTTTACTTTCTACCAAGGATTTCAAGGTATCATACAAGTTTTTTTTTTTAAATTCTGAAATAAAACTAGGCGCTCCGTCATTTGTAGAATTACACATTTGTTTTAAATTTTGAATACGTGGATGTACTAAATGAATAGTAACATACGAACTATCTTCAAGTTCTTTAGAATCATCCATAAAAGGATTTAGTATTGCTACTAAATGGTCCAAATAATATTCATTTATAATGTGGTATTTTTCGCTTAAGTTTCTTTCACTCAGAATGTTTTGAATATCTGCAAAATTAGTTTTAATTGACAGCAAATTAAAATATACTGTATTCCACCTTGTCGGCGTGAAACTTTTTAAAGACGTTCTAAGATCACAATTTATACCAGATTCTTTGAAAAACTTAACTAGTTTTGATGAGGCTGAACAATTTCTTCAATTTGAACAGATGTTTTAATACATTTTTCTATTGTGTTATAGATTAGAAGGTTGATACAATCGATATTTTCATAATCTCTCAAAGCTGCTTTTATATTGCTTCCTCTGTCCGTAACTACAACAACGGCATCATTCAAGGAGCAGGTAAACTCGCTAAGCAAATTATCCAATTTTTGTTTTATATTGGTAATTGTAAAAAAAATAAAATATATACATATGTGCACAATATTATTCTTTTCATGAAACTTTTACAAGCGTTGTGTCGAACAAGAAAAAACATTATACCCTTTTTCTATTTTCTTAATTAGAATAAAAATATTCATCCCAAAATTTGCAGCACTTGATTATTACTTAAGCGAAAAATTTAATAATTTTCATACTTTGTATTACGTTCAAATCAGACTAAATGTTTTCTTTCTCGATAACGCTGTTTTTAAAGTCAATTTAAAGCCCTAAGTTATATTGAAAAAATTTTAGAGTACAAGCAAAAAAATCTCTAATATGAAAAGTTTTTCACAATTTTTTAATTTTAATCTTATTTGTTATTAATGAATTAGTACAATTTTAACATGTAAAATATTCCAGGGACATGCATTTTGATATTGTGCATCGTAATCAAACAAGAACTCGATTTTGAATTTTTTGTAACTCAGGGATTTTTCGAAATCATATGTATCTTATAAATATATAAGATCTAACGTTTTTTTCAGCTAGTGCTTATTTCGTGAATGGTAACACTTAGCTCATGTCTGATTTGACAGATAAACGCTGAACGAATATGGTTGTGTATTCGCTTCGCTAAGTGGGCCTGCGATCGACTTACAGAAGATGCCGATTTTGCCAAAAAAATCATCTTTTCAGATGAAACTAATTTTGATCTTGGCGGGTATGTAAACAATCAAAATTACAGTCAATGGCGATCGTTATTGGGCCATGTTGAACGAATTTTTGTTTACAAAATTTGAAGAGGAGGATATTGGCAACATTTGGTTTCAACAGGACGGCGTTACGTGCCGCACAGCCGAAGCTACACTCGATGTTTTGCGCCCTGTTTTTGGAGATCGCATTATCAGCCGCAGAGCTGATGTCGTTTGGCCACGTCGGAGCTGCGATTTGACACCGTTGGACTATTATTTGTGGGGTGCCGTCAAAGTGTTACGCCGACAAGACAGAGAAAATTGACGCTTTAAAGGACAATATTCGTGAAGCCATTGGTGAAATACAGCTGCACACAATCGATAATGTGCTTAAAAATTGGACCGATCGTGTAGGCTACAGCATGGCCAGCCGAGGCAGCCATTTGAATGAAATTATTTTTCATTATTAACCGGAAGGATTGTACTTTCAAATAAAAAAAGAAATTTGAGAAAATATTCAGTTTTTTTATAGCATTTAAAAAACAAGTTATCTGGCGGACCCTTTATATGTATATGTATCTTATAAAACTACCTGTATTTAAAATTCCTTTCATTGACTTTATTCCCAATAATTTGCATTTATATTCGTTTCTCGTAACAAAGTGTGCCGTTACTGCAAGGTACGAAATTTTTGAAAAATTTTCGGTCCACAAATCACATGTTAGACTATACCCGACATTCTTAATGGAGCAAATATCAGTTTTAAGTTTTTCAAAGTGAATAGCATAATTGTTCTTTACCAAAAGTTAGGATAAGCTTTGTGTTAGCTTTTAACCTATTCTCAGTTACAAAGGAGTAGGGGCGAATATCGCCTATAACCCACTCTGTTAACACATCGCTGCAAGCCTTTTTCGCTCAACAAAGTTCGATTCATTTTTATTTTTCAGAATTTCACAGCAGTTATGTTTGTTTAAAATTTAACAATGAGTATTTATTAAACTAATAATCAATTTGGCATATTTTACATGCTATAAAATTTGGGATCTCAATATTATTTTGATCTTTTATCAATCCAAAACATTCCCATATCACACTCCGTCCTCTTTTTTCACAAATTTTATATGAATTATCCAAAATTTTTTCTTTTATTTCGTTATTGTCCATTTTTAAACACTTTCTCCTTACAAGAATAAAAATAAACTTCTTTGCACACAAATAAAAAAATATTACACGTAGTTCTGCACTTGCCCACATCAACTTTATAACTTTACTTATTGTACAATAAGTTCCTCACTTATACTTGTTGTACAAATAGTATTTTCTCAAATACAAACAGTGGAATGTTGTCTTGGACGCAACACAACAAGTAAAATTTTTTGGTTTGTTCAGTAGAGTGAGTTAGTGAGAGCGAAGTATTACAATAACAGTAGCACTCATTTACTCATTTATACTTTTAGTATGTTGTATGTAACATGTTAGAACTGTTTTCACAATACTTGTTGTTACACAAATGCACGTCTTTAATAACTAATACAAAAATACAGTAGTTTTCCGATTTAACGAACGCAATGGTTATCAGCCATATTCGTAAATCGAATTGTTCGTTATATCCAGTACTAAATTAAAAATTAATATCGTCGCCTATTTTATGCATGTAACCCTAAATTTTAAGTGGCATTATTGTATAAGCATGTAATTGCATAGTTTAAGTTGAGTGATGGATGGATTCATGTCAACTTAAAACCGCCAAACTGCTCTATCGTTAAGTAATGACAACTGTTGAAATGGCGGGCTATTGAAAAAGAAACGTATAATTGGAAGAGCTTATGAATTTTATTGCGTGCTTCCAAAGTTATTTTTCGCAAATTTTCACTATAAAAGTGATTTCATTTAACTTTTAACCTTTTTCCAATTTTAGGAATTTCAATTCGGTACTTTTTCAAAACTGTGGAGTTTTCTCGTTTTTTTGTATTCTTTACAGTTTTAGCTACTTTAAACGTATTTATCCGCTTGTTTTCAGTTTTTCTAAATTTTTTGAAAGTTATCACGATTTTTGTCATGTTTTTTTAGTTTTTAGCTTTTCTTCCAGTTTTATTGATTTTAAATCGTCATTAGGCTGTGGTTCTTTTTCAATCTTACCTAATTTTTCCTAATTTTATATATTTTTCTATTTTTTCCGCTTCTTCTTATTTTACCATTTTTAGCTATTTTAAATAAATTTTAGGAGTTTTGATAATTTTTTGCGAATTGCCGGCATTTTCGCATTAGATGGCATATCTAATTTTGAGATGTAAAATCAAATTTAATAATATTTGATTACATAAAGCTAACAAAATTTAATAAAAATAATCTAAAAAGCTGAAACATACATTGTTATACAGATGTGTGTGTGTTTAAGTTTTAGGTCGGTACATAGCCTTCGCCTTGACACAACCGTGGTCTCAACACTGTGTGAGTAAAAGCGCTCGCAACCGCCCCCATGTGGGCTTCGAAAAGCATCTGCGTAACCTGCAAAGTCCACATAAAAGTACATAATCTTACCATTCTGTACAACACCTTCCGGTGTTCGCGCTACCGCAGCTCTTGCCAGTGGGAAATTTTTGTAAGGCTTCCGTCAGGCAAAAAGGACGCGTTAAAACGATGGCTACCAATTAAGGTAATCATGACTGAATTTTGCTCTTCTCTCTGACTTCCACTCTACTTAGCCGACTATCTCTATTGTTTCGGCAACAGCACAAAGGAGTCAGAACGAAGTCCACCGACAGACAGTGCACTTAAGAAGACAAGACAAGCATCAACTTTTAAACCTGTATGGAAAATCATGTACGGGGCTACCAGATCCCATAGTACCAGTTGTTAGGTAACCGGTTCTTTCTTAAAATTTTTATACAATAAGAATTTTTCAAAAACGAAGGGCTGAAGAACTGAAGTGAACCAGGTCATAAAATATGAAAAATTTCAAAACTAGTGCGAAATTCTCCGAAAACTTTAACTCTATTTAGTTCTGTAAAGGAATAAGTAAAAAAGTGTTTCGTTTTGAAGGTAACGGTAAAAAACCCAAGTCAATGGCTTTCATTTTATATTTTATTTATGGCAGATCATTTACTGAAACTCAAAATATCTTCGAATTGTCTTTTTGTGACTTGGTTCAATTCAGCAAAGTGCCCTCCGTATGTATGTATATTTAAGGTGAAAAATTGCAAAACACGTACATATGTATTTCCTGAACTGACGTGCGTTACTAATGGTTTGTGGGGATTCCGTTCCAGAGACTGATAGCATGGACAAAGAAATGGTTTTTAGAAATCAGTTTCGATTGCCAAATGCTAGAATTCTTTTTTTATGATGTATAAATGAAATTTTGTGCATAAACAGTCTTAAGTAATCTAACATGTTAGAAGAGTTTTCGCAATACCTGTTATTACACAAATTCATAGTATGAGTAATAAGATTTTTTTATAAATGTGCGCGTTTGTATGCAAATTTATTTGGTGTATTGTTTCTTCCATCGGGAAGGAAATAAGTAATTAGGTAGTTTTTTCTGTTTAAATGAATGCAACTAAAATAGGTATACGTTTCAGCTGGCGGTCGAATTTCGACCACTAGGCGTACTCTAGTACATACTGTTAATTGTATTTATTTCAAGTTTATTCCTCAACTTTCTTTTAATTATAAAAGTGTTAAAAACTTACGTTCAGCAGCTGCGGAACTATGTGGAAGGGAAAGTAAATTAAATACAAAGCTAGAAAGATCTCCAAAGCTTTTCTGATTTAGTCCGTTTTTAATTGAATTAATTTGGTCCCAAAATAAATCAATATATAAGTCTGCGGAAAGATTAATTTCTGTTAAGTGCAACAAGTTCCACTGTGTAATAACGATATCAGGGTCACAATCAACAAGGTTGGAAAGATTTGAAATTAGCAACACTTTACAAGGAGAAATTATTTGTAACATTTTAATGTCTTCGCGATTAAAGTCAAATCTAGAATTTATTTGATTTAGAAGCTCAATATAAAATTTCAGTATATGTTGTTTAACTTCTAAAATGTCGTTCGAACTAATATTTTTTTTAATGTTTGAAATATCATTATGATTACTTTTATTATTGAAATCGACTTCAGCATTATATGGATGTAAAATTACTCAAAATAAGTAAAAAATTAGACTTCCAACTGGAATATACTTATGTAAATATGGTAAACGAGAACTTTCTGACCGGAATTCTTGGTTGAGATTATTTTTAATTGATTTGCTTACACGTATAGATCACACACAAAAACTTTTACAAGAAAACAAACGCCTCAAGAAAAATATAACAAAATTTCTTTTGTTCTTGTTGCTGTTATGCTCACTGTATTTTTTATACATTTTTACAAAGAAATCTTAGACATTTGCTTTTCATGCTTAGTAAATAGGGTTGGCGGCATCTTAAAATTCTTGAGGTGACCAGTGTTCGGATTTTCCTAAAATGTATAGAGTTGAATTTTCTCAAAAAGACCAAAATAAGGTTTTGTCGACCAAAAGAATAATGTTCGACCAAATTTGGTCGGAAAAGAACAACAATGGCAACGCTGTAAGCGAATCTACTTTGCTCTGCTCAAATATAAAAACATTTTAATAATATAAATAGGTATATGATAGATTTGCATTGCCTCTTTTGCTATAAAATACGCAAATTTCTAGGAATTCGTCATTTCCAAAAAAAAACTAATGAATAAATATATATTAATATAACTAGTATTTAAAATTAACTATTCGAATAAAATTGTGGTTGTTCAATTGGTCCCTTTTGTTAAAGAAATCTTGATAAATATTAGCACTTGAACAATTTCATTTACAGTGAATTTATTTTTCTATTTTTAATAAATGTTAGTCCGTCTATCTGAGCGAATTAAAGCAGTTCTTTCTTTTTTGTATATACATATGTATATATATTTTCACTTGGTTGCATTTCTTATGCTTCCCTAATTTTGCTTCTTCATATTTGTTATTTTTATTTATTTTTTTTAATTTAATAATAACATTTTATTATTGTAAAAAAATTTAATTCTTTGAAAGGGGTGTTGATTTATCATTATTTTTGCCTTCTTAAATCAGCTTCCAATTAACAAGCATTTGTTAAATAAAAATAAATAAATTTGTTATTATAAAAATTATATTTAAAGAGGGTTCTTCTTGTCTGACACTGCCACTAAGCTAAATATGCTTTAATTGGCGTTTAAACAGGAAGTA
Source organism: Gymnocheta viridis (assembly GCA_956483585.1). Lineage (NCBI taxonomy): Eukaryota > Metazoa > Arthropoda > Insecta > Diptera > Tachinidae > Gymnocheta > Gymnocheta viridis. The sequence continues at coordinate 72,450,683 of OY101441.1, forward strand.
CTTTCCCAAACCAAATTTAGGAATAAATGCTAAATGTATCAATTTAATTTTATGTAATATGATTTTAAGAGTAAGAAAGAGTTTAAATTATTTTATTGAGTAAATAAAAAATGTGTATAATTATAAGGTTGACAAATCTTTTCATTAAGCTTATAATTACGATTAATTAATGAGGTTGTAAGGAAACCTTGTTTATTATGTACTGTATTGCAAGCAGCAGAGTTAGGGACATGCAAAAATTTTCCTCAGTCCTCATTTAGATGATGAATTAATGAACATACATATTGCTCCTTTATTGCAGCGTAGTCATATCTCAACAAACATTCTCCCAGCACATACAGGGTGAGTTCCAAAACATCATTTGCAATGCAACTGAACAAAGTCAAGCATTCCTTAACGCAACCATGCAAACATTGACAATGTCACACATCTCTAAAAGCCAATTTTGTGAATCACTAATTTTGTTACTGCTTTTTTGCAAAGTAAACAAACAGTAGCAAACCCGCCTCGTTACAATGTGTTTTGGTGTTTTGGAACTCAGCCACAATCTCATTCAGGAGAGATCAATTACTAATCAGCTTACGAAGTGAATGTATCTTCCAACTAACATATATGTATATATATATATATATGTATATATATATAATTTTCAGAATAATTTTGATTAATCACTTTATGTAAACAGAGAGATAAGTATTACCATAAAGAAATAAAGCGAACATACTTAGTTTTGAAAATTATCCTTTTTAATATGTAACTATCATTCATTCGTAATGTTTACAAAAAAATATGTAGATATAGGTACTCTTTCGTCTTTACGAAAATCTATGCGCTATGTTGGATTTTTATGTTAATTGAAAGAAAATAAAATGCAAACAAAAACTAGGAGTTCTAAAACGGCAAATTTGTTAGTAAAGAAATTATCGAAAAAATGCTAGAATGTTAATTATGGCGACAAAAGGAGAGAATGGACCTTGATTTATATTAATGTATCGAGAAATACAATTTTTTAAAAAATCTTTGATCTAGTCTAATCTAATTACATATGTACATAAAATAAAATACAAAAATGAGAAATATTCAAAATAAACAACTTCAAATAAATAAACAGTATTTTGTTTACTACGCTTTGCTCACCATTCCACATGCTCACTGAAATAAATTGGATTTATTGCTAATTTCTCCTTTTGATTGTCTTTCAAGAAGGGGAATTAGTTCCTTTTCTTTTATTTAAAGGGTTTAGTTACGTATTACAGCCAAGACTTTGTATGTATTAATTTTTTGTAGAATGAAATATTACAAATTTTGTTTAAAAAGTCAGAATATTTTATTTTAATTCAAATTATTAAAGATTTATATATTTTGGTCAAGTAAAAAACATTTTGCAAACATTTAAAAAATTCAATCACAGAACAGAATTCAGACACAAGTAAGTAAGAAATATTTTCTACAGAAAAGAACTGCAACGAAAAGAAAAAACTAATGAGCCCTTTAGGGTTTTCAAGTACGTAATTAATTATGAGTTCGAATAAAAATACAATATACAAATAAATAAAATAGAGAGGAAGAACATTTATTTTGTCTAAGCTATCTTGGACACTCACATTTCTTAAAAAAATTGCACATCTGCAAGCCAATACCTTTAAACTAGTTTGTTACACAAATTGTTTTCTCTACAATGTCTTTCGGTCTGTCACAGGCTTCTATCTTGTATACATTTAAAATTTTCAAAAATATGTACTACAATGTCCGCTATAACAACAAATACTATAAATAAAAAGATACATACATAAATTATTTTCAAGGATGACAACCGGTAACGTAATAAATACCGATTAAATACCGTTTCAAATGATAACCGCAACATATCAGTATTCAAATGCCGTTTCTTCCATACCGGTATCATGTCGGTATAATACCGTTTCGGCACGAAAAATCTTATAATACAGCAAGAACTAAGAAAATGAATCAAATAAAAATCTCAAAGCAATTTTCTGTGTGGCGTCGATAGGGGAACTCACCCCAAGTCAGATACTAACGATTACTAAAGACTAGATTATGAGAGTGGAAGTATATGATTCTCTAAAGTCTAAAGCAAACGCTGGCATATCACAGCGATTCAATGATACGTTGACCCAATGGTTGACTGAATCATAAACTACTGTCGCAGTTACATATGTGTGCTTCGAAATTTATTTTGTATTTAACTTTTAATTTTCGGAACAATTGAATATTTCGTAAAGGAATGAAGACAACTATATAAATATTTAATGTTCGTTCCAAAACATATTAGAAAAAAAAGTAGAAGTTTAAATAATGTACAATTGAAGTAACCGATATTTTATAAACTAAAAATGTTTACTTCTTCTCAAAAAGTATTTTAGTCTTAAGAGGAAACTATAAGACTTCGAAATCTTATGATTTTATATCTCTTAGTTCTTAAAGTATTATATACATGTGTACGTATTTTGTATTTTCCTCTGTATACTTTTTTTAAATCGACATATGAAAGATACATTTTTCAAAGGAATGCTTTAAAACCATTTGCTCATACAAACTTACTTTCTCAACTACTACACATCACTTCTTCACTTATAGTTGGTATCAATATTAAATTAATATTTCAACTTGTGTATCTTTGCAAAATGTACTACAGCCTTCTCATTTATGAAAAAATAATTATTAAATAATCATTTTTTAAAAACGTAGTGCCTTTAAAAACGACAAAAGGTGAGCAAATGAAAAACCTATTACGAAGTTTTGCCCATATTTTTTGTCATTTTACTAACGGGAGTCGAGTAGCTTTATTCCTCAAAAACATGCTGTCACACTGTGTAATTGGTTATAGTTTTTTTTAATATATAAGTTAGATTCGTGTGTCGGTTTTAAGGTGTTCTTATACCGCTTTCGAAAATAAAAAAGTCATAACAATTATTAAATTTGGTGATTTTACAGTCTGCGGTTTATATTCCTGAAAGGAAAATACTTTTAGAATTAAAAAAAACATATACATATGTATTATATGTATTATATTATTGTTTGATCCATCCAGTTGTAGCCACCAAATCTGTACACGGTACTCCTACAGGTTTCATATATAGTTATAAAAAAATATTTAAATAAAGTAGAATGATGATTTAAATTTTGACGACATTAACGAACTTATTTTGATTAATATACTCGTATTAAGAAAAACTGCTTAATATTATAATATTCAAGGAAAACTTGAACATACAAATTTTATTTTTATATCTGATACCCTTATTCATAATACCGTAGCGGTGACTTTGTTTTTAGTTTTAAAAAAACAAATTTATAAAGACTTCACAAAATATAAGAAACATTTTGCAAATCTTTTTTAATAAATGGAAACTGAAAATATGTATAGTTCCAATATTGTACTCGTATACAATTTTAAGTAGCAAATTATGTCATTAAAACATAATAAAAAAAAAATAAATAAAAATGTAAATTCCTTCTTTGTTATAAAGTTTTATTATTAACTCACATTTTGTGACTACATAGTAAAGGTGTTAAATATTAAAATATTTATGTTTTTAAATATAAAAAGATATTTTAAAAACAGTTTTAAGTTGTCTAAGGTCGGTACCAAAATCTTAACTTTTTGGTTGGTTTTATGTTTTAAGTCAATACCGATATACGAATATGTTTGTATACCGGTATTTAAAATTCGGCAACGGTATAAATGATAGAGAAAAATCAATACCGGCACCGAAACCGACATCGATATTCGTTCCGGTTGCCAGCTTTATTATTTTTTAAATACATTTAATTTTATTTTTTGTGGTGTTATGACCTTTTCTTTTCTAAAAAAATTTAACATTTTTTTATTTTTAATCAAAAAAATTGTTATTCGGAGTTCTCTTAAATCACAAAAAATGGTTTCGTAAGTGATGATACATAAATTTCTAATAAAAAATCATTATATTGCAAATTTTCAATAAAAAGGTCAACAAATTTTGCACTTTTTTTTAGAAAAGTAAGCACCATTAGTTTCGTATCATATAAGTGTAAAAATGCTTCAACTAGCGGGAAGAAGTGACAACTAATTTAGAGAACTTCAAAATCAATATAAGTATGGCAAAGGCAAAACCGTTTAAAAACATTTTCTCATCTGTTTTTTAACCGACTTCCTTCATTCTTTCTGTGCTTGGTGGGTGTTGACGAGCTTGAGTGCAAGATGGTGTCCCTACGCAAGCAAGTAAGGAGCCCTAAACGCTCATTTTTTCGTCAAACATTCATATAAGTAGCACAATTTTAAGAAATTCAATTCTTTCTCATTCTAAAGAAAATATTCCTCCTATTATGAATTCGGAGAACAACGATAAATCTATAAGGTATTTTTATAGAAAATAGGGGATACGAAAAAAGTGCGAAATTGCATACAATATTTTAATTCATGATTGGGCTGATAGAGAAGACAATTGATGTTACCTTTAAACATCATTCTAATTAAAAAAAATAATAATAGATAATATCAACTTTCTCCTCTGAAATTTACCCATGTTACGTTCCCGGTAAAATAGATTTATTCAACTGGTTAAGATACTTTCACTGGACTATGACATTCATTCATAACGTTCGACTATTTCTTCGATATTTTCGATGTTAATACTTACATATCAGTCATTTCAATATTAATTTATAGTGCAAAATTTTCGGTGAGTTTCGGATCCAGCCCAGTATTCGGAGTTTTGGCGGCCTCTAATAAATACATATTCAAAATTGAGTCGATTTTAAATACCTTCCTTTGAATCCAAACTGATTTCGCATGTCACGTTATTTACTCCTTCTGCAATTTCTGCTGAAGTTTTATTCAAACTCAAGAAAATATATAAAATACAGTTGAACCTCGGTTATCCGGGCCTCTATTAACCGGCTATATCTAGTAACCGGCATGCTTTCAGCTTTGTTTTACAACCTCTATTATTTGCTTTTTTACCTTTATCATACGTGCTTTTGTTATACCTTTATTATCCGTGCTTTACCTCTATTATCCGTGCAACAAATTTATTTCGAGTTAATTATTTAGCTCTAACTAATCGTGTTGAAATACAATCAGATGTTATAATACCGTCTGGCTATACGGCCGATGACATCGCAAAGTGGATGGAGTGCGATATTAGTGAGCCACCATTTGCCATTACATCTGAAGATGAAATCGTTAGGGTGTTCAACCAAACCTAAGAAAGTGACCATGACTCAAGTTTCGATGGTAAAACTCCAACTTTGGTAGAGCCAATAGATTCTAGTAATGGTCTTTTAACGTTCTTAGAAAATTATAGTTATCCAGGCGTCTCCGAACAAGATAAAATGCATGTATATCGCATACAAACGTATTTGATTAAAGAACAATTAAAAGCAAAAAGCCAAAACACATTAAAAGAATATGTCAGATAAATGAATCTTCGTTTTACAAATAAAAATGTGGTACACATATACTTAAATGTACACCAAAATTTCATGTTTTAATAAAAATAATACGATAATAATAATATATGATCTCTATTAACCGTATTTTTCGATTATCCGTGCTAAGTCTGATCTCGTGCGAGCCGGATAATAGAGGTTCAACTGTAATAATATATGCTTTTAATTTTTGTTTTTCCAGGTAAAATAGCTAATTTTTCCTGGGAATATGAGTGTATCTTTTTAAGAGAAATTTCTATTCCCAAACCACATTTGTAAATTTTATTTTTTATTTTGTCTATAGATATAATATCCTTATGGACAGTTAAACAATATTACTAATATAGTAAATTCAAATAAAAATACAAAATTATTGATTATTTAACAGAACGATAATTTTAAGTTTAATAACATTTACATATAAAGAAAAATCTATAATTTTATAAAATTTATTAAATTGACTGCACATTCTTCGAAATGGATCAGCATTTGCGTAATTTGATCTGGAGAATTTAATTGCTAGCAATTCAAAGTGTCGAGATGGACGATGAGGAACATTAAACGAAATGTTATCGAGCAGGAAATTAGAACAAATATCACCATTAATTATGAAGTGCTTTCATGCAGGTCTGATCCTTCACAAAACTGGCATAGTGGTACCCAGCACATTAGGACAGGACGGAAATAAATTACTGTAGTTATCCATGTGCAAATGACATTTAGACAGCATAAGTCTTAAAATGATTTATAATTGTTATAAATGTGATGAAAGACCACTTAGACCATTCTTGGTTTTATGTAAATTTGCTTTTCACTCCTACTTTATCTTGTTTCACTCTTTAGATTTAGATTTTGTGTAGAATATATCTTATAATGCTTAAATTAAAAATAAAATATATTTTTGACAATAAATTGCAACAGACGAAAAGTCTTCATCGTTTTTTATATCAATATTTTCCATTAGATATGGCTCGTAAAATAGACATTGTTTCCGTCTGCTGCCATTCTTGAATATCATTAGAAACTTTTGATTCTTTTTGATTTTTTTATTACTAATTAATTTCTTTAATAAGGTTTCTTTAAGGGTTCTTATTAATACAATACAAGATATGTTTGCAATTTATTCTCCGAACGTGTTGCACATTATCAAAAATATACACATGAATTTTATTTTTCCTTTAAATGAGGCTTATGATTCTAGCTAGTTATTAATATTTAACTGATACTTTATATTTTTTGCAAAACAAAAATGTTGCATTTAATTGTCTGACCCCTTGTTCTGTTATCCCCTTCAATTACTTTTATATTCTGATCGTACATTAATTTTCGTTCCAGCAATAGCAGGAAAAAACACATCTCAGTGAAATGTAAAGATTTTGCTGACGACGTTGGCGATGGTGATGGTGATAATCAGTCGTGCAAAAACTACTGACACGCCATTATATACCAACACTGCCACTTGTTGCTTGTAGTAAGAGTCTGATTGCACAAAGTCAGCACAATAACTACCAGCAACAGCAACAAAAATAACTGAATCTTAACCAAAACTTATAGTATGTATGTTGTTGCGTTTGATTAAAATAAACACAAGTATACAAAATATTAATTTATATTTTTTACAATTTCTATGAAACTAAACTGAATTTATTTGTAAAATTTATCTTCATTGTTACAAAGCCAGAAGTAAAAAAAACAAGACGAAATAAACGGCAAGTTACGGAAGTTTGATTACAATTATACCCCTCTAGTTGCATCATGTCATCCTGACATTTTTAAATATCCCCCTGTCTATTCATTTAACTAACCAGAAGTAATTCAATTGCGAGTGACCATTTGCTTTTTGATTAAGTGGTTTTAAAAACGACTGCTTACATAAAGCTAAATCAAACTGGGTATTTATTGTGAATTATAGAAATAGTTAAATGTCTAGACGTCTAAACGTTCAACTAGATAAAAGAAAATGTACTTTTTATTTGATTATTATCTTTGAATATAGATTTTTTTACGTAAAAAAGTCCTCTTGACGCAGAATTTCTAACAATTCGAGCGCATAAATGCGGAAAATTATATTATTGTTACATATTGTATAATTTTTATATTTGTGTTTCCAAAGATTTTTATGTTACTACTACGTTTGCTTAAAACTAAGTTTAAAAATTAAAAATAAGTCCATAAAAGGACTTTCCAATTAAGGCGGTTGTTCACGGTATGTTGCTGTCATATTGTTTCAGTGACCGCCTGATGCTTATTACCCAGTTACTGATTGACAGAGATTTAAGATATTACAAATACTGCTGCTAGGACAGCAATAATTAAGAAAAGATCGAAAAGATAATTGTGAAGTTTCAAAAACTGAAGGGGAGCAATCGAATGAAACTGTTTTAAGTCTTTTTATGCAACATTTTTATAAAAAATACGCTAATCAGATGAAATAGTTAATTATAAAATTACGGCCATTTACCTATATTGTCACTTAGTTGTAAACTTTTAACATGTTGTTTATTAAAATCTAAGTACTTATACGAGTAATATAAGAGCTAATAAAGTGGGTCGAATAAAAAAGTTGTGCCAGTCAGCCCCTAGGGTTAAAGATATTTAAAAAAAATTCTGCACAGCCCATTGTAAGATTTTATTTTTCGTTTATAAAAAGATCCTTTAAAATCGCTTAACTTACCTGATTATTTTGCGTTTATTATTTGGATGTATACGATTAGCTGTTGTTGGGTCTATGTTCTTTAAATGGTTGTGCAATAATGCTGATGACATTACGAACATTTTTCCAGCTGGTATTAATGACAACTAAAACAAATGAAAGAAAAAAAGCAAGTTCAAAAGTATTCTCTTTTTTTATATTTTATTAAAATGAAACTAAAAAACCTCTTGTAAAAAGTCTACATACGTTTTCTATATTTCCAGAGACTGTGGCATCAATATTGTCATCACTCGTGGCTTCTGTAATCAGTGAGGTTGGTGGTGGCAAGGTGTCGAAGTCATCGCTGCACGCAGCATCAGTGGTACTTACCAAAATGTCCCACATTAAAGATTCTATGTAATAGTTGGTGCCACCCACTACTATGGGGCATTTGGCTTGAGCTAAAATATTTTCTATCTAAAAATTTTTGTTAAGGTTTTTTTACCATATTTGAAAATAAACATACACATGTACGTAGATATAAAAGAAAACACATTGTAAATTTTTTAATTGGCAAAATTTTTAATAATTTAAGATTTTTAACACGTACTTGATGGTTGTGTGGGAATACAGGAAGTTTTGTTTTATTTGAAATTTATGATAGTATGTAAAGCTTAAAATACGGAGCACGTTTTGAGGGATATATGTACGTATTTTTAAACGCGTACATATGTACTAGTGATGTAACGAACATTCGGATGTTTTATATATTCGTAATCGCCAAATTGAGACGAATATATCGCATCAAGTGAAAATAAACATTATGTAAATAAAACAAAAATATATTTTCAAAGATTTAAAAAACTTTTGTTTGTTGAGGGTTTTTAGCTAGTCTAAATACATGCATTTCATTGGTGCTAAAGCCAAATCATCAGTAGACCTTAAACATAATTTTTAAATGTTTCAAACCTCTTTACTTATACAAAAACTTTTAAAAAATCAATGAAATGGCTTTAGCTTCAATGAAATGCTAAAAACCCTTAACAAACAAAAGTTTCTTAAATCTTTGAAAAAAGATATTGAGGCAATCTCGATTAATATAGATTTAATAATTACAAAAATATATTGTAAAAATTTGTATTAAAACCCTTAATAATGCGAATGTGATTGTTTTTCGAACTAAATTGGTTGTTAATCCAAAGAGAATATGATAAGGCTAAAGTTCGTAGCCTTTTAAGTCAGAAAGAATTGAAAATATATATTTTTTTGTATTCTCAAACAATTCGACTTTAAATTTTGGATAAATGAAGAATGGCGTGATAAACAATATTTCATTTTCTAAAACTGAAAATTTTCAAATGATCTGTTTCAAAATAACTGTAGTGTATCCAATTATTTCTTCGGATGAATTAAAATTATTAAAGATACTTTGTGGTCGAGGCAAAAACTTATTGTGATAAGTAAAGAAAAACTAAGAAAATTAACTTAAATTAAAAGTGTAAATTGCCCGACACGAGAAGGTAATAATGCCCCTTTAATATTGTTTAATACCTCTGAAGTAACAAGATATAAAATTAATTAATTTGCAAAAAAAAAATTAAATACGAATTACAGTAATGTGATGACTTCTTTAAGTTATTCTTATTGATACCAAGGGGATATTTGATTAATTATATTTGTAATGTTTTATTTTGCAGACGTCATAATCGAGCCAAACACAAGTGATGATAAATTTCAAATTGAATATTCATATTCGAGAATAATTTAAAATTGATATTCATTACATCACTAATTTGTACACATGTTGTTAATGTAAAACATATTTAATGATAATTATACAAGGGCAATTGGATATGCTAAACAATTTTTCGAAGATTTTGTGTTCAGATATATAATTTCAACATCTCGTACCAGAACTCCTGGATGTTGGGAGTTACAAATTCCGAAAAATATAATAAAAAAGTATGTATATATTCACTTGTATTTGTCAGAAAAAGGTTGTATATTGCATAAATAAATATACAAACATTGATCATGGTGAGCGGATCATCATAAAATATTTCTCATTTGTTTTTACGTTGTTAAGCAGATACAAAAATTTATTGTAATTTGGCATATGTTTTTAGATTTCTAAGAGGAATTAATATTTATTTTAAGTAAATTTTCTAAAAATTTAATTTAATTTTGTAACACAATTTGCATATGACAAACGGTAGGGTAGGGCTACACCAAAAAAATTCACCAAACCGAAAATTTATTTGTTTTTTGTTTTGAGACCCCAAGATAATTCTTTACCTCCAGGCCAAAGAAGAGGGGTGTATCTCAGTGTCTGTATACTTAGTTTCCAAATGTCTGGACCGATTTTGTTTCAGTTTTTTATTTGTCTTGATTGGGAAGCTTCTTAGATATATTTGAAGAAAAAAGGTCCAACTGCTTGGAAATGTTTTTGTTGTTCCCTTAAATTATAGGCACGACTTCTGTATTTTCAGGATGCAGATTTCGTATTTCGCATCTCTATAATATATTCATATGTATGTATTTTGTAACATTCGCTATTTTAGCATTTTCACTACTAGATTTAGCATTTTGCTCTGTGTGCACTAAAAATTTTTAAAATAATGAGTCTTTTAAAGAAAAATAATTTATGCAAAAAGAAAAAGAGGTATAATTAAAGGCCCAGCGGATCATGATCATGTTCCGTTTTACCAATTTTTCGTTTGGTTTCTTCATACACCTAATCAATCGGCCTTGATTTCTTGCGTAAACCTTCTGTTATATGTAAATAAAATCACAAGTTATTTATTTCATATTTTTCCGACAATTCGTGAATTTTATGTTTACTTTTTCATAGAATTTCGTCTATTTAACAATACGCCTATAACAGGAACAAATTTGATTAAGTTCTTTGGTGAGGCGAGAACATATCATGTCTATGTTGTATCTGTTCATACAATTTTAAGCTTATGCAATAGAGATTTTTATGTTTGACAGCGCACATGGTTGCTGAGCGAAATGTTCGGGCAACTATGGTAGCACATGAATGAAGCATAAACATGACCAGCCGACATTAGCCGAAGACATAATTGTCATACTAACTTGGTAGCAGCGTTGCCATTTGCCAAGTTTTTCCTTTTTTTGCAAGTTTTTTGATATGCAAAAAATTTTTTGATTAACTGGCTGAAACAACAAGTTTTTTTTAATATATGCAGTTTTTCAAGCTTTTTTTAATAATTACTTAAAGTTTGGAATACATTTAATGAATATATGCATTGACGATATAATGCACATTATACAATGAAACGACCTTATATTTTTTTCACTACCTTTTTAGACAACAATGTTGATTTGTTTTTACTCCCAAAAAATAACAACGACGCTGTTATAATAAATTGAAAGTTTGCAACTTATTCGTTGTGTAGAAAATTTAACTGAAGTTTTTCTTAGAGAACATGGATAAATACTTAATGAAAAACGGTAAGATTATTGTACTATTTACAATCATTTATAAAAAATTATTGATTTTAGGAACCTCGTGTACAGGATGTAAGAAAACCACCTTAGACGATGTAGCAGGCGCAGAAGAGATCCCAAGTTGTTCAACAAAATCATTATTAAAAAAAGTTTATTCAATTTTGTCGTTGCCTATATCTACAGCAAACGTAGAACGAATTTTTACAAAAATAAATTTAAATAAAAATAATATTAGAAACAAATTAGAAATTCCCACTTTATGCGGTTTTTAAGAGCAAAAGACTGAAAAAAATAACAGTGATTGTACAAACTTTAAGCAATCTAAAGAAATGGTTTTGAAGTTTAATAAAACAATGTACAAATAATAAAATAAATACATGTATGTATGTATGTGATATTATTACACAATATTAAATGACATTATAGAATAATCTAAAGAGAAATTTTAGTAAATATTTAAAATTTCTTCTAAACGACAAATTAGATCTCCAAAAATGAGTTTAATTTTATGTTTTATTATTATTTAAATAACGTTTAATATACAAACATATTATGTATGTAATGTTTTTTATGTTATGTTATGTTTTTTTTAGTTAGAAAAACATGTATTTTTTATAAAATATTTTTAATAAAAATGAAATCTAATTTTGTATTTTTGATTATTATTTTTTTATTTAAAAAAAGTTTTTTTTTCTGGAATGGCAAGTTTTTTGAAAAAAAATATGGTAACGCTGCGTGTGACTACCAAGCAGATTTATCTGTTTTTTGCAGTTTTTCTAAGTGCAAAATAGGCTTCCAGGTTTTTACTCAAAAAAAAAGTTTTTTTAAATCAGTGCAGTTTTTTCAATTTTATTCGAATGAAACAAAGAAGTATTCAATTACAATATTATTGACCAAGGCGAATTCAATACCAGGTGGCCATTTCCCTACAACAGTACAAGAATAAAACAATTGATCGCCAATTGGCTACTGAGGCCACCTGGTATTGAATTCGCCTTGTTATTAACGAACATATACAAATATGATATAATTTATACTTCTTTTTAAAAGCAACACCGTGTTATTTATTTTTTCTCATTCCTTTTTTATTCAATCGTGATATTCGCGATTATTGCACTTTGATTTTCAATACTATAATTCAGCGTTAGGCACATAGAGAGAATTGAATAATTGAGAAACTAATCCATGCTTTACACTTAGAAAAATTCATTGATCTACTCAATATCTGTTATCAGTTTTATAAATTTAAATTATGTATTGAATGCATGGGTTAATATATCAATGGGCGAATGAATAAAAGGAAAAAAATATTTCATACTACAATTATAATCTGTAACGTGGTTGTTCCCAAAATAAAAAAAATTATATTCATATAATAAAACTAATTATCCAAGATGTATGTACGTATTTATATAGTATACATGTATAAAATATACGAATGCTTAAGAATATGAATGAAAAAGTCATTTTGTAAAGAAAACTTCTCAGAGTACAAAATCAAATTGCGTATTCTTAAGAAGATAAAAACATTCGCAATAGAGCTACTCTGTTGAAATTCTCACACATTGGTTATTGTAATTAGGGGTTGCCCTTGCTTATTTATGAAAAAAATTTCGGCTTTTTTTTGGGCAGTTTTTTAACAACGAAATACAAATGTGTTTCAAGATGTTGTAAATGGCATTATATAAGCAATGTCAGTGAATAAATTCCGAATACCATATTAAAGATGAAGTAAATCGTTGATGTTTTCACAATAAAACTTATTGTTATAAAAACCGGGGATATGAGAGGTTTTGGTACATTTTAAGGAAAATGTTTGTACGAAAAACGTTTCTTTATGGCACTCCTGCTTGCAATATTCACGAGTAGTAAATGTAAATAGCCGAAAAAACTTCGTAACCGTGGTAAACGAGCGCCTACCACTGCTATAATTTGTTAGGAGAAAAAAGTATTGAACGCTTTTGGCAGGTAATCTTTAGCACAAAATGTTGCGATGGTTCTGAACCATTCCCAAATTTAAAAAAATAGTTTACGCAATTTTGTCACCACCATTGTCGACAGCCAACGTTGAGAGGATATTTTCCCAAATTAATTTAAATAAAACCAAAACAAGGAATAATTTAGATATTTCTACGCTATGTGGAATTTTGCGAACCAAAGACTTAAAAAAAATAATTTCAATTGCATAAATTTTGTACAAACAAAAGAAATGGAAACTAAATTTAATTAGAAAATGTACAACTAATACATAAATATGTGTAATTAAATAATTAACTATGATCTCTGAATATGATGAATTAAATGAAATATTATACGTCATGTTGTTACTTTTAATTTTATACATATATTTTTTACATCAAATATAAAAATTATATTTTTGTTTTTCTTTTTTTCTTCAATAAAATGAATTAAACATATACAAATATGGTTTTATTACATTTTATTTAATTTGGTTTTGAAGGTGCAGATTTTTTTTCGAAAAAAAAACAGATTTTTTTCCGCAATTGTTAGTTATTGTAAAAAAAAAATTGCAACATTGGTCACTCGATCAAATTTTCTTTCAAATTTTAAATTCTCTCTTACTTTTTTTACCAATACACTCACTGTTTCAAAATTTGACGAGAATTTGCTTACAAATTTTTATTCCATAGAGTGTTTCAAATTACAGTCAAGAAAACAGCTGATTACAATTTTTTTTATCCAAATTTGCTAAAAAAAAATTGCTTTTAACTTGCGTACAGCCTCCGTCACAGCTTTAAATTTTTGCGGATTTCGATAAGCAGTATATGTAAAAATCTTGAATGAGAATTGAAAAATAATTTGATGGTGTGACTGCAGTGTTAATTGATGGCTAATGGAAACATATCAATTAATAAATTACATTTTAAAAGTTAGGGAATTAACACGATGTCTTTCGTGTTATATTTCCATGTACACCATATACTCGTATAAAAGGCGTGCCATAATAATGCAATGTTTCTGTTGCTGCCAAAATAAATTATCTAGTTTTCTTTAAAAAATATGTTGCATCATAATTTGAAATACATACGTCAGATTTTTAACAATTTCAACTGATCAAATAGTATAAATATGTATAGCAAAGAATCTGTAAAAATTATTAAATATTACTAAGGCAGAAAAAAACTCGGTCAAAAACAAACATTGCTAAAATTAACAAAAAGAAAACGATAATTTTTACAAATGGTGAGAAATTACAAAAACTTTAAACAAAAATTTTAACACAATTCGCTAAAAATGCTCAAAAAATCCGAAAGAAAAAATCAACAGCAAAAGAGATTAAAAATCACATCTACCGCGAAAATGACTCACTCCGCCATTGCACCTCAACAGTTTGCATACCGTTTGCATACAAAAGATAATGCATGCAAGATTTTGACAGCTGATATTTATCAAACTGAGCTGCCAACCGATTAGGAACATAAGGCGTTGCCAGAGATTTAATGATTGCGTTTACGAAGTTTACATATTGTGAATATGCATTGCAACTTGCGTTTAGCAAGACGACCCAAGTCTCTAATATAAAAAGAAAAAGTGCTAAAACTGTAACGAATGCCAAAACTTCAAAATATCGAGAAAATAACGAAAATTCACAAAATCTTGCCAGAATCGAAAATATATTAATTTCTAATATTGATTAAAAATAAGATTAAGATTAAATTAATTGCAAAAAATCAATTCGATCGCGAAAATGTTGAAAGTTATTGAAAAATTGCAAAATTTGAAACAATCGTTAAAATTGATTAAGAATCGCTGAAACTGTAAGGCAAGCCAAAAAATAGCGAAAAATCTCGGTAATTCCGCAAATTCTCTACAAATTGCTAACATCGGATAAATAGCATTGTCCAATATAGATTGAAATTAAAAAAAAAACATTTATATAAATCACTTCAACACATTTTTCTCGAAAATGATAAAAATTCGAGAGGAAATCGGCGATTTAAACAAAAATTACTAAAACTATAAAAAGGATAAAAACTTAGGAATGCTAAAATGGAAATGTTTAGAAATAGCAAAATGGTATAGTATATCACGGAAAAGAATCGTGTTTCAAAAATAAACAAAAATTTAAGAAAAAAATTTATTAATCTATCCTAAAACTAAAATCATTTTTATCGTAAAAATACCAATTAAAAAAATTAAAAATTTAGAAGAACACATTTTAACGAATCTTACAACTGTAAGAAAGTCATTCCAAATAGAGCTTCTTGCAACAACAAAATAAACAAGTAAGAGAGATCTATTCGGCTGTGCCGAGTCTTATATACCATTCACCGTACTACGAAATGACAAAAGAAGTCACAATGACGAAAATTCACGCCCGCGAAATACGAAAAAAAAATTAAAAAAAAGAATTTAAATGGAAAAAATTACATTAAAGCAAAACAAATTGCCACTCACCGTCTCACGTAAATTGTGGAACAAACTTTTTCAAATAAAAAGTAAAAGTAATAAAAAGAACTAAAATGAATCAAAAATTCTAAAAAAATAGCATAATGTCGTTCAAGATTCGAAACCGTGCTACCGGGTAGGATACGGTTTCATATCCTGAACATTTATTAATTTTTTTAATTTATGATACATTTTAGTTATTTTTATTACTTTTACTTTTTATTTGAAAAAGTTCGTTTTTTTAAGAATTTTTGATAGCTTTAAATTATTTTCAATATGAAGATAACATTGGAACATTTTAATCAATTGACTAACAGATTTATGTAATATCAATTTTGGGAGAATTTCTTCATTATTAAAATTTTTCTTACGTTTCAAGTCATTTCTTTGTTTAGTCGAAGACCACTGGCTTTTTGATAAAGACGTTGAAACACTTCCTGGATGTGTGAAAAATTATATAAGTGCTAATAAGGGCATGTTAATATTTTTTATAATGCACCCCAGGCAAGAAAGTGTGACAAATTTGTTACGAAATTCATAATTTATGGCTGACTTCATAAACGCAGTTTGCAAAGCAACACTAGAATGCCTTGTAAACTCATGCTTCCAGTGTTGCTTTGCAAGCTGTGTTTATGAAATTAGCCTATACTATGAAATAGAGATTAGAACCAACAATGCGTGATCGTGATTACTTTTTTATTTCCATCACGTGAGTTTGCGTCCGTGAGCTGGTGAGTGTCAATTTTTTGTTTTGCTTTAAAGTATTTTTTTCCATATAAGTTCTTTTTTTTAATTTTTTTCGTATTTCGCGGGCATGAATTTCCGTGATTCTGCTTCTTTCGTCATTCCATACTATGGTGAAGGGTATATAAGATTCGGCACAGCCGAATATACCCCTCTTACTTGTTTTTATTATTTTTAACAGGTTGTATCTCACGCACTTAATGATTTTATCTATGCATGTACATAATACAAAATTTTGTATACATAAAATCGTTTGTGGTAACTCATGATCATCGGAACCTTAAGAGCAGTAGAACTGAAATTTGCAACATATGTTCTGCTCAATCTACGTTAGAACCTCGTTTTGTTTTTACCCATTTGTTGGCCACGAAGAAATTGTAGTAGGCAATACAATGTTTCCCGGGCTCTGCTAGTACTTTTATAAAAACCGTAAACCGTGTATTTTGTATATTAGTGATGGAAAATTAAATTTTTCTTCGGTGCAAAAAATATTTTAAATAGTACTTTTTCGACCTCCACAGTACTAAATTAAAATCTTTGTAATTTTTTCTTTATTAACTAAAAACATATAATAATTTGCATTTGTTCTTGCGTTATATTATATTATCGAAACAACCACAATGGTTTTATCTAATACCAAACGTTATTCTTAATCCCTTTTCACACAAAGATAAAGGTTTGAGATTAAAGTTTAAAGTCATATTGACATTCAGTTGAGAGTAAATGTTTAATTCTGACCTTAATGTTAAACTACATCGATCTTCTTCAAAACTTGGAATTTTTAAAAATATGCATTTTCCTGAATTATAGTGTTTCTCAAACTAAAAATAAATTTTAAGTTTCAATTTCCCGGTGGGCCTTTTTCCATTTTGGTTGGAAATTATTTCATTTGGTAGCTATTACATGGTACCGAGTTTTATTGCAAATCGTTCTTAATTTAAGATCAAATTATGATTTGTTTATTTTTCGGCCAGGTTATTTAAATGTTCTTATTTATTTCCAATAAGCTAATTGGGCCTATTATTTTTATGTAAATAAAAAACTTTTTTACATCTTCTTCATCTTCAGGGGATTTTTATGTAATTATTTAGTAATTTATCACATTAAATTCTATTTAAATGATTGCAACATTTAACATGAAATTAAATTAAACACACAACTTAAATTAGTATCACAGTGGTTTTCTTTTTGTTTTAATAAAATAAAACAAAAAGAAAACCACTGTGATACTAATTTAAGTTGTGTGTTTAATTTAATTTCATGTTAAATATTGCAAAATCCCCTGAAGATGTCAACAAAAAATTGACGAAACGTTGGGAAGAAGATGTAAAAAAGTTTTTTATTTACATAAAAATAATAGGCCCAATTAGCTTATTGGAAATAAATAAGAACATTAAGATCAAATTGTTTATCACCTGGATATATACGCGAGACCTGTAAAAGCATATTTAAAGACAAGCTTAAATTGTACTTTTTTAAAATTCTTTCTGTTATATGCAATTGTTGAACGCCTAAAAGTCAAATTAGTTTGAAAGTACTAAATGAACCGGAGGAGTAACACGGTATTAGGTCGGTATCACAAATCCGAGGACCGAAATTAGTCGCTATGCTTGAGAAACGTTTTGAAAAATTGTAAACTTATTAGCACACAAATAATAAAAAAAGTTTTACTTGAAGTGTATTTTAAGTTTGAAAAACACTATAATTTAGGAATATACATATTTTTAAATATTCGAAGTCTTGAAGAAGATCAATGTAGTTTAGCATTAAGTTCAGCACCAAATATTTACTCTCAATATGATTTGAAACTTTAATCGCAAACCATTATCTTGATGTGAAAAGAGATTAAGATTAACGTTTAGTATCAGATAATACCATTTTGACTGTTTCGATAATATAACATAAGCGCAAGAACAAATACAATTCATTATATGTTTTTAGTTAATAAAGAAAAAATTACAGACTTCAATTTAGTACTGTGGAGGTCAAAAAAGTACTATTAAAAATATTTTTTTGTACCGAAGAAAAATTTAATTTTCCATCACTGATTTCAGAACATTGGAGTTAGTACATATATGGGCACCACTCACGTGATTAGCGTGAATCACCCGTGATCATAACTTTTGAAAATTCTTTTTATTAGGAAAGTAATGCTGGAACAATTATCCATGATACTAGCAGAACAGATCAGTACTGATTTAACGCCGCTGCACCACCTTATCAGCGTTATTTGTTCGATTTTACCACTTTTGACGGTGGACACTAATGACTAGGAATATCAACTATTTAATCGCATTATTTAACAAGTTACAATACGAAAATTGCTTCTATTCATTTCTACAAGTTAAATCAACTTCGACTAGTATAGAATTCCCATATCTGATGATGGATTATTCCATATTTCATTTCAGTTTTTTATTTATGTATATTTACTTGGTTTTGTCTTTTGTAGTTGAATTTCTTAATTCAGCCAATTGTGACAACGTAAACATGGAGTTTGACGGTTGTCATAGCTTTAAATATTAATGTTTGCTCGTAATTAGTTGAACTATTTTTGGTTTATGTTGAAAGGAATTGTTTGGATCAAGTAAAAATTTGACTTTACACATTTCTTGCCTAATTACAATTTATTTTTTGATTAAAATATATTTATCAAGAAAGTATTATTGAAACAATTTATTTATCAGACAAGCACAACGGACCAGTAATAAAAATAATTTTTTTTATAATCTAAAATCTTTTTCGTGAGTATTTCGTGAGCTTGACTTTTCGTTATTATGACCAACTTTTTTTCCACTCACGTGATCGTGTATGAACGGGAGCCAAAAATATATGGTCGTGAATAAGTAAAATTTTTGTATCGTGAGATTGAGCGTGAGTGAAAAGTCACTCACCATCCCATCTCTAGCACATATAAAAGCAACTTTTGCCATTATACAAGGAGTCGGCCATTAAAAAACACAACGCTACAAAAAATCAGCTGGATTATTAAACAGACCTGTATTATTGGATCATGATATTTATATAAAACACCCAATACATGCAGAATTTTTCGCTACACTCCGTTTTCTGAAGAGTGTCATGCGTTTCTTTACTGAATTGATTTACATATTTTGTCAACATGAGGCTCAATTTTTAAGATTGTATTTCAAAGCATAAAATAGAGCAATCAAATCGTTCTCTGATGTGAATACAGTATTTTGTTCATAATTTCGAGCGAACTGTTGTCCATATAAAAAAATTTATGCGAAATAATTGAAAAATAATACTGTTGAAGCAGTAATCTGTTCATTTTGTGAAAACTTACGAAATGTTTCTGTCTGATTTTATTTAGCATTCTGGTTTTAATTTTAAGTTTTTTGCTCACAAATAATGGAAAATAATGTAAATATAATGAAATAATAAATTTATAAATAAAAAAGATAAAACTAAATTTAGCCACAGAACTCAAGCAATTAATTATAATTTTAATATATATGTAGCATATAAAATACATCAATGCAAATTTTACTTAGACTGTGTTTAGACGCGTCATGTCTTATTGACATGATTCTTACTTCTTCTTCTTTGAACTTTTATTTTTGTTTCCACAGATCATGTCATGTTGACGAGATTTACTTGCAAATAATTTTAGGCTTAAAATTACGAATGAGAAAACAAAACGTAATGACAGTACAGATATGGAAAAAATCTATTTGTAAAGCTAAGTTTAGACGATATGTTGAATCAGCATATTTATGATGAAAAATTTGTTAAAAGTCACCCACATTGCAAAAAAAGCGAAACAAACAAATACGACTGAGCTTGTGAATTAAACAAATTTAAAGAAACATTTTGAACAAAAATGTAATAAGAGTAGTGATATAAAACGAACTCCCTTAATTTTTCTATCGTGGTAGTACTTTTCTTCAAACAAATTAGCGGTATTAATATAATTTTTGGAGGAAATCGTTATGTATAATAAATATTTGTTAATTGTTAATAAGACGGCTTTTCCACAGTCAAAGTTTATTTTGCAAAGTTTGATTCAGCTGGGAGAAAAACAGAATAAGAAAATATTCGTCCTTCTGCATATCTCTCAGCTGAATTAAAACTTTGCAACATCGTTGCCATAATGATGATTTTAACATATTTTTAACCAAAATATGAGTTGATGATTTTGTTTCTCAAATTATGATTTCTAATTTATGAAAATTATGATTTTTTATTTTAAGTGTTAACAACTTTCATTGTACAATAATTGTACTTTAAAGTGAAGTTAGGTTTTGTGTCAGCTTGTTGTTGGTTGCTTTTAACATTTTTTTTATAATTAATTAGTGTAAAGGATATTTAAAAGTTAGATCAATTTAGAGAACCCCGTTTCATAAAATTGGTCAAAAGCTAGAATGCAGTCGTGCTGACTACATTCTAGCTTTTCCGGTCCTGTCAAAGTGGATTCAGCACTCTTGAAGGTATCTTATATGCAAAAAATTATTTACGTACATATATTGTAGTAAAAGTTCAACATAAAACCTTTCATAGTACACGTACTTTTTAATCTGAATTGATTTTTGGTTTTCCTAAATAAGTAAATATTTATTTATCTAAATACGAGTACATACTGCCATTGTTCTAATTAAATCAGTTGTGTGTTTTTCTAAGTTTTCTGTTTGTTGGTTGGTGAATGTGTGACCAAAAATTAAGCTTATTTTATTTTCACTGATTTTGTCGGAGCAATGACGATATATACATACGTATATAATTATATAAAGTGAAAACCGTTTGTTGTCTTTTGGGTCTTTATTAACTAAACTTTATTTTTAAAAAGAACTAATTCTATGGTTACAATATAATATAATAAAATTCGAATTTTGCCTGCAAATGCAGATCCACACGCTTAAACATCATTATTAAGTTGTATGTGTGTTTATGTTGAACCTGCATGTTGGGCACGGATGTTTACTTAATTAGGTATTAAAATTACATTAAAAGAATCTGCATGTTATTCAGATTCGTATATTTTAAAGTAGAAATTAAATGAGTACAAATTAATATTTTATTATATGACTATATACATAAATATGTTTTTCACTATGTAAGCATATGTTTCGCTATAAAACCTTAAACAATAATAACTTAAAAACATATGTAAATGTATTTTAATTATACATTTCTTGTCTTAAATCAAATATTATATTAAAAAAATTATGATTTTTTTCATAAAATATAATTTTTTTCGGCATTTGATGATTTTCATCTCAAACCTTCTGGCAACGCTTCTTTGCAAAGTAAACTTTGACTGTGAAAAGCGGTCTAATAAAGAAACTAACGTCAGTACGGCGAACGAAATTTTTGGAAGCCCGATTGAAATCGAAATTGCTTCTTTTTCAAGTCACAAATAATTTAACTCTTATAATAAATAAAACTGGTTTACAGCCAAAAAATACCAAGAACTCCACATGCCTAGAAAAGTTAGTTGGGACCTCCTGAACACGCAAAAGGCAGTATTTTTTTTCCTAAGTACCGTTTTTTAGATAACGGTACTTTTGTGTTTTTCGGTGTATGGTCCCACTCAGACCCTTGTGGAGCCCAACCGAAAAGTCCGATCGAGATAAATGGTATATCGTTGGAGAGGTAATTGATTTTTTCCGTCGATATGCTGCAAATTTCTATCTGACAAGAAATGGCTGAGTTATGGCATCTCAAAGTTCAAAATTTGCCTATTTATTACTTTTGTTTCAAATTAAATTTTTTTAATTTACGCCGAATATAGTGTGTGAGCAATGAAAATTAAAATATTGTCGTTCCACAAAATCCTTAATAAAAACTTTATTTTTCATCCGTTTTTTTTTTCAAATTACGCTTAAAATGTTGGTAATTAAATAAACTATTTGGTAAAAAAATAAAACACTTCAGATCTTTACTATAACGTAGAAAAAAAAAACAAATTTCAAAATCAAAAATTTTAATCAAATTATAAAATTAAAAATTTTTAACAAATTTTAAAATTAAAAATTTCAAACATTTAAATATTTGTTTTCTAATTTTGTAATTATTTTATTTATCTTTTGCAAGTTTCTACCATTTCATGGGATTTAAACATGCTGTTAAAGTTTTAGTGATTTCAATCTTAAATGAAAATACTTTTCAAGAATTTTCGTTTTCTTTTACTTATCTATCACTCATTTACTCAAAAAAACTTACAGTGGTGCGTGCCTATTAGAAAAAAAGTATAATAAATCTTTATCTTTGAAAATTGCGATTCGATTACAAAGCAAGGTATGTAAGAATCATAGAGGAGCACGTAAGGATTTCCTAATTTGAAGCATGCGGTTAAAACATTCGGTGGGCTACAGGGTGTCAAAGTTGCCTACCTCGGGCATGTAAAACTTTGTTGGCTTCATCGCTTTTACAAATAATTTTTGATTTTAAAAAGTTTATGCTTTTTCTAAAGGTTTTTAATAGATAAAAAAATACAAAATTTCTTTAATATTTTTTAAGATATTTGGCTTTCAATTTTTTAATTTTGATTTTTCGCCTTGAATTTGCTCGCAATTTTGTCAATATAAAAGATAAAATTAAAAAGAAAATATTATATGATTTTTAGTACAATCTCAGATAATATGCAGAAAACATTTTAAATTGATCTTAATTCATGTAGTCGTGAAAAAAATCAAAGAAAATTTTTTTAAATGAGAATGAAAAATGGCTAAATTTTGACAAAAATAGAGCATGGTTGTTGGACGTTTTTTCAAAATTTTTTCAAACCCAAAATTTTACTGAACCATTACTACATTCTACTAAATTATTAAAATATTATTATTTAAAAATCCTTGAAGATGCTTTCCACAGATAAAGCGAAATATTGGTTAAATAAACTTTTTGTCACATTGAAAATTGTAGTTTTCACATAGACTGGACAATTCATTTGTAAATACGCTTATCTTATCTTAAGAATTGTTGTAAATAGCTTAATTCTTATTATGTGCATACAATTCAATGAGCATGCAATTACATATCATTAGATGGAATAATTAAAGTAACATACTTCGGTTAAAAATAATCGAAGAATTTATTCAATTTAATTAATCGATTAAAGTTTATCTCTTTGTAAAATTTCCGTGTTTTAATATATTTGAATATATCTTCTTGAGATTTCTAACTGATTAGATTTTTAAGATTGTATTACATTTTCACTCTGTTCACTTCTGTCCGTTAAAATTATATGTATAATTAGACATTATATATAGCTGTTTTTAAAAAAATTGACTAATACAAGAAAATAATGCATGATAATATGATTCAAAATTCTCTTCGTGTATATAAATGTGTAAGTCGACTACATAACCTTACAAATAAAGAAATACTGATACTGTCAGCAATGAGCTGGATGAGACCAAGCTAGGTTTCAGCAACATCAAATGAATTTTAAGGAATAGTAAAGTTTTTGATCAATCTTAGAAAAGGCAAATGAACACTTTTTTGAAAATTTACTTGCAAAGGTAAAATCTATAATATACGAAACAAAATATCGTGTTTACTCTTTACTTAATTTATCCAGATCAAGATATATTAAAAACAGGTAGTCTTAAGTAATCAGTATTTTTTATTTATGCAGTAATTTTTTTTCTTTGATATTAATTTAACTTTTTTCCTTGATATTAATTCATTTGAGCGCGGCGACCAGATCAAGAAATTCACCGCGCTCAAAGCCCGCGATAAAAACTGCAATTGCTTAAAAACGCAGAAACAAAAGAGATTAATTAACACATCGGAAAAGCTAGAAAATATTTCGAAGGCAATAGTTTAGATAAGAGATGGGAATCGCTCACGTGATTAGCGTGATCATGCGTGATCACGCATGATCGTGAGTAGTTTTTTGTTTCAATCACTTGAGCGTGCATGAGCGTGAGTATAAAAAACTTAACGTGAGTGAGCGTGCATGAGTAGATTTGTTCCCTGATTGTTTCGTGATTTTGTCGATTATGGAATTTTTTTCATATTTTCAATACGAGTAGGTACGTGGTTTATAATTTTCTCATGAAGAAATAAAACGTTGTGCCGGTATGTATTAATGAACTGATGTGAATGAACGAGTCAAAGTAGCTGTATAAGTCCGAGTTTCGACTGGCGAACATTTGGAAAAAAAAACATCCGCAATTCTCTTTTTTGTTTTTTCATGCGCGTTCACACAGACGAACAAGACGTAGAAATTTTAAGTTTTTGGAAAAAAGCTAAAGATCTTCCAATTCTGCAAGAATTGGCTAAACAAATACTGTGTGTACCATCCAGCTCAGCTACAAGCGAAGGAGTTTTTTCAACGCCAGGAAGAATACATGAAGGGATGTGAAACAGACTTCACGGGAAAAATGTTGACAAAATTTTATTTCTGCATAAATCTATTTATCTATTATCTATTAACGCTAAAGTAGAAGATCCTACTTAATCTTAATATTTTACACAGATTGCTTATGAGCTAGAAAATGAATGATTTTAATCAAAATATTTTAAATATGTACATAATTTTGAATTTCACTTTAAAACTTTAAAATAAAAGAGAATTTATATTTTCTTTATGAATTTTCAATTGTATTCAATTGTAAAATTTAATTTTAACTACAAAATTTGAAATCGCTTGATACATATGTGTTAATCCTGCTTGAGAATTTCACATTAATATATAAACATTTTTTGGTCTTTCAAAAGAGGTACCTTGAACTTATGGATGGTGCTTAGTGGCATATAAGTGTACTTTCGAATGGCATACAAAAATTTTTTAGCAGGTATTTGTTGCGAAATAATTGATCGCAAAGTTTCCTGACGCACGCTAAAAAAACGGAAGTAACTTTGAAATTTAAAGTGTGTTTTCGAAATTATTTTTGCGAATTTTGCATAATAAAGTACACAATATATAGTTCCTAAAAGAAAGATTAATATAAGAGAATTCTGTTTCTGGGACTTGCCCATATATCGAAATTGTATTTCAAAACTAACAAATTGTTTCAGAAAAATATATTTCTCAGTTTAACGTAATCTTCCTCTTTTATTGCAGAATTTTCTGATTGTATATTAGATTTTTTCTATTTACATTCAGAAATTTTAATGTATAAATACTTATAGGTTGTGAATTTTTCGTGAGTATTTCGTGAGCGTGAGTTTTCGTGAGCGTGAGTTTTCGTGAGCCTGAGTTTTCGTGAAAACACTTATCTAACAAATTTTAAAGTAATCGACAAAAAACTTAATAAAATTACTAGTAAAAAGCTTATATGTATGTATATAGTTTAAGAACTATAATAATTGTAGAAAAATTAAAAATCTACGGTTTTATAGATAAACCTTGTTCTGTATTTTTTTAGTTAGATACGCCTTTTCTAAGTTAAAGAAACGATATATAGAAAATTTGTTGTTGTAGAGTTGCATGTATGTACATGTGAAGAGAGTTGTTATCTTTTAATTGATTCACCACAACCTATAAGTATTTATACTATAAATACTTATAGGTTGTGAGTTTTTCGTGAGTATTTCGTGAGCGTGAGTTTTCGTGATTGTGACTAACTTTTTTTCCACTCACGTAAGGGTGAGTGAACGTGAGCCAAAAATATGATCGTGCGTGAGCGTGCATGAGTGAGATTTTTCTATCGTGAGCGTGTATGAGCGTGAATGAAAAGTCGCTCACGATCCCATCTCTAGTTTAGATATCACAAGCAGAAGCAAACATATCATCTCTATAACATTTTTAAAAGAATATTTTAAAATTTTTCATTGAATAAAACTATTTTAAAAATTATTTCAATTATTCGACTTATTTGAGGTGCTCGAGTAATTTAAAAACTTTACACGATTAATGGAGTAAGATTATGGTACAATTATTACCAGTAAGACGAGTTAAAAACGTATATATATTGTTTGCTGGGAGCTTTCTTACAGTCTGTCAAAGTAACAATGTAAAAGTGCTAATTGAACATTGTTGTTGTGTTGCGCATTGCGATTTTTTAATGGAAATATGACCATAATATGTGTAATAACGAATTATATATTTTAACTCTTATTATTTTCATGGTACTAAAAAGTCCTTCAACTCCAGCATTACTGAAAGGTAATACTAAATACCTACACACTAGATTAACCAAATAATGAAATTAATTATGTAGTTTATTTATTCATAACCGTTGGAGATATAGGAAACGAAGTCGAAAAAGCATATAAAAGTAGCGGTCTAATACTTAATTTATATATTAACAATTTTCTTTTCTACGGTAAATACCTACTATTAAACATTCTTCCAAATACAATCTTAATTCCTCTAGCTTTGTTAAAGACTGTTCTAGCATGATGATTAAATTACAAAAATCATTGACTTTATTTAAATATGAAGTAATTGATATGAGAGTATTTTTCGGAGAAATACCATGAGCATAAAGAAGTAAATCGTCTGCATAAAGAATTCCAGTCGCAGAATTATATGTGTGTCGGAAATCATAAATAAACATATTACCCAGCGGTACAAGGGACTAGCACCGTACGTGTAGATTCGCTAGCTACTTTGGCACCACTTCTAGCCCCGCTACAATCTACCACACATGTATTTGAGTAGTGAATTTAAGACGAGCTAGTGATTAGAGGTGCCGATTGCCCCGTCCTTGCACAACCTTTAGCCACCCAGGGTTACCTACAAGCTTCTGTAGAAAGCACCAGTTCTAAGGTGCATGCCTTGTGCTAGTCACAAGTAGCTATCAAAAGAACTAATACAAAAGAGCTACCACATTTGCCACCCTTGCTCGCTGATGAATTCTGCCACTCCTATACTACTATCCTTTTTCTACCCATATTAAAACAGTTAAATTTTGTAATAGAAAAAAATTATATTTATATTTCTGTATTTAGATTTTTTAAAGAAAACAATTCATTCATATGTACTTATTCTTAAATTAATTAAATATTATATTTCAAATTAATTTTTTTGTTTTTCGTGCGCCTATTTGTTTGAAATAGCGCTTTCTTGTTATTCATTGTTCTTGAATTTTATTAAAAGCCTGCAAAAATCATTATACTCCTTTTCATTACATGTTTTTAGTTTTACTATTTCTAAATCCTCTGGAGTTATTTTGATTAGAAATTTTATTTAAATTTTCCAAAGCTTTTCAGTTTCTAACTTTACTAATCTTTTAAAATTTCTTTTGCTAATTTTTTTAATTAAGTATGTATTTCATTTACATACTTTCTTTAAAAAATTACTTTTTCTAGATTTCACTTTTAATGTTAATTCTTTAAAATCTGGAATGCAATTGAAGTTTTTTTTAAATAAACAAAAGCACAAAGATAATGGTTTTGTTGTTTGAATGATCCCGTTATTTTATTGAAAAAATAGAATTGCCCTTAGTGACAAACATTAAATGGGTCGTAGAAAAATATGTGTGGTATGCATTACCTAATGATGGCGAATTAGCTATGGAATAGTGGGTAGCGATTGTTACAACTACCAGTGAATATGCACAGATGTAGTAGCCGAGTGGCATACCCTTTCGTTACCGCTTTTACTGCATGGAGAGAAAGCACCCCCACTTCGCTAGCCACTTGTGACAATGTTTCGGCTTATACTGGTGCTAAAATAGAGCTCTGAGGAACACCGCAAGCAAAATTACCATAGGCTGGAATATCATTCTGTGATTGAACACAAAACTTTCTGTTTGTTAAAAAATCACGAATGAGGTGAGTACTAAATCCAATATAAATCATCTTGAAAATCAACCCATCATGATAAATCCTGTCAAAAACTTTTTCTATATTAAGAGAAACCGCTATTGTACAACGTTTTTCCCTCAACTTATTCACAACATCATCCCTAAATTTAAGCAAAGCATGATTTGTTGAATAAAATTGTTAAAACCAAATTGATAATCAGGAATACATGAAGTTTCCATATTGTCATCCATTCTAATTCTAATAACTATTTCAAAGAGTTTTCCCAAATTAGATAAAAATGATCTTGGTCTTACATTATTCAATTCAAAAGAGTTCCGTTTTTTTGGAACAGAAAAAATGTTTGCCTCTTTCCAAGAAATAGAAAAATAATTGTTAATAATAACTAAATAATCAAAAGTAATTAGGGAAGCTTTTTTATGATAAAATTAGAAACTCCATCCAAACCGAAAGATTTCTTGTTATTTAACAATTTGATAACTGACAGTAGTTCATTAGCATAAGTTAGAGAACTATCCCTATGAGTATTTGATGATGGAAAATTGTTATCAAAATTATATATTGGATTTGGTATGGTCCCGAATTGGACCTATTCCTGAATATATTGAGGATAAATGATTTTAAGGATGTGTTAATTTTTGGATATTATCTGTAATTTCAATGCCATTTACTATTAATTTTGAAAAATTATTATTTCTTTGAATTCCTAAAATATTTTTGATTTTCTATAAGCTGTTGGTCCAGGTTTGATACTTGCGAGACGATTTTTGAAAATTTCAGCCAGTTCAATTTAAACATGTTCTTTTACAATAATTTTAATCAGCTGAATTTGTTTTGAAAGAAGAATGTAGTTTGGCTGTTTTCTATCTAAAGTGCTTCTAAAAATTTTTCTTAAATCTTTTTGCCAAGCGTACTTTAATTTATATACATTTTTAATTTTATCCGAAATTATACCGTGTTTATTTTAACGTTGATTTTCTCACAATGATTTTCAGTAATTTGATTCACTGTGGAAGTGAACTTTTCAACCAAATTATCAATTTCTAATTTTGATAAGTTCACAACCAAAGGAGGGAAATTGAGATTGATTTCTGATGCCACCTTATTTCTAAAAGCGTTCCAATTAGTGTTCTTGAATCACGTATATCCATGAGGTTGTCGTAAAACAAATTCAAAATGTATAAATTTTAATTGAAAAAGTAATAGGAAATGGTCAGAAAAATAAGGAAGAGATCTAGTTGAAAAATTCGGATCAAAAGTGTCAACCAAATTTGTACTCATTAAAAAATGGTCTAGAAATGAATTTCCATTAGGAAATGAAGGCAAAGTATCCGAAAATCTTTGCAAATCTAAACAAAAATCCGTTAACCAATTGTATAACGCAATACCTTTAATGTTGTTTACAATATCCCCCCAAGAAACATGTTCTGGATTAAAATCACAACCTAATACAACTCAATCGTAGTTGGTAGTTTTAAATTAAGTGCAACTTTCCGATACGCCCGTTGTTATCTATTGAAAAGTATTTGACACAACAATCAATTATAACCATATCGACAAGCTACTTTTGTAGTATTTTGGCATAGCATACGGGATTTTTCTCATGCTTTCAAAGTAACTTTAGAACAAGTATGATTTCAAATAATCTTACAGTAGAAAGAACTTTAATACCAGATAAACTATTATAAATAGAATTATAATCGTAGTTACAAGGTAAGTATAAAGATCCAAACAAAATTCTCTTTGGCAATCCATTCATTAACAAATTTGGAAAAGAGATTGCATCAATACAAACACGATTGTAGGAAAAACTTTCTTTCAATGATATAGCAACTCAAACAGAGCTTTCGTCTCTTATAACAGAGTAATTTTCCAAAACAATTTTATAACTCATACTAAGATGTAATTCTTGTAAAAAGCGACATCAATCTTATTACATTTTAATGTATTAACTAAATCAATTTTCCTGCTAGAACTAACTAAATAAGGAACGTTAAAAGCAAGAATATCCATTGTTCTAATTACCTTAGTTCAATTCAATTTCTTTAAGCAGTTTTAAGCAATCAGCTTTTGCTTGTGCTTTAGAACAGTTTTTATAGTTTGTCATACATTTTTTTATTCTATCTTCTAATGATAACGTTTCGTTATTACACAACTCTCTAGCAATGTTCGAAAATGCTTCAATCAATGGCGATTTATCAGCTTTCAAAATTTTCGGTGATTCACTAAAACAATTAGCGAAAGTTTTATTATGTTCAATGAAATTAGATTCTATACTATTTTTAACATTTTGTGAGGCCAATAAATTTCTTTGTTTGATTGAAATTGTCACTTTATTTAGTAATTCAAAAAATACGGAAAACCTCGCCAACTAGCTGGGTGTCGTAAACTTTTACAATTAATACAAAACAGCTTAGAATTTTCTTCACCTGGACCATGTCTTTCAGAACAATTTACACATGCTCGTGGTCTATTACAGTTGCTAGAAAAATGACCCCATGCTGGCAACGCCAACATTGAATTTCTTTAAAGTTCGCCTTAGGTGCTTCCCAAGAAACTGACTGATTCAATAAATACCTTAGATGTGTAAAATCATTTGCATTTTTATCGGGAAGCAATGTAATTAAAAATAAACCAGTGTCAATGTCATGTTTTTTTTTGAAAATACATGGTTCAAATTTTGAAATTTTTTCTATTGTATCTGGTAAAATACACTTCAATTCTTTTTTGATGTCTTCCATATTCGTCTTGTAGTACAGACCTTTGGAGTAAATGAATTAAAAGCAATTTCTTTCCTTTGAAGCAAAGCCAACATTTCTTGATCTACACACACATCACGCAAATACAATTTAGACTTATTTCTTGATTTATTTGTAATTTTGAAATCAACATTTTTTGCTTTGAGTTGATCAACCAGACTCTTCTCGTTCGAATATTTAATAATAATTGTCATTTCCGTTTCTTTACTTTGACCCTTACAAATTCTTCTAGCTCCTTTCCTAATGTATCATCCATTAAATCCACAGAAGAGGAAGACCGTGGAAGTACGTTTTCTGTAAACTGGCTCACCGTCAAATTGTCACCTGCTAAAGGCTTTTGTCTGGAGGCACTTTTAAACGAAATGCAGTCTCATTATAATTTTCTTTATACAAATTGAGAAAATTTAATTTTTCAAAAATATTCAAATCAAATATTTTATATATTTACATACGTACATATGTATGTATATTTTTTATTATTTATTTTTTACGTACAAGCACGACCTTCTTAGTTGAAAATCGAAATTCGAATCATTTATTCAGTGATTTTATAAAAATTTTTAAATAATATAACAAAAAATTAAAATTTTGGAAAAAAAGATTAGACGGTACATAAAGTTTTCATTTTACGTAGTTTCTTAAAATAAATTATGTAAAGAGGTTTGTTTTTTTTATTTCATATTTTTTTATTTAGCTTTTCGAGTTTATCTTGGTCTGTAATATCGGAGCCCCATGGCTCTCCAAGAAGGCCTGTAATGTACTGGATGCATGTATTTATTCTTTAAAAGTCGTTTTCCTTCAATAGATAAAACATCACTTTGCTTTTTATTAAATCCATTGTAGAAATAAATAATTATCAAACTTCTAAATTAAACTAACCATGCAGCTGACTCATCTTATTTAAACGAGGGAATTCCCTTTTTCGTTTTATGTGTTTACATTCAGTTTGATTGTTAAACAGCAATAAAAAAATGTTTAGAAGGAAGGATAAAAGAGGCAATCACGGTAAATCGATGAAAAAAATATTAAATTTATAGAAATTCTTAAAAATTTTCTTTCACGGATAATCGACGTTTCCGGTTAACCGAATTACGGATAACCAAGGCCCCACTGTATTTCGAGGTTAAAACACAAAAAAGGCTGAACTGGCATTACTGCTGAGAAGTAGGGACACTGTGGCGTTATTGCACAATCAATCTTATTTTTTATTATAATTTTAAGGACCTTCTACCCCGATTGTATCGAATATCGGCTCCACTGAGGAAAGGAGTGCGTAAGGTCGGCTTTTGGGGATAATCTCCAGTAAGAATATCGAATATTGGGTTTGTTGAGCAAAGATTTGTTGTATATCTCTTAGTGAATTTGGCGATTGAAGATGTGTTTGCATAGCTGGCCTTTAGCTCTACTTAAGAGTTTTCTTATCTCAGTATGTCAAATAGCGCCCATAACAAAAAAAATCGTTCTTCAAAAACGAATTTTAAGGTTTTTAATCTAGTGGCACCCCAATGGAAAACTAAAACAATATGCTAAAGTAAACAGATATTTTAATACATTTTTTTACACAAAATGAAGAGTGATACGACGAAAATACAACAAATGCATTATTATAGTAAATAAGGCATACATATGTTGGTTGATTGTTAACAGAACGTTTCGGCCAATAAGTCCACAAATTATCATTATGGGACCATCCCCATTAGATAACCCTACATAAAATTTTTTATATTTGTCAAAAAGTAACAAATATACATATGTACGTACATATAATGTAAATATAAATATACATATGTATATTTTTGTAAATAAAAAGCAAAAAATTCTTGTGAACTTTTACAAATGATTACCAAAATACTACAAATTCTACAACTTTGCATAGCATTTGTGGGTATAGTATTAACACCCATTGAGCAGTGTGTTTATGGGTTCTTTGGCTTTGCTATTGGCTCTACATATGCCCTATCAAATCTTATGATTCCTGAAAATTCTAACAACCTTAACGAGAGTGCAGAAAACAACGAGGATAACGCTAAGAAAAGCAGTGTTCTCTATGCCATAGAGTCTATCCATGACTATATCCCCGTTGGCCTCATCAATATGGAGCTACATCAACTGTCATCCCAGTATCCTCGTCTTAGTTTCGCATTTTGTATACCTTTTGTTTTGGATCTTTTATCGCGCCTCTTCGACGACGGCATCATTTATGTGGCCGATGAAACAGTGTTGATGTATTTTAAAAGATTGAATATAGCAATTTATTCCTTATCGATTGCTACTCTGGCGAAGCATGAATTCAATATTTGGTTTATGTGCACTTGGCTGGGCACAGTTATCGTTACTGCTGGATTATTTTGCGAAGCATCAAATATTTTTGTGGGAAAGTGTGTGAAATTATTTGGCTACATTGTTTTTTATATTTTTGCCATAATTGGTATTTGCGATGATGATTTTATGATACGTTGGGAATGGTTTAATATAAACATAATGGACTATCAATAAAGTTATTAAATTTGTATAAAAGGTTAAAAATGTAATTATGTTTTGTGAATGCAAATAAACAACTTTTAGCGTTCAGGATCCACCCAGTAAAGTAATCGTAATGTAAGTATGTAGTAGATAT
Source organism: Gymnocheta viridis (assembly GCA_956483585.1). Taxonomy (NCBI): domain Eukaryota; kingdom Metazoa; phylum Arthropoda; class Insecta; order Diptera; family Tachinidae; genus Gymnocheta; species Gymnocheta viridis. The sequence continues at coordinate 72,484,425 of OY101441.1, forward strand.
GGGACCGTGAGTAACTTTTCACTCACACTCATGCACGCTCACGATAAAAAATTGTACTCGTTCATGAAAAAAATTAATTCGTTCATGAGCATGCATATGAACGAACTAACTTTTTCTATACTAAAGGTGCTTTAGCATCAAAATTCATAAGCTATTTCCCTGTAATGAAGGCTGCAGGGCAGAAAGTAAATAACATACGAGGTGGACATCACTCGCTTTTATATAGGAAATTCGTTAGCTTTTTAAAAACCAAAAATGCTTTACACAATGACCTGAAAATGTTCACCGAAGTTCGGCGGTTAAGCAGAGGTGATTGTCTTATTAGATTATTTGAATTAGGGGAAGAAGTTCTTCAGTTTCTAGAAATTGAAAAAATTGATAAATGCTTATCAGATTCTATTAAAGACCATCAATTCATTTCAGATTTAGCCTTCTTATCAGATATCACTTCTCTTCTTAATGATTTTAATCTAAAATTACAAGGTAAAGACAATACTATGTATGACTTGACAAAGATTCTTTTTGATTTCAAAAGCAAATTATATTTATTGTTAACAGAAATCAAAATGGGCGATTACACGAACTTTTCGAAAACTTCACTTCTTTTAAGCCAACAGGAAAATATTAATACATCAATATTTTTGAAACACCTTTTTTTAACTTTGAAAAGAGGTTTAAAGACTTTGATGTCATAAAACTATTTCTTGAGCTTTTTTAAGACCTCTTTAAAGTCGATGTTGCTAATTATGAGTTTGAAATACAATCGGAACTTATTGTCTTACGAAGCGAACTAAAAGACCAACCAATCAAGGAAATACTATCATTTTGGAGAAGTTTGGACGACTATATCCAGTACTAAAGAAAAATACATTGAAGATTCTAGCTCTATTTCCTTCCACATACATGTGTGAACAAATTTCTTCGGACTTAAAATTCATTTGTTCAAAACAACGAAACAAAATGAAAATGAAATTGCCATAAAAGCATAAACATAGAGAGCTATATTTGAGTTTTTGTTATTACTGTCCTAAAAATAAGTAAGGGTCCGGTTTCAAACTCATAATTTGATAAAGATTTTAAAGGGATTTTCAAAAATTGCAAAAAGTGGTGTAAGACATCATAATTTTTAAAATTATTTTCATTCTTCATATCCTGTGGGTAAAAACAGAAATCAATTCTATGTGATTTAAATTGAACAAAAAAAATTTCGTTTACTTTTACGTTTTACTGTACCTCTGAATCTCTCGAAATTTCTCACCAATACAAAAAAAATCTTTTCTGGGCACCTATGATCTAGATGTAAAAATTGTAAATTAAATTCACATACAATATTTTAAGATGCTATTAGCGAAACGAAAATAATATAATATTATTTCAAAATGAATGACAGAAAATTAACAACTGCAAGATATGGTAATTATAAAAAAAAAAGTGAAAAAAAATACAATTAGTTTTCTCTGAGCAAAACCAAGCACTTCGATAATAAGCATTTTGCAACTGCAGCAAAATCTGACCATGGCAAAAGTACGTAGAATCTCGACTGTGGGTGAATCAATTAAAAGATAACAACTCTCTTCACATGTACATGCAACTCTACAACAACAAATTTTTTATATATCGTTTCTTTAACTTAGAAAAGGCGTATCTAACTAAAAAAATACAGAACAAGGTTTATCTATAAAAACCGTAGATTTTTAATTTTTCCACAATTATTATAGTTCTTAAACTATATACATACATATAAGCTTTTTACTAGTAATTTTATTAAGTTTTTTGTCGATTACTTTAAAATTTGTTAGATAAGTGTTTTCACAATCACGAAAACTCACGCTCACGAAAACTCACGGTCACGAAATACTCACGAAAAATTCACAACCTATAAGTATTTATACATTAAAATTTCTGAATGTAAATAAAAAAATCTAATATACAATCAGAAAATTCTGCAATAAAAGAGGAAGATTACGTTAAACTGAGAAATATATTTTTCTGAAACAATTTGTTAGTTTTGAAATACAATTTCTCAATTTCGATATATGGGCAAGTCCCAGAAACAGAATTCTCCTATATTAATCTTTCTTTTAGGAACTATATATTGTGTATTATGCAAAATTCGCAAAAATAATTTCGAAAACACACTTTAAATTTCAAAGTTACTTCCGTTTTTTTAGCGTGCGTCAGGAAACTTTGCGATCAATTATTTCGCAACAAATACCTGCTAAAAATTTTTTGTATGCCATTCGAAAGTACACTTATATGCCACTAAGCACCATCCATAAGTTCAAGGTACCTCTTTTGAAAGACCAAAAAATGTTTATATATTAATGTGAAATTCTCAAGCAGGATTAACACATATGTATCAAGCGATTTCAAATTTTGTAGTTAAAATTAAATTTTACAATTGAATACAATTGAAAATTCATAAAGAAAATATAAATTCTCTTTTATTTTAAAGTTTTAAAGTGAAATTCAAAATTATGTACATATTTAAAATATTTTGATTAAAATCATTCATTTTCTAGCTCATAAGCAATCTGTGTAAAATATTAAGATTAAGTAGGATCTTCTACTTTAGCGTTAATAGATAAATAGATTTATGCAGAAATAAAATTTTGTCAACATTTTTCCCGTGAAGTCTGTTTCACATCCCTTCATGTATTCTTCCTGGCGTTGAAAAAACTCCTTCGCTTGTAGCTGAGCTGGATGGTACACACAGTATTTGTTTAGCCAATTTTTGCAGAATTGGAAGATCTTTAGCTTTTTTTCAAAAACTTGAAATTTCTACGTCTTGTTCGTCTGTGTGAACGCGCATGAAAAAACAAAAAAGAGAATTGCGGATGTTTTTTTTTCCAAATGTTCGCCAGTCGAAACTCGGACTTATACAGCTACTTTGACTCGTTCATTCACATCAGTTCATTAATACATACCGGCACAACGTTTTACTTCCTCATGAGAATATTGACAACCACGTACCTACTCGTATTGAAAATATGAAAAAATCACGAAACAATCAGGGAAAAAATCTACTCATGCACGCTCACTCCCGTTAAGTTTTTTATACTCACGCCCATGCACGCTCACGTGATTGAAACAAAAAACTGCTCACGATCATGCATGATCACGCGTCACGTGAGCGATGCCCATCTTTAGTAACGATATGGAATTTGATTAACAATGCAATATATATCACGGCGAATTCGTTTTAAAATGTGAAAAACTGACTCTTGAATTGGTTTTGTCACGCTCAAGGCGAATCCGTACAGTTGCTGTTAGTGGTGAATTTAGTTCGCCGTATTCAAGTCGCTTAGATCGAATACTTGTTACAATTCATAAAAAATTAAAAAAAATTGTTTACAACTTTTTATTTGAAGTTTGACATATATGGGGCATTACAACACGAAAAAAGTAGCAAAGTAATCAGCTGTCGTAGTAACACCAATTTGCTTTCAATTTGCCTTGGTCGCGTTGCCACCTTATAATACAAATCCGTTTTGAGTGGGGATTGAGGGATTCCCCTTTTGCAATTTTGCTATGAAAAAAAGTTTTTCCGTTTAATCATATCAGAAGGTACTTTCCAAATAATCACAAGTGCGCTCCGTTTCAATTTGGCGCAGTAGCGACAAATTTGCTCCGACTCCCGGGAGCGTTGGCAAGTCCATTTTCCAATGTTTTACAACTGCGGCGAAAATGTCACTACTGACGTGCAACTTGTTGGATTCAGGGGACGATGTACCTGTCTCGAGTTTATGACATTAAAACCTACAAAATATGGTTTGAAATTTTGGTTATCGGTAGATTCAAGTTCAGATTACGTCTGGAAAATACAGTCATATCTTGGAATATCTAAAAATGCAAAGCTTGAACAGAGCCTAGGACAGCGAGTTTTGTTGCAGCTGACGAAAGGATTAAATAGGCAAAATATAACAGGTGAAAATATTTTTCCTCTTTTGATTTAGTGAAAAAAGATTACTTGAAAGGAAACTTACGTATGTAGACACAGTGCGCCAAAATAAAACATTCATACTTTCAAAGCGGCTGAAAGTAAAATAACTATCTTTATGCAAATCAACGATTTGCATTAGTATCATACGTATCATACGACAGCCACAAAAATAAAGCAACTATATTGATAAGCTCAATGCATAAAACAGCTGCAGTTAACGACAGTGGACCGAACAAAAAATCGGCTTTGATGCTTGTCGTCGACAGTTTCCAATGCTATATTTTTCATAGGAGGAGTAAATACTGCTGACCAAATCATTGGCTCTTACAGAAAGCGTAAAACACATAGTATATGTATATCTGCTTTGAACGTATGTATATACATACTATTTTCTGAGATCGATGCTTTATGGGCATCGGCTGATCGAAATCGCCGGACACCAGAGTTTTTGCGCAAACTAGAATTTTGTATGGCAAACGCTCGTATGATGAAACGAAATAGATTACGACAATAACAGTTTTCAGGCGTTGTGCATTACTTCAGCGAGCTCATCAACAATTGCTTCTTCTAAAGCGGGGGGAAAAAAGGGGATTATGTATGTAGTTGCTGTAAGGCTAAATCTGACATTATACGCTTCACTTGCGAAAGTTTTATTTGCAAGACAAACCGGAAACTAATTTGTATATCATTTAATGAAAAACACTTTTAATAAAATTATATTTTTCTAAGATTTTCAAAAACTTTTGTTTGTTGAGAGTTTTTTAGCTAGTCTAAACAAAAGTTTTTGAAAATCTTTGAAAGAAGATATCGAGGCAATCTCGATTAATAAATTTAAAAAATTTCTTAATGTTATATTTTTCTTGTTAATAAAAGCAAAAAAAACTTCGTATTTTCTATTCCATTAAAATGAAATATTCACGAGACCACTTGGTCTATTATTACCTTTTTAATTTTTTCCGTACAGCTTTACACTAGATACTTAATATTTTGGAAATAATATTGTTACAAAATTAAAACACGTGAGTTGAAACCAAAAACAACAATATTAGCTATATAAAAAAATGTTGGACCAAATGGGCACAATCTAGCAGCAGGATTAAAAAAATTAACTTTGACGTAATGGTATTGTCTGCAGCGTTATCGACGTATTTTGCACAAAATGACCACCAAATTTTGTATTATATATATATATATATATATATATATATATATATATATATATATATATATATATATATATTATATATATATACAAAATAGCATTCTATCTGGTAGTAATTACATTTTTTATAAGCAGAAGTGAAAACTCGGGCAACTATTGCCTACCAACCAGTTGGTGTATTTCCTTCTTTGCCAAAAGTTGGGCAGTTTTTAATGGATTATCATCAAACTTTGGGCCATTTACCATTTTTCTAGATTTTATATCATTTAGGTTAACTGCCATACTCTTTTAAATATTATTATGTCAACGCCAGTAATTCGGGCTGTTACCTCACCATTTTCAAAAAATGCTATGAACATATTTTAATTTTTAGTATTTCCATACCCCTGCTTTAGTCAGTCTACTTTCAGACCAAGCTTTTTAAGAAATTAATTTTGTATTATGTTTTTTTTTCAAGCAGATAGTTTTTCTTTTGGTGTTGCATTCTTTTAAAACATTCTCCATCACGCGAAATTGTATACGCTAATTTTAAAACTAACTCCATGCACCTAATCCTGGCATGTAACAGATAAATTCCATATTCATATATTGCTCATCACGTCTTTCTGTGACTTTTTCCAAATTGCACACTTCAAAGTTGACGAGGCACCTGTTATTCCATTGAAGACTTTGACATCGATTCATAATCAATCAGAACAGTTTTTCCATTAATTTCAAGAACAGAAGGCTTTGGTTCAGAAATTTGCTTTTTTATATCGTTTATTGTAGATTTGATTATTTCTGATGACGCCTTTGCATATTGAAAAAATATCAGACGATAAAAATGAACTGACAATAAGGATTTTTCCAATGCTCAGAGTTTTCAATTCTCAGTCGTAAAACAACTAAAAAAGCCATAAACATATTTGCATCTGTAATACGAGTAGTTGTGTCTTTTGTCGATGTTGTTTTTTTTGTTTGTAAGCACTTTGACCGGATGTTCCATCACATCCCCACTTATTTATCAATGTAAGCCTATCTGGAAGTAATACTTCTTCCTTTCCAGGCAAACTTTGAATAAGGCGTTTGGCTGTATGATCCATTAAGTCTTGCAGGTTAACCTCTACCAATACTTCAGTAACCTATACATTAGATCGCACTGCTTCTTTTTTGGCAGATGTAATCTTTTTGTATCTAGGAAAACATTTACATTATGATTCTTTAAAGAGTTTCGTAAAATGTAATATTTTTCCTTTGACAACGCTAAGGCTTCTTCTTTGCTATACTTTCTGGGTAAAGCATTTGGAGTAATTCTCTGCAGTCGGCCTGGGCAAGCGCGACAGCTTTTGTAATGTTACTCGTGATTTACCATAATCTTTTATATACTTAAGACATAATGATTCTGAAAGGTGCTATTTAGACATATCTTTTGTGGAATTTACATTTCTTGTTTACATTTTCTTGTTTATTCGAACACTCGTTTAAAGTTTTTGTAGATCTTCCTCTTTTGCTGTCAGAAGATGTATGTGGATCTTCGATGTTTTTAAATAAGATTATCGTCGTACGGGTTGAGGAAAGCCATTTTTTATTAATTGTTAAATAAACGAACTGAATTTTGATTTTAACATCCTTTTCGTGTTATCCCGGTAAATCAGGTAGTTCTTCCACAAATACATTTTAATTATCGGACTTTCTGAATAACTCAAACAATTCCGAATTTTAAAATGACATTATCGTACTTTACAAAGTAAAAACTTAAGTGGCTGCAAGATTTAAAAAGGATTTAAAACTACATGCCTCTTTTTATAATAGATGTTCTTAAATTTGAAAACTTCGAAAATTATTTTCTTAAAAATATCCTTGAAATCTGAGTGGAAAGTAAAAAATTAAGTGTGTCAGTGAAGAAGTGTGAGTGTATTGCGACTTTCCTGCATTTACTTCAGTGGTCCTCACAAAGAGAGCGAGCTTAAAAATGTGTGTGTATTGTGAGTGCACTGGGAGAAATTTTGTGCTACATACAGACATATGTTGAATATTTTTTCTGATTGCATACAAGGTATTCAGCTTTATTAAATATTGGTGTCTTATACGCCATAATAGACAACGCCTGTAAACCATACAGTAACTCTGATTGATGAAAACAAATCAAATTTTTTTTGCAGATTTCATAGATGATTTAAATGCACTTAAATGGGCAAAGACAACGAAGTTCAAAGGACATTTTACGCTTAGACTCTAAATTATGTATTACAGAAACTCATAACTTAAATAACTAATACAGATGATATGATCTGCGAAATAAGAGATAATCTCATTCATTTCTCAAATAAAATTAATGTGGAAACCGGGCCACTCAGGTATTATTGGCAACGAAAGAGCCATTTTTATGGTTACATTTTAACAATAACAGTATTTTTAATTTAGCCAAAAAATAAATATATTCTTGTGTGTTATGTATTTTAATAATAAATAAAGTTAAAAACGAATATGACCGTAACTTTAGTTCTAAAATCACTTTTAATGGTTGTATCTTAAAAGATACATTATGCACTCCGCACTAACTAAAATGACGTGTTGTACAGGCCAAACTAAGATGTTTTGCAGTAATTTTGAACGAAATTTACGTCTTACGACTGACAAAAACAGTGTTTTAAATTCTCACAACCAATAAAAATAAATATTTGTAAATTTTTTACTTATATCTTATATAAGAAAAATTATATTTTGTCATTAAAATCGGGGACCGGCGAGTGCATAGTGTATCTTAAAAGATACAAATAATTACAAAAAAAATTAATAATAATAATTTTTTTGGAAAAATTTAAACGAAGTTATTATTTTTTGTCGGTTTACATATAATATGTATTTTTCGTAAAGATCTCAGAACCCATGCATTTAAGGGTTAAAGTAAATGTTCAATATTCTGTGCGATCCGTATATATATATCTCTATTAAACAGAATCATGAACGGAATGCCTACAACCATATTTATGAACAGTTTAATTTGAATGGTGAACCATCTACATACATACATATCCAATTGATATCATATCTAATAAAATACATACTTATAAGATAAGGTCGCTGCCAATTGACACACCAACATTTGATAGAAAAAAGCCCACAACTTCAATGCAGTTCCTGCATAAGTTCAACCACGTCTATTCAACATTTAATAAACGAATATTGAATCTATATATAATAAGCATAACTACTCTTTTAAAAATTTAATGATTTAATGTAACAAAAGAAAACATAAATAATGTTAAATGTGGTGTGCCCTGAACCAAGTACTGTCAAAATGCGCAACACCATTAACGCGCTAAAATAAAAACCCTTCCTTTTGATTCCTCTTACGAGATAGACATGCTTAAAATCGACTTAAAAATATTGTAAAATTGTCTCTTTTATTAATTAAATAATAAATTTCCTTTTATTGGTTAAATTTCAACATTAGTGTTTCTTTTATTCTAACAATCAAAAGCACTACATATATAAAGGGTGTTCCAAAATTAGCGTATGATTTGAATTTGTCGCCATTTGTGCAATAAAGATTTGGCAACCCTAAATAACAATTCGGCACCTGAGAGTTTAGGATTAGTAAAAATAAAGCGTTACATGATAGAACAACATGTCGTTATTATTGAACAATATTTCAGAAATAGTTCAGGGAGACTGGATCCATGGGAGAAGCTAAAGACACTGGTCGTTCAAAAACCAGTCGTTCACATGTCAATATCGAAGCAGTGCGTGAGAGTGTCGGTGGCAATTCAGGAACCATAATTCGGCGTCATAGACAAGAATCGCAATTTCAAGAAACTCTCTATGCACTAAAGATCTTTTTACATGCATACAAAATTCAATTAACACAACAACTGAAGCCCAATGAGAGCGAAGAGAGTTCGTTGAATCGATTATTGAACATCAAGAAATGGATGCTGATTTTTCGATTAAAATCATCCTAAACGATGAAGTACATTTTCACCTTGATGGCTTTGTTAATTGCCAAAAATTGGGGTTTGAGAACCCACATGGATATCGCGACATGATACCACAGTTATTTCTGCCGAAATCGGAAGATAATGACGTGGCCAATATGTGGTTTCAACAAGACTTTGCCACATGTCTTACAGCCCGTAAAACAATTCAATTACTGCATGAGATATTTCCAGGTCGTGTACTCTCTCTTTTCGGTCAGAATCGGCTCTAGATCGTGTGATTTAACATCAATAAATTTCTTTTTATGGGGTTATTTGAAAACATTGGTCATGTCATCAAGTCCGCAACCACCCGTTCATTAAAGGAGGATATTACAGCGTTGAATCTATGTACTTTATGATTCACTAAAAAAAACAATTAAAGGAATCTTGCGTTAATTTTGGGACACCCTTTATAACAAAATTTCAATTTGAATTTCTTTTGAAACTACTCTATCTACTAACTTTATAATAATTAATTATTATTAACTTATCAAATAAATGAAATTTTTGGCTTGAGTTCAAATTTGAGTTTACCCATTTCTTCTTAATGTTTAAGAAATTGTTTTTTAGGATAAATTCATTATTTTATTAAGACAGTACTTTTGCTCGAAACAATTTATTCATCAGACCAGCAGAACGAATTAGTACTGTTTCGAATTAGTACTGTGTGACGGTGGATAACACAGGGGTTACACAATCAAGTTTTGCTTATCAAGTTTCAATTTACCTTTAAAACTTGATACGAACTTGCTTTTGAAATTCTCTTTCCATTGAGTATTTCAATTTACTGTCAAGAAAACATTTTTTGGTTTGTTTTTCACAAATATTCTACCGCAATACAAAACTACTAATCAAAATCAATATATGTTTGTGAATGAAAATTAATTAAAAGAAAACAGTTGTGGACGGACTAGCCACCTTATTTATTTTGACCTGAGGTGCTCAATACACCCGAGGCATAAGTTGAACTACCCAAGACATTCTCTGGTTTGGTTTTTTCTCACCGAACTATCAAATCAACTGTTGCCAATACATCTAAATTAATCATTTTTTGTGTAGGTGCCGCAGTATTTTTACTTTCATTATTAGTAGAAAATACTCTGATTTTCGTGCAGTAAAAAGTATTGACACGCGGTTGCCACATGTGTTATAAACGACCGAAACTGGTTGGCTTAACATGATCTAGTTGAATTTATAGCCTATTTCTGATTTATTGTTAGGCAAAAAATAAAAAATTGGTAAATTTTTTTTTAATTGGAAAAAATCGAAAACTGCAAAAAGTATTAAATACATAAATACTTGTAGAGAATTTACATATCGTATGAATTAAAGTAGATATGGAACATGAAAATCGATGCATGCTTTACGTTTTTATTTACAATTAATTGAAGGTGTTACCTACTTGCAAGCACTGTAAAAATGGTATAATGAAAATGCAGAACATAGAAAATTGGAAAAAATGGCATTTTTATGATTTTCAGAATTAAAGAAAATTAGTAATAACCAAAAAGTTGTTTCATTTTTAGGATTGCGGTAGCAAACTAATAAACGCTCATAAATGGGCGTGAACGATGAATTTCTCTTCTTTTCCGCTAACTACCTGTAAGGGATGAATTTTTTGCATAAAATTTCTTAATTATTTTTAGGATTCTTGGGAATAATAAAAAATTTTAAGCACACAAACAAATTTTTGATAAGTCTCGATAATAAATAAATAAAATAAAATTTTGCAATTTTTTTTGGCTTAAAATTTTGCTCTTCCTCAGAAGAAGCACCACAGAAAAGCGTGAATTTAAAAATGCGCTTTTTCGGTTGTTACTTATTTTGGTCGACTTTTCTCTTTTGCTATTATATGAACAGGTGTCTAGTATAAATAAATGAAGAAAATAAAAAAATTATAACATATTTTTTTTCCTTTTTTCATCTCAGAATTCGCTCAGTTTATAAAACAGCCCCACCAAAACACGTAAATTTAAAAATGCTCCGATATTCTTTAAACTTGACATTTTTCTTATCGAAGCCAATATAAAACTGTGCGCCAAATTTCATAACTCTAGGATAACGCCTCTAATTTTGCCCACTTTCGATTCACTGTGCTTTCGTGCAAACATAACAACTGCTTAGCTATTTCGAGTCTAATAGCCTATTTCTGATATAAGAAAGAACACCTTCATTCGCATTCTATGAGAAAGAACATTGATTTCGATTTCTCTACATTATTTCTAAACGAAAAGTGACTCGAAAGACAACTCGAATGAAAATGTAAATGTTTTCATATAAAATATCTGTGCTACGAATGTGTCGTTAACATTGAGAATGAAATGTTAAAATCAGTCACTAGTGGTTTTTCTTCGCAACAAAATTTTTGGATTTAATAATAATAAATATAATTAAAAAATTAGCTGGAAAAAGAAGAAACCTATTAAACATTTTATTTATAGAGTAAGTTCAGCTCTTGTGGTATAGGCTGGTAATGTGCTATAGTAAGTTTTCTCGAAAACTAAAAACTAGAAGCTGACAAAGCATGATGGTTTCTAGATCTCTTAATATTAATAAACCATAATTCGATTTGGCTTATTGGAAGCTATGCGAAGAGGTGGAAATAAAAAAATGTACTAGTCTTGTGATTGATTTTTTCTTCAGTCCACTGAAAAGTGTCTGCCACCTTAAAAGCAACTGATTTAAGCCCCAATACACAATTTTAAATTTAGAAGTTTATTACTGAACCACATTGAAAAAAATTTAGTTTATTACGGACCAGATTTTTATTTATAATATTTTAATTAAATTCGAGTTCGGAAAATGTGGTATAGGACATTGAAAATCCTTTGAAAAACTCTCCCTTTCCTGAATGTTAATCTAAGATCTGTAGTAGAATACCTACCACCTGAGATAGAATAATAAGGAAGAAAATATTTAAAAAAGTTATATTAATTTTTTTTTATTATTTTATTTATTATTTTATTGACACATCTACATACATAAATACGTAAGCTAATGAGAATGAAAGTGAGTGCCAATGAGAAATCGAAATTGGTTCGAATTCGAACGAGTGGCTTTCATTCGCTTAATTTTACTTTCTTACATCAGAAATAGGCTATTATAGTTAATATTTAAATTAGTTTTAAGCTTATTCTTAGATACGACATTCTCTCTCAAACCAGTTTTAGCCCCGGGAGCAAGGGCGTAATTCTCTATTAATATTTTATAATAACTATTATACATAGCAAATTACTGTAAGTATACTATAGGTTACTGTTTCGTTTTTATGTTAATTAGGATACTACTTTTTAGTCCTAAGCTTTCTTATGTTTCTTATTCATTTTAATAGCCTATTTCTGATTTAAGAAAGAACACCTTCATTCGCATTCTATGAGAAAGAAAATTAATTTCAATTTCTCTACATTATTTCTAAACGAAAAGTGACTCGAAAGACAACTCGAATGAAAACGTAAATGTTTTCATATAAAATCCGATTTCTGTGCTACGAATGTGTCGTTAACAATGAGAATGAAATGTTAAAATCAATCACTTGTGGTTTTGCTTTCGCAACAAAATTTGTAAGTTTAATAAAAATAAAGATCATTTAAAAATTAGCTGGAAAAAGCAGTCCAAAAAGTTAAATTCGCTTGGGCCTCCCACGCGTACTATTTTTGAATGGAAAAAGATTAGTACATTTGTTTGTATGCTACAGAAGAAACCTTTTGAACAATTTATCTATAGAGTAAGTTCGGATATTGTGGTATAGGCGAGCAATGTGCTAGAGTAGGTTTTCTGACGAAAATGCTGCTGAGGTGCACTGAATCAGCAAAAAGGATGTCTTACGCCTTTGAAAAACAGCAGCAGGTTCAAATGTATCAGTTAAATCCACAATAAGGAAGAAAATACAAAAAAAAAATTATTAAATTTTTTATTATTTTATTTTATTTATTATTTTATTCACATAAAACGTAAGCTAATGAGAATGAAAGTGAGTGCCAATGAGAAATCCAAATTGGTTCGAATTCGAGCGAGTGCCTTTCATTCGCTTAAGTTTACTTTCTTAAATCAGAAATAGGCTATAATTGTATTGTTTTTTCTATAAAGGATTAATAAAATATACCTAACCTTACTTAGTTGAATTTATATTGTGCCAACAAGCCGGTATTTGAAACGTGTGCACCTGGTTTTGGTATTCTCATTTTGACATTCACAGTCAAAATGATTTACAAATTTAAATTTCATTTAAAAATCATTTTAGGAAAGAGCAACATAAAATAATAACAAAATTTCCAATAAGTAGTTAACGAGATAGCAAATAAATTTTAATTTCTATTTATTCTCGGACCATATTAAAAATCTTAATTAATAAGAAAATGATTTGGCTTTTAAAGAGACTGCCTTATTACGCCCTTGTCGTTATGGCCAGCTATGCTGCCTACAGCATGCCACCGGAATCAAATCCTTATGCCTTTGCAGCCTGTGCTGTTGGCATCATCTATGGTGTGTTTGGCTTAGTGGGCGGCCAAGAAATCCCGGAGAGTATAGTGAAAGGAGTAATAGATGATCTCTTAGATTTTGTGCCGTTGGCAATGGTGAATATTGAAATATTTAAAACATCGGGCAACTCATATGCCTTAGTTCATTCTTTGTTTATGATACCTTTAATACTGGATCTCATTGCGAAATTATTTGGGGATGCGTGTGACGATGTGGCTACGCAAATTTTAAAACATGTCAGTAATATGGCAAATGTGGCTTCATTACTTTACCTCTCGTATATTGAGGACAACTACATGTTTAGTTGTGTAGCTCTCTCATATTTTTCAGCGCATGTGGGCATAGTCCTTGGAGGAGAGTCTCATAGCTACCTGGTTGATCTAAACTATCTTATGTGCTACGCTATGTTCTATTTCGCGTCAGTGTTGGCGATAACGCAACCTAATACATTAACAGATTGACACTTCCAGTAAAACCAACTAATTTACAAAAAAAAAATAAAAAATAAAAAATAAGCTCTGAGTTAAATTATAACGAAAAAATTTCAAATTTTAAAGTATTAAAAATCTAAATTTAAAAATTAAAAAAAATTTCGGAAAAACTTTTCAAAATTTCGGGTTTCTTCTACAATTGAGAAAATGCTGGACACTATTTTGGATACTATTTTTAATGGTGTCTTAATAAGCACTTCTGCTTACGCAATGTTTGCGCTCAATCCCTTGGAACATCGCTTTGCTTTTGCGTCCTCTGCTGTAGCATTTTGTCATGGCTGTACCGGTGTTTATACACGTTTCTTCGATAATTCTTGTGGAGCTGAAGGCAAATATATGAATCGTGTTAAAAAACTAACGACCAGCTGCATGGAAATCACATCAGTGCCCTTGATTAACATGCATCTATACAGAAGTTCTCTACAAACCAATGCTTTGGCTTTGGGTCATGGTTCATTCATTATACCACTGGCTTTTGATGTAGCTTTTATATGTTTTGGTACTGATGAAGATGGGGAAGAGTCTACGGCAATTCTCAAGGATCTTACTGTACTCGGGAATATTGTATCCTTATTGTTTTTTGCGTTTAATGAAAGTAACCTTACTGCTGGCATCATGGCTCTTTCAGCTTTCTTTGCCTATTATGGTTCCACAATGATAGAAGACATGCTTCATGGAACGGGAGAATATTCAAGTCTGGCAGGTTACTCCCTGTTTTTTGGTCTATTGCCTCTGGCCATATGTACTAGTAGTGGTACAGCCGCGATTTAGAAAGTAATTGCATGAATTATTCTGTATTTTGGAATTTTTTAATAAAAAACTTTTAATAAAAAGAGAAATATAGTTTTCTGAAGTAGATTATTTCCATATTTACACTACATAACCTACACTACATAACTTCATAACCGCAATTTGAATTTTAAATTAGTGTTTTAAAATAGAAGTGCGTGAATATTAAATTTCTTAATCTGTCTCTCACTTTAAATAAAGTGAGAAAGACAGAGAAAAACTGTGTTGCTTTCTTTGACTTTCTGTTGGCTGAATTAAAAGTTGCGAAACAAAAATTTACCTGTGTGAATCCTGTCTAAATGACTTAAAAATGTACTTTTTATAATTCATATACCTGTTTTTGCTATTTAACATTGATAAATACTTAGCAAGCAATGGGAAGAAAGACTTTTATATATAAATGTAATTTATAGAACATAAATAACATTTTCTGTGTGAAAGACAATCAACGACTCCAGTCCGAAAGACGTAGTAGAAGTTACAAACAAATATTTGAATGTAGGTTTGTTAGCAAGGGGAATGAATGCACAACAGGTGATCTCGACAGCTCAGCTGATTATGTTCTGCTCCTTATATCTCCTTGCATACTGTTTGACGTTGATTTTGACAAAGAAAGAATGTATTTTTCAAAGCGAATTGAGGCGAGTATACCTGTTATGAATTAGCCTTGTTGCATCTCCTCGTATTTTGATTTGTTTTGTTTGATGAAATTTTTTTATGTTTTTTTATATCATGATGAAATAAACAGGTGGCATTATTAGGGCTACAACTACAACAATACAGCAAAAAAGGAATTTTTGTTAGTGTAAAGTCTAAGCTCTTGTCAATAATTACACAGCTTTACAAATTATTAATTTGGAAAAATACCAAGAACGCCACATGTCTAGATAAGTTAATTGGGACCTCCTAACCACGAAAAACGCGGAATTTTTTTCGAAGTACCGTTTTTTAGATAACGGTACTTTTGTGTTTTTCGGTGTATGGTCCCACTCAAACCCTTGTGGAGCCCAACCGAAAAGTTCGATCGAGATATGAAAGAAATGGCTGAGTTATGCCACCTCAAAGTTAAAAATTTGCCTATTTTTATACCCTTCACCAAAAAATTTGGAAAGGGGATATATAGGTTTGTCATTCCGTATGTAATTTCTTCATTATTCATTTAAGACCCCATAAAGTATATATATTCTGGATCCTTATAGATAGAGAAGTCGAATGAGCGATGTCCGTCTGTCCGTCTAGCCCTCTGTCCATCTGCTACATTTTGGTGTAGTTAGAATTAAGGCCAAAACACAACATAGAGAAATAAATTTTATACCATTCTCTTAGAATTTTTCATAGATTTGTTCGGTTTGAAAATAACAAAACTCGGTCCAATAATTAATGAGATATAGCCAAAAGACTTTTTTTGTTATATATCCTATCCTGTTGTTTTTTTATGGCCCCAACTGTCCTACGGTCAATTTTATGAAGCAGATCTCTTGTATGGATTTCTACGAAGGTTTAGACTGAAAATAATTGAAGTCGGTCCATTAACGACTAAAATATGAGCAAAAAAAATAGCATTCGAAATAATTTTACTTTTAAAATTTTTTGGAAAAAGTTGCGTGGGGATTCAATCACACAAACCTCTTGGGTGGTAGTCACGACCGCTTCTTGTACACCCCAGAGCAATTGTATTTTTCATAGTAGTTTACGCGTTTAAGAATATAATACATATATATTATTTATTATAAAATACTAAAATTTCAAATTCTTGATGGAAATTGGTGTGGTTGTTGTAAATCTTCTCTTTTTGTCACACAGATATCACATACATACATACTGAAATGCGTTCATGGGCACATGTACACATTGTGTGTATCATGTGTATATTTAAACAATCAAAAGCAATGATTTGTTGTTTTGTTTTTGTTTGTTTCTTTAAACTTATTTTTGTATGTTTATTAGTATAATATTATGCATGCATATTACAGTATTTTTTATAGCTTACATTTTCTTTTCGTATATAAATAACCATAATTATTTTTTATATTATTTATATTAAAGAAATGTAATGGATCGTCAAGACACTATGTACGAGTAAATATACTAAATCAATGAAGTTGAATTTTCGTTTTGTTTTGAAAATGTATTAATATTTCATTTTTATGACTATTTGTGATTTCAGAAGAAATGCAAAATTGATGCTTATATCCTGTGTTATACTTGTGTAATTTTAATTATTTTCTATATTCAGGTGCAGAGCGTACCTGCAGTATATCAGAACCCGGTATTATTATTGTATTTGCACAATTTGATAAAAAATCTTTTGACAATTAAAATGTTGTTTGGATACTTAGTAACGCATAACAAAGCAGAAAAATCTCTTCCCGGTTAGAATTTGATAAGAAATGTTTCTTTCATTCTGTAACATAAGTGAGTTAATCTTCAAAAGCACTTCAATTAATTGCCATTTTTCTATAAAATAAAAACAAAGTTTGATGTAAGAATTTAATTTGATATCAAGCTCCAAAATGTAATTAGCAAAGAAACTAAAAAATTGAAAACCCCGCGAAAAAAGCGCGTATTCTAAAAATTGCAACTGCAATATTGGAAATTATTCCCAAAATTTATTTAAAAAAATCATATAATTGGCAATCGGCAGCCAAAAATCTTGAAAAAATCTCTAAAATGCCAAAAATTCTTAAAAATATGCGAACATCAGGAAAATTGTACGATTTAATGATTTTGGTTTTATTTGGTTTTTATTCCAAAAATTCAGGCTTTCAAGGTCATTTGAAAAATATAAATAAATAAAAACTACTTATTTAATTGTTCATCCTACGTTTCGTTGGGGTTTTTCCAACTTCTTCAGGGATGTTTGATTATTACAATCTGGCAACCATATTAATATAAAAAAACAAAATAAATGTTTTGTATTACACACTAATAATAATAATTATACATTTTCTTATTAATTGTACTTAAATCTAATCTTTTCTTTTTACATAATTTTAAAAATCAGTGTTTTTTGTGTAAACTGGACAAACACAAAACACAAACTTAATAATTTAAAATTGTGAAAATAAATAAAATATCACAGTATCTTTATTGTCGTCACTATACTAAAACTATGTTGTAGTTGGCATTGATGTTGTCCATGTCGTCTTTGGTATTAATTGCACTCTCAGCTTTTTGTTGTATTCTTAAACTCTCCAATGTATATCGTTTGTTTACTTTTTTCTCTTTATTCAATATTTTTACTTCGTTAAAATTAGCTTGATGTCCATTTTCAATACAGTGCTGCGCTAGTGCAGTTGCTTGTTTACCTTTTCTTATATCTGCCTTATGCTCGTCAATTCTTATTCCTAAACTTCTCTTAGTTGTACCAATATAAACTTTTCCGCACTGTTCGTCTTCCTAACCAGTGCATTTTATTTCATACACCACATCACTCTGATCCCTTGTTTCAATTTTCGTTTTTGTTTGTGTAAATAAATGTGTAATTGTTTTGTTTGGTTTGTGTGCAATTGTTACGTTATCCTCTTTAAAGGCCCCGTTAGCCGAGCGTTGCTGTAGCCGTACCGTAGCGTGCCGTACTGTTAGCACGTTGGTCCACTTATAGAACATTTAAAAACGTACGTTTGTTTTCTATTGTTTGTTTTATTGCCGGGCAAACGGAACAGCTGTTTACAACACAGTGATGGGTAATTAAAATTTTCAATTGGTGACTTGTGCAGAAAAAGTACCTAAGATATTTAAATGATATCAGAACTTTATTTTGTATATGTTTGTATATAAAAATTATTTATTATTTCATAAAATATAAACAACAAATTAAAAAAAAATTGATATCACTTAAATTATTTTATATGTATATATGTACGTATATATCACATTTATATAACATATGTATTTGTTTATTATATACATCTAAGCATTTATATCGTCTTAGCAAATGCAAATGTAGGGCCTATCTACATTATAACAAAATTTTCACTAGAGATAAAAAACTTAACAAAAAGCAATTGTGATAACATATATTATCTTTTTCAGCATAGTATCATTAATTCCGGTTTTATTAATGGTACTACCAACAAAAAATAGTTTTTTGATCACAATAGTTTGCTTTTTATTAAGCTTTTTGCCTTTCCTGGAAAATTAAAAACAAATGGTATGTATTTTAAATGACGATATGTATGCAAATATACATAATTTTAAGTTGTTTTGTCAAAAGTACACAAATATTATAATCAAAAAGTACCAAAAAATAAGAGCGGAAAAACCTTCTTAACTTGTGCCAAAGAAACAGCCCATCACTGGCTTACAAATGTCACGTAACAACGTTAGAAATTTCTATTTTATACAGGTTGGTACGTTGCAAATACGGTACATTTAAATTCGGTAACCTTTTGTATTGCTTTTCCCAAAACATAGACGAACAGCTGATACAGTACGGTACGGGTGCGCTCCGCTAATTCTGCCTTAATTATCTTTTTAAGTTTGTTGTTTTCTGTAAGTTTTGGTATAAACGATACTCCGAAATATTTAGTGTTACCAGATCTTTTGTTTTCAGTGTTAACCCGTTTATTTGTATTATTTGTTACTTTACGAATTAAATTGTTTATAATGTTGTTCGGGAAGTTGTTTTTCCTGAGAATATCTTTAATAATTAATAAGTTTTTTGCCCTGAACTTTTCGTCGCTAAGTTTCATAACTGTATTAACTAAATTATTTGCCGTGTTTGTTTTTTGTTTCATTGGTTGTGTTGAAGCGTAGTTTATGATACGTCCAGAAGCAATTGATTTAGAGTACCAATCTGTAATTAATTTATCTTTTTCACGGTATATTTTCATGTCAAGATATGGAATAGATTTATTTTCTTCTTTTTCGATGGTAAATTTTAGCTTTGTATGGTAATTGTTGAATGTTTTGAGTATAATGTCTTCATCTTTTTTCTTTATGATAGCAAATAAATCATCTACGTATTTGGTTATAAGTTTTATTTGCACGTTTTCTTTGTGAAGGTCCTTAATACTGTCGTCAAGAAGATTATCTAATACGATATCAGCGATAGTCGGTGACAATGGATTGCCCATGGGCATACCATAAGCCTGATGATATATTTTATCCCCATACATGAAGTAATTGTTCTCGTTTAAGCAAAACTTTAGCACCTCAAGAAACCTCGCCCTGGGAATTTTTGTATAATTTTGTATAATATTCAATTTTTTCATGATGTTATTTATTGCTAAGTGTGTAGGTATATTTGTGAATAACGATACCACGTCAAGGGATACTAGTATTTCATCTTCGTCTAAAGTTATTGTTTCTATTTTGTCTTTCAGTTCTAATGAATTTTTAATATTGAATTCTTCTCTCACGATGTTTTTTAAAATATTACCGATATATTTCGATAAACTGTAGCATGGTACACCTATTGATGATGAGATTGGCCTAAGTGGTACATCAGGCTTGTGTATTTTAGGCAGACCGTATAATCGAGGAGCTGTTGCTGCATTGGATGTTAATCTTATCTTCTCCTGACCATTAATGTATCCGTGTTTATATAAGTCCATTATAATTCTATTATTTGCTCTTTGGAGTTTTTGAGTAGGGTCCATTCTAATAGTTTTATATGTGTTTTTGTCATCTAAGAGATTGTTCATTTTATTTAGATAATCATTTTTGTAAATAACCACTGTTTTATTTCCTTTGTCCGATTTTGTTATCACGATTTCGTTCATATATTGTTTTAGGAATTTCTTCGTATTATCATAAACGCTTAATATGAATTTTTCTTTTTGATTATTCTTGTAAGTTCTTTTATGAGTCAATATCCTGTTCGCAATCTTCGATCTCACTGTTTCTTTTTCTGTGTCATCATCTAAGGTCTGTACCCATTGTTCCAAATCTGCTATGACATTTATTGTTGAAAAGTTCTTATTGTTAACCGGCAGTGCAAATTTCGAAAATGTATCGAAAATTCTAAAAAAAATAGCATTGTGTTGTGTTCAGGATTCGAAACCGTGCCACCGGGTAAGAAGGTACGGTTTCAAATCCTGACCAACCATTTATTAATTTTTTTTTTAATTTTTGATACATTTTAGTTATTTTTATTACTTTTACTTTTTATTAGAAGAAGTTCGATCTTTTTTTTAAGAATTTTTGATAGCTTTAAATTATTTTCAATGTGAAGATAATATTGGAACATTTTAATCATTAGACTAGCAGATTTATGCAATAGGTGTCGATATTTTTTATCTATTTTGGGAGAATTTCTTCATTATTAAACCTGTTCTTACGTTTCAAATCATTTCTTTGTTTAGTCGAAGACCACTGGCTTATTGATAAAGACGTTGAAACACTTCTTGGGTGTGTGAAAAAATATATAAGTGCTAATAAGGGGATGTTAATATTTTTATAATGCACTCTAGGCAAGAAATTGTTACAAATTTGTTACGAAATTCATAATTTATGGCTGAATTCATAAACGCAATTGGCAAAACAACACGAGAATGCCTTGTTAACTCATGCTTCCAGTGTTGCAGACTATACTATGAAATAGAGATTAGAACCAATAATGCGTGATCGTGATTAATTGTTTGTTTCCATCACGTGGGGGTGCGTCCGTGAGACGGCAATTTTTTTTGCTTTAATGTAATTTTTTCCATTTAAATTATTTTTTTTAATTTTTTTTCGTATTTCGTGGGCGCGAATTTTCGTGATTGTGACTTCATTTTTCACTCCATACTATGGTGAAGGGTATATAAGTTTCGGCACAGCCGAATATATATCTCTTACTTGTTTACGTTTGTTTCAAAATTTTTCATTTTTATTTAGTTTTTTTTCTACGTTATAGTAAAGATCTGGAATGTTTTATTTTTTTACCAAATAGTTTATTTAATTACCAACATTTTAAACGTAATTTGAAAAAAAAACGGATGAAAAATAAAATTTTTATTAAGGATTTTGTGGAACGACAAAATTTTCATTTTCATTGCTCACATACTATATTCGGCGTAAATTGAAAAAATTTAAATTAAAATGACGAGCGACTTGATCTTAAAAAATAGGCAAATTTTAAACTTTGAGGTGCCAGAACTCAGCCATTTCTTGTCAGATACAAATTTGCAGCATATCGACGGAAAATACATTCGATTACCTTTCCAACGATATGCCACCTATCTCGATCGAACTTTTCGGTTGGGCTCTACAAGGGTTTGAGTGGGACCATACACCGAAAAACACAAGAGTACCGTTATATAAAAAATGGTACTTAGAAAAAAAATTACAGCGTTTTTCGTGTTCAGGAGGTCCCAATTAACTTACCTAGGCACGTGGCGTTCTTGGTATTTTTTGGCTTTAAACCAGTGTTATTGTAAACAAAAATTAAATAAAATAAGTTAACAGAAACCATTGAATTTTTTGGACGCTACAAATGGGCCAGATAAGGAAGTTTTTTGTTACTTTACACGAGAAGGAAAAAACTTAATAAAATCCGCAAAATTTTAAATACAAACAAATTTTAATGCAATTTTCAATAAAAAGAGGCAACACATTTTATTTCTCATCAAAATTGTTATTTGAGATAAGGTGCACGACATTTGTTAACGAGAATAAACAGAAAATGCTAAAACTAATTCTAAAATTTTGTTTTTGTTTTAAATGTAATTGTGCGAAAGAACGAATACGTGTGACATCGTGGGCCTGCCAGTAAGTCTTCTTTCTTTTTCTTCGATAGTATAACAAATAAAAGTTAGAGGTACGCATATCGGTAAATATATGTAAATCTAAGTGTCGTTCTAATAAACTGTTTGCTAAAGAATGAAATAAATGAAGGCCAAAGTGTCCTTTCCTTTTATCACAAAATTAATACTTGTTCCCAACAGTTGCAATGACGTACAGGACAATAATATACCTGGCGAGGCCAACAAATTGTTGGCAAAATATCGATAGCTATTTGAATAAAAAAAAATTAATTTTAAACAAGAAAGGACCAGGAGCTCACATCAATTATTAATTAAACTTTACAATAAAAAAAATCACGTCAGAGCTACATATCGATGTCTTAATATAAAAAGGCGTAACTCAATTTTTTTTCGAAATAGCATTTTCTGTTTATTCTCGTTAACAAATGTCGTGCACCTTATCTCAAATAACAATTTTGATGAGAAATAAAATGTGTTGCCTCTTTTTATTGAAAATTGCATTAAAATTTGTTTGTATCTAAAATTTTGCGGATTTTATTAAGTTTTTTCCTTCTCCTGTAAAGTAACAAAAAATCGAGTTATGCGTTTTTTTATATTAAGCCATGGATATGTAGATAAAAATTTTACATATATATGTACCTAAACTGAAGTTCAAATGCTTAAAAAGTGTTTTCGCCTTTATTAGTTTTATTGTATCGAAATTATATCAATTCATTAAAACTTCGCCACCGTACAAAATTTAGACACACACATAAATGTTGTGTAAATAAAAATATGTGTTTGTTGGTTTGAGATGTGCTTTTTACATTTATGTACGAGATTTTTATTCAGTGTGTGTATTTTTCTGAATTCTGAAATAAATAAAAATGCTGCAAAAGAAATAATTTAAATTTGCTAAATTAATTAGTTTGGCTTATACTAAAAAGTATGGACAAATTTGCAATGAAGTTTTTCTTGACAGGAAGGAATTTTCCAATTTAATATAAAATCTGCACCACAAATTTAATATTCACAACATAAAAATATACAGCAAAATACTCCAATCAAATTATAAACCTGCGCCGATAGTATTTATATTTCAACGCTAAGCCGGCACTGTGTTCAAAAAATATTTAAACCTTATATTGAACTAATATGGTAATTAATATAAATAGTCACCATAATAAACAGAAGTATATATAATGAAATTAGTATTTTAATTTTATTTCTTTATTTTCGTACTTTATCGCATTTGTAATGCAAAATTTAACAAATTAATTTGTAGTCGCCACCTAACGAAATGGCATTGTATTATAATATAAAAGCGCAGAACTCTTTTGATCAGTTGTGGAGCTAAACACAACATGTTGACTAAATGTAGCGAAAAAAATTTATCATGGAAAAATGGCAGCAAATACTCAACTGTTGTGTGGAGCGGAACTACTCAAATTTGCGTTTCTAAGACAAACACTCAACGGTTGCGCAACAGTTACGTCTTATGAACGCGATCCATTCAGCTAATCTGATCAATAGACTGTTCCAATAATACTGCCTTAATAAACATAATTTTAGTTCATAAAAAAATTTCTAAAATTAATAAAGAAATGATTAAAGTAAGATTTGAACTTGATCCAAACAATTCCTTTCAACATAAACTTAAAACAATTTAAGTAATTACGTAGAAATATTAATTGAAAAAATTAATGCACATTTGAAAAATGCTGGATGTTATGACTTGCCTGAAGCTGGGCTCGAACCCACGTTGTATTGAGGACGGGTATGTAAAAATTATATTTGTAAAGCTAAGTTTAGACGATATGTTGAATCAGCATGTTTAGGCTGACAAATTTGTTAAAAAACGCGAAATTCCGCCAAAAGATGCAAAATTTAGAAGAAGTCGAAAAATCTTCTAAGACGAACTGAAAATGTGGAAAACTCGCAAAAAAACTACAAAAATGGCGAAAATTCTCAATAACTTCCAATCATTGGGAAGATTAAAATGTTTAATATCATTTAAAAGTCGATGAAACAATGAAAACTAGAAAAAGTCACCCACATTGCAAAAACGCGAAATTCCGCCAAAAGTTTAACATTTTTGAAAAAGCCAGAGAAATTTTTATCTTAATTTATCTCGATTTTGTACTTGGTAAGTTTTGCGACATCATTTATGTTTATTTTTATTTTTTATTTATATTATTAAATTTTATTGCAAAAATTATACGTATAAGTTCATAAGTTAAATATTAATTAAAAATTGTTGTCAAACTCACTAATTTCACAGACTACATTGAATTGACATTTAAAATACGACAAATGACGATACAACATACTTGTCTGTTCACAAGCACATTAACAAATATCGGCTTTTTATAAACGATAGCCATACGACTGAGCTTGTGAATTGAATAAATGTTTTCTCCATGATAAATTTTATGAACTGTCGAATACATATTTCATGTAGTTTTGTCATTTCATTCGCATATAACTTGCAGTAGCTAATAAATATTTCTGGAAGTGCTATATAGTCTTTTAACAAAGTGGCAAAGGTATACGCCCATGAAATTTTAAAATTTTCTGCAAAAACATTCAATTTAAGATGACTAAAGAAAAACTACTTTTCGCATCACCCTACTCGAAGTTCTCAATTGTTTATTTTTGTAATAAAAAAATTAATAATTTAAATGTTCCTTTGTCCGTAGGAGGATTTAACGAAAATGTTGTTCCTCCTTAAGATCGTCCAGACTTTCTTAAGTTTTTAGAGCAGTCGGTATAATAATAAATCATGTTCAAACTTTTGGGTTTACGTATCCGCGAATATACTGATATTAAAGAATATTAACATTTTTGTTTATTTTTTAAGTTCTTTTTTGTTCTGTCTTTCGCGAAGAAACATAAACTAAAACGAAAAATCCAACATAAAAGCACTTTTGTTGTTAAACTCCTTTCACTTTACTTTTTTTTCTTTTGTAAAAAAAACAAAGATACTTCATAGAAAATTAAGCCAAAAGTTTTGAATTTTTATTATTTTTTAATTATTTTTCAACTTAATAAATGTCACGATCCATATTTCATTTATTACTGGAAGGCATACGACTAATTGGCATCGAAGCAAATATTATTGTAATTTCTTAACATCTTAAATTTTGCATACTTTATTAGTTAGTTATTCTAACACGAGAATACTTTTCTGCTTACTTAATATTTTCACTTTTGGATAGTATCAGTTATAAATATCATATTTTAACCAAATATTTGTGAATAACTTAATATTATGTTTCCACTACGGACATATTTGGAATCCACTCTCTCATTCATAATTTCCAGTCTAATTACATACAAAATTATATATGTATGCATGTAATTCTCAAAACAAAATAGTTGTGTATAGTCATGATGATATAAACAGGTGGCATTATTAAGGGTACAACTACAACAATTTTTGTTTGTGTAAAGTCTAAGCCCTTGTCAAAAATTATTGTAACCAAAAATTAAAATTAAATTAACATTTCTCACTCACGCTCACGATAAAAAGTTTTACTCATGTACTCATGGCTCCCGTTCATGCATGCTCACGTGAGTAGGCAAAAAAGTTACGCACAATCACGACAACTCACACTCACGAAAAAAATTTTTTAATAATTAAAAAAATATTATCACTGATCCATTCTGCTAGTCTGATGAATAGACTGTTCCAATAATACTTTCTTAATACAAATAATTTTAGTTTACGTTTACGTAGAAATATTGATTAAAGAAGTCTACCACCTGTTATGTTATGTTGGCTTATTCTATATGATATGTTTTTTAATAAAATTAAACTAAAAACACACAAAAACTTATACTACTTTGCAATAATTTGTAAGAAAGATCTTTTGGCCAAAAAAAAATTTTTCTCAGAAATTTTAAAATTTACAAAAAACAATTAAGAGAGATATATTCGGCTGCCCCAAATCTTATATACCCTTCACCATAGTATGGAGTGACAAAAGAAGTCACAATCAGGAAATTTGCGCCCACGAAATACGAAAAAAAATTTAAATGGAAAAAATTACATTAAAGCAAAAAAATTGCCACTCACCGTCTCACGGACGCACCCCCACGTGATGGAAACAAAAAATTAAACACGATCACGCATTATTGGTTCTAATCTCTATTTCATAGTATAAGCTGATTTCATAAACACAGCTTGCAAAGCAACACTGGAAGCATGAGTTTACAAGGCATTCCAGAGTTGCTTTGCAAAATGCGTTTATGAAGTCAGCCTTAAATTATGAATTTCCTAAGAAATTTGTAGCACTTCACTTTCTTGGGTGCATTATAAAAATATTAACATCCCCTTATTAGCACTTATATAATTTTTCACACATCCAAGAACTGTTTCAACGTCTTTATCAATAAGCCAGTGGTCTTCGACTAAACAAAGAAATGATTTGAAACGTAAGAACAGGTTTAATAATGAAGAAATTCTCCCAAAATAGATAAAAAATATCGACACCTATTGCATAAATCTGCTAGTCTAATGATTAAAATGTTCCAATATTATCTTCATATTGAAAATAATTTAAAGCTATCAAAAATTCTTAAAAAAAAGATCGAACTTTTTCAAATAAAAAGTAAAAGTAATAAAAATAACTAAAATGTATCAAAAATTAAAAAAAAAATAATAAATGGTTGTTCAAGATTTGAAACCGTACCTTCTTACCCGGTTGCACGGTTTCGAATCCTGAACAACACACAATGCTAATTTTTTTTTTCGATTTTTTGATACATTTTAGTTGTTTTTATTACTTTTACTTTTTATTTGAAAAAGTTAGTTCCACCATTTATTTAAAAAACCAGGCACAATTTCATTTATAATATTTTTTTTTAATTTTCGTTTTTTCCAATTTTATGAACGATAAAAGGTTTATTTTTCAAAAATATCCAATATGTTTTCAGATAGGATTTTGTACAGTGATAAAATAATTATATAATGAATTTAGTAAGTCGTCGACGTTTTTATTTGATATAATAATAACACCAAAATTAAAAATAACTTGACGGTGTTAGAAAAAATATTAAATTATAAAATATAACAACATATTTTAATTCATAATTTTAATTTAATTTTTTCTTTGAAACTCGTATGATGTACGTATGCATGTAAACTAGAGGTATTCTGATAGTTGTCTTTTTAAAATTTTGTTAACTTTTCCATTTACTTATCTGTATTGCGGTTGGTCCATACGATAAAGGTTTTAGTTCAATATAACCTGTATATTTTTGATATAGAGACACAATGGAATTTCAACCGCAATTGATTTAAAAAATACGAATTCGGTAATTCATATTCAGCTTGTAGAGAAAACAGATGGATTTAATTAAAAACATCTTTTATTTAAATCTTCTTCTGCGTTTACTAAGTAAGACAGAGATATAAATATGAAAAATTACGATAATGTCGCAAACAGAAAGCATTTTGCTCTCAAATCCAACCCATAATTCGGCTTATTTTCGTAATATTTAACCATTAATCCGCTTCCAATTTCGTAGTGCGTGCTATCGACAATGCGATATTCCGCAAAACTATGATTTTTTAGGTGTTTTTGATGAATGTAAGACCAGTTTATTTTATATGAATATAGAGAAATCAATTTTTATCTCCTAAGATCTTAACTTATCATTTTGTATCTGTTGAATTGGGGAAAATACGAAAATATGCAAAAAAAAAATATAAAATACAAATATGTATGCATATACCATTTTTAGATGCGGTACAGCTTGCGAACTATTATCGCTACGCTTTACAAATGTTTTTGAAATTTTCGCCAAACATCCCGATCTAAAAATCCAAAGTGCATATGTATGTATACGATAGGAACTGATTGTTTGGAAAATATTTGATGAATTGCAAACTATTCTTAGAATACGTTTTAATTAAGCCCACATTTAATTATTCAATTGGATAATGCAATCTAGAATATAAATTTGTGGAAAGTAGATATTTGCAATACTTTTATTCAAAATACAAATGCATTTTAAATTTTAATTCCAAATACAAAACAGTTTTGAATTTGGATTTTTTGGCATTTTAGACATTTTTTCAAGATTTTTGGCTGCCGATTGCCAATTATATGATTTTTTTAAAATAAATTTTGGAAATAATTTCCAATATTGCAGTTGCAATTTTTAGAATATGCGCTATTTTCACGGGGTTTTCAATTTTTTAGTTTCTTTGCTAATTACATTTTGGAGCTTGATATCTAATTAAATTCTTACATCAAACTTTGTTTTTATTTTATAAAAAGGCAATTAATTGAAGTGCTTTTGAAGATTAACTCACTGATGTTGCAGAATGAAAAAAACATTTCTTATCAAATTCTAGCCGGTAAGAGATTTTTCTGCTTTGTTATGTGTTACTAAGTATCCAAAAAAACATTTTAATGGTCAAAAGATTTTTTATCAAATTGTACAAATAAAATAATAATATCGGGTTCTGATATACTGCGGGTACGCTCTGCACCTGAATATAGAAAATAATTAAAATTACACAAGTATAAAACAGGTTATAAGCATCAGTTTTGCCTTTCTCCTGAAATCACAGATAGTCATAAAAAATGAAATAGTAATACATTTTTAAAACAAAACTAAAATTCAATTTCATTGATTTTGTATATTTACTCGTACATAGTGTCGTGACGATCCATTGCATTTCTTTAATATAAATAATATAAAAAATAATTATGGTTATTTATATACGAAAAGAAAATATAAGCGATAAAAAATACTGTAATATGCATGCATAATATTATACTAATAAGTTTAAAGAAACAAACAAAAACAAAACAACAGATTGCTTTTCAATTATTTAAATAAACACATGTATACACACAATGTGTACATGTGCCCATGAACGCATTTCAGTATGTATGGATGTGATATCTGTGTGACAAAAAGGGAAGATTTACAACAACCACACCAATTTCCATCAAGAATTTGAAATTCTAGTATTTTATAATAAATAAGATATATTTTGTTCTTAAACGCGTAAACTACTATGAAAAATACAACTGCTTTGTGGTGTACAAGAAACGGTCGTAACTACCAACCATGAGGTTGTTGGATTGAATTCCCACGCAAATTTTTCAAAAAATTTTTAAAAGTAAAATTATTTCGAATGCCATTTTTTGCTCATATTTTAGTCGTTAATGGACCGACTTCCATTATTTTCAGTCTAAGCCTTCGTAGAACTCCATACAAGAGATCTGCTTCATAAAATTGACCGTAGGACAGTTGGGGCCATAAAAAAACAACAGGTTAGGATATATAACAAAAAAAAAAGTCTTTTGGCTATATCTCATTAATTATTGGACCGAGTTTTGTTATTTTCAAACCGAACAAATTTATGAAAAATTCCAAGAGAATGGTATAAAATTTATTTCTCTATGTTGTGTTTTGGCCTTAATTCTAGCTACACCAAAATGTAGCAGACGGACAGACGGACATCGCTCATTCGACTTCTCTATCTATAAGGATCCAGAATATATATACTTTCTGGGGTCTTAAATGAATAATGAAGAAATTACATACGGAATGACAAACCTATATATCCCCATTCCAAATTTTTTGGTGAAGGGTATAAAAATATGACAACACTGAGCAGGATACATATTGGTCCCGTTCATATGACATAAATCATGTTGCGCAACCGTTGAGTGTTTGTCTTAGGAACGCATATTTGAGTAGTTCCGCTCCGCACAACAGTTGAGTATTTGCTGCCATTATTTCCATCTTAAAATTTTTTCGCTACGTATATTCAACATGTTGTGTGTAGCTAGCTGGTCAAGAGAGTTATTTATGAGCTTTTATACACTAATGCAAAGTCGTTTTTTTGGTAAGTGGCGGCTGCAAATTAATTTGTTAAATTTTGCGTTACAAATGCGATAAAGTAACGACAATAAAATTAAAATACTAATTTTCATTAAATATACGTAGGTTTATTGTGGTATCTTAATTATATATTTAGTTCAATGTAAAATATATATAATTTTTTGAACACAGTGGCGGCATTGATATATAAATGGTATCCGCGCAAGTTTATCATTTTATTACAGTAGCGGTATTCAGTGATTGATGCGAATGGTCTTGCATGAGTGCAAATGAAAAATATCGTAGCTTTTCTTTGCAATTCAACAACAAAATATTAGAATTTGCATTTGCCACGTTATTGCAATTGAGCAGCACTAAAAATGGTATATCTTTTTTTTTGCTATATGCATTGCGTCTTTTGTAAAGAACAAAATTGATTTACTAAAAAAATTTGAAAGCAATGGAATCGACTGATGCAATAAAACAAACAAAAAGAGAAAAATCAAATAAAAAATGCAGCACAAATGAAATATCTTAAATTCTAAATTATTTGGAAGACTGCACTGCATAGTGAATTTAAAAAATGTTGGTGAACATGATCCAATAATTCAACTATCCAGCTGATTTTTTGTAGCGTTGTGTTTTTAATGGTCGAAAATTGTGAAGCTATGACTGCTTTTCCATGGTCAAAGTTTATTTTGCAAAGTTTTGTGTGTGAAGGTGATAAGGGAAAGAAGAAAGGGGGCGAGACACACTTTGCTGTACTTGCAGTTGCTTTCTTCTTCGTCGTTTACACATACTTGTATTTTGTTACATGTGTGTATTTGGTTTGCATGTTCATCCAACATACCAATTGAAAATTTTTTTCAAAGTAGAATTTACGTGTGTAGAAGCGAAACAAAGGTTATAAGAAAATTGAAAAGACTTTGTCAAAGTAAACTTTGCAATGTTGTTTGAAAATAGCGCTCACTATTAATGATAAAATACTTGCACTTGCAAGGAGTTGCAATGCAAAACGCACTAAACACTGAATGTGTTTTGTTGTGCATTTTTATCTTTTGAACATTTGATTTGAGGTGCAGATTTGAAAATAAAAATGGAAAAATCCTGGGGTGCTGACTATGGCATTGGAGATCGCATTTATAACATATAAGCTCAACAGCTACGTCTCATGAATGCGCCCATTATCGAACATGGATGACAGCTTTGCTCAAATTTTGGCTTCATCGATATTGTGAACACAAATTTCGTCAGTCAACAGTCAACCACAAAAATTTTGGCGGCTGAGTAACAGTCAGGACATATTGGTTTTTGACTGGTAGTGTGTACCAAAAAGTGTAAGTCAAGGGATATTTTTGTAGCATAAACTACAAAACTTGGAATCGGAAAATAATTTTTTTAAGGAATTTATATATGAATATTTTATGAATGATATACAAGGTTGTGTAACATGTTAAGACAAACTCTTACGAGGAGTTTTTAAATAATAAGAAAAAAATATAATACAAAATTTTTGTTAACAATAAATCGCATCCAGTATTTTCCATGTTTGTGTGTTAAATTTTTTTCTTGATTGACGGTTTGAGAGTCCAACATGATCGTTAGTCTGGGCAGTCAAAACTATCATTCCAAACTGATGAATTTTTTACTCAAGTTTGAAAGTTACAGTGGAGTAACTTAGTGCTCTTAAAATTGTAGACTGTGATGCAGCTAATTTAAGGCAATAAAAAAAATTAAATAAAATAAAATGACTGCGATCGAATTCTATTCCTGGCAGTTTACGAAAATATTAAAAATAAAGTATAAAATAAAAATTAATGTTTGCATACAAACATGCACAACGTATGTATGATGAATTTTGGGTCAATTAGCATGGAATTCCACTCTTAAAACGAGCCTAATCTGAGAGTAATTCTTTTCAAATAAAGAAAATGTTTCCAAATCAATTTAAAAAAGGCTGAGTTCTGACACAACAAACATTACAAATACAAACGATTATTAACATTAAAAAATGTTAAATGATTAAAAAACATGATACTCCTTAGTGCAGATCAGAAAAGTTACATTAATTTTTGCCTTTCAAAAAATTTTATCTTTGTTTGGCTTTGTTTATCTTTCTTCGAAAAAAACATTCTGGATCTAATTCAAACATTTCTTATCTTGTGTGTTTTTTCAACCGAAGTTTTTGTAAGGTCAATAGTCTTTCTGTAATTTCTTGGCAAGAAAGGAGTACTTTAGTAGTGACAGCTGAATTCATAAACATTAAAGTTGCTTTTGCTTGCACTGAAAAAAATTTATTGATAAAGACCCCTTAAAAAGTTGGTATAAATTTAACTAAGTGCAAAGGTAGAATGATAGTTACTACCGAACCAACCGGCAATGCGACCTATAAGTTTCTAAAAGTTTCTGTTGATTTTTATATATTCGAAAAACAACAAAAAATTTTGTTAAAACGACTTAGATAACTTGTACAAATCAACACGACAACCAAATAAATTTTTGGTAACTCATTCATGAAGCAAAACTCCGAAGCGTGTGTTTTTCGATTGATTTTATCTGATATATATATATATATATATATATATTATAATTAAAATTACAATAAATCTTATAATTCAAATTGAAAAAAAGGAAATAATTGTTACTTTGAGATCATTTACTGCCTATTTGTCCAAAAACTGTAGTACGTTCGCTTGGCTTTCAAGCATTTCATGCACCAAACTTATGAACTTATTCATTGCTTGAAATTGATAATAACTTGTTGAAGTAATTTTTCGTGTTATGAAGTTTGTTGAAGGTTATTAAAAATATATTAAACTTACAATTAAAGCATCACTAGAAATTTCACTTGTTTTCAAGATTAACACCAATTACTTCTTGAATTGAATGCAGTGCAAATGTTTAATAATTATCGATATTTAGTGTTTGATGCGAATGGTCTTGCATAAGTGCTTTTTTTGCTATATGCATTGCGTTGTCATCACTCACTTTTAAATCTGCCATTTGTAAAGAACAAAATTGATTTACTAAAAAAATTTGAAAGCAATGGAATCGACTGATGCAATAAAATAAACAAAATGAGTAAAATCAAATGAAAAGTGCACCACAAATGAAATATCTTCAATTTTAAATTATTTGAAAGACTGCACTGCACAGTGGAATTAAAAAATGTTGGTGAACATTATCCAATATTATCCAGCTGATTTTTTGTAGCGTTGTTTTTTTAATGGTCGAAAATTGTGAAGCTATAACTGATTTTCTATGGTCAAAGTTAACTTTGCAAAGTCTTATGTTTGATGGTGATAAAGCAAAGAAGAAACTATGTGAGTACACAGTTTGCTGTACACGCAAAGTTGCTTTCTTGTTCGTTCGTCGTATTTGGTTGCATTTGTGTGTTTGCTTTGCATGTTCATCCAACAAAACACAAAATTTTTCAAAGTAAACTTTGCGTGTGTAGAAGAGAAACAAAGTTTAAAAGAAAATTGAAAAAGACTTTGTCAAGTTAAACTTTGTAATATTGTTTCAAAATAGCGCTCACTATCATTGACAAAATAGTTGCACTTGCAAGGAGTGTCAATGCAAAACGCACTAAACACTGAATACCGCTATTGTAAACTAATAAATAAATGCATATGTACGCTCGTGTTTCCTCAAACGTACACAGCAATATCAAAATAAAAACATTTCAAGAGAAATAGTTTCGAAGAAGATAAATTATTATAATGCCTTGTTTCCACGGTATGTGCTTAGCTCTCTATTTATGCTTCAATCCCTAATCATGAGCGAAGCAACTTGCTTTGCCATACAAAATTTTGAGAGCGAAGCAATATGAATCTCTCTTCTATAATTTTTATCGCAAGCTGTCAAAAGTAAATATTATCAAAAGCGGTCGTATCCAGAATACCTTACAATGTTAATGGACCACAGAAATGATCCAGAAAATTGAAGCAAGTATGTGAGTCGTATAAACAGCATGATTCATAAACATGATTGAGAAAGCGCAGCAGCTTATTCTACTCGTAGTGGAAACAAGCTATAATAGTCATATTAAGATACAGCCTTATGTATAACGAAAAATGTTTCTGAAGTGGCGGAAATGAACGCCTCTTAGGAAGATTTTTTTACAATTTAACGTTAGAAATCGCCGAAAAATTTAGTCTTCACTTGCCACTAAATTCAAGCGCGACTTTTAATGACCAATTATATAAATGGATAACTTGTTCATAAACAGTTAAATTTCATCCCTAGGACAAGTATTTTAAGGCATTTGGAATTTTTTCAATTATTTCGTAAAAAAGCTTTTTTAAGTCTACATTGACATAAAATGCCGCTTTTCAGCCTACCTCGGAAACAACAGAAGGAGTGGAGCAGATATTTGATTATATATGAAACCTGCTAGCCAAAAATTAAAAATTTCATAAAAACGTTTTTGAAAATGATATTTATAATTTTGCATATAACTCGAATTCGGAAAAATCATAAAACGATACTTAGAGCAGATTCGTCAGTGCTCCGAAAATACAACATAGTCATAAAAAACTAAATTTGTATGTTACCAAACATAAATAATAATATCTCAGTTTATACCAAATTATATTTACATACCCGGACATGTTCAAGCATTTCAAAAATGTAAGCGAAAAATATTTCCGTGTATGAAAATTTAGAAGGCGTTGATCATGTGAACAATTCTATTAAAGATGCTTTTAAAAAATGTTGTTCATGAATTTAATAAAACTTTTCAATTAAAATATTTAACAAATGAAGATCATTTATTTCCCTTTGAAAATATAAAATATTACAAGCAATAAAATTTGATAATGTAAAATTGTTTTAAATATGTATTTTTAGTTTAATTTTATGCCTTTTTGGTTCTACTTCGCATATCTTTTTAAAAATTGTTTGTGCCTTTTAAAACCGGCCTGGTTCATCACTTATTCAAACGTCATGCCAATTTTTCGTTGTACATACGCCTGTTAGAATTTGGGGAAAATGTACTGTACAAATTTCTTATGGTATAGTTGATGAAAATTGACAGCGACACTCACAATGAAGAGTTATACAATGTCTATGTACCGAAATTATCCGGTTCACAACGAGTTTATTCATAATTCTTTTATATCGGCTGCCTAAGAAAAGGTTTAACATTACTGTTAAAACAGTAATGTAATGTAATAAATAAAATAATATCCAATTGAGCTCTAAATTATTTTAAAAAATATTTAAAAAGAAATATAGTTTAGAAGAAAAAGCGTTAATAATAATTAATCCAGTAATAAGTATTTTTATTTTCATAATAATAAAAAAAATTTCGCACAAAGTAATCTAATATAATTTCTCATATTTTTTGTGTGTGGTTACGAACACGGGATTCTATTTCTGAAAACATTATCTTTAGCAAAATTTATCCCCGAATCATGTTAAAAAATTAAATTTTATGATCTTTAGCAGATCACCAGCACAGAGAACAACTAAAACGAATGAAATAAACGGAATGACAACAACAACAGTTTAATGAAATGACATTAAAATACAGCATTAATTCATTGTGATTAGGGTTTCGCCAACATGCAGTCCTGCAACTTCAAAATTAAAAACCGAAATCTTATGGATGGCTAATATTAAGAAAACAACGAAATATGTTAAGCTACGCCAAGATGATCTTAATGATTTTTTTGTGTTTTCAGTATTTTGTTTAATTTATATTAATTACAAGATATGGCATTTTTTCGTTTCATTTTGAATTGCGTAAATATGCCGTATATATGGTGATTTGTTGAGCTTTTTTCATTTTGACTCATGGATGTTTTCTGTCCCTCATATCCGTTGACCCAAAACTGGAGCGGGACTTTTGTGAAGTTGGATTTGTTTATTTAGTTGTTGCCGTCTGCCGGATAAAGACGCGAATGAAGTGCAAGAAAAAAGGGGTTTAAAAGCACATCTTTATGTACAGTGCGATGATGTGTAGATTTTTATATTATTGACCGTTTTGTTTAAAAAGTCAACGAAGTTTTTAAATAAAACCAAGGTTGATCCTGAGTTTTAAAATATAAATACAATAATATTTTTATTTTTTTATTTTCTTATTTGAGAAGTAAATGAATCATGCGGATCTTTCGTTACTGAAGCACGTTTCATTTTGCGCTCTTTGTTGAGCCATGGATACAAAAGTTTTGACACCAAATAGTAATGATTGATTGTAGAAGAATTTGCATAACATCATAAGTTTTAATTGCACAGTATAGTTTTCAATGAATATTGAGATTTCACACGGAAGTATATTGTTTTCAATAATTAAAATAAATATGAAAGAAACAGATTTACCTTATGAAATGCATGGGCTTGCATATCAATTGAAAATCTGAAAGGAAACATAGACTTCAAGATGATAAAAAAAATCAAAGAAAAAATTCAAAACTTCTTAAATCATGAGTTGAAATTTTTTCCAAAAATTCGTCTTTTTCTTTAAATTATTGTCGTTCCCGTTTCCTTAAACTTTCAATAATAATTACCTACATACATACATATATATCTTTGTAAATAGTATGTATATTTAATGCATGCACACCGACTGGATGTTTAATGCGATTACTATTTTTACAATATACCTCACACGTTAAAAACGACTTCTCGGTCACCGGACCTCTTAATTATTACCATACAAACTTTGCATAATTGTTGACTTTTATGATCGATTTCTGAACGTGAGATAGATACCTCCAAACACCAAAGAAAGTTAGTAAGGAACCCATTTTTCGATATACATACATATATTTTATTAAACGAACTGCATATCGCTCCTTTATTGCAACGTAGTAATAAATCAAAAAAACTCGTTCTTCAGAAAACGAGTTTGGAGTTTTTAAATTATACACATCGTCGTCCCGAAGTTATCTTCACGTATGTACTTATATATATCACACAATCAAAAACAAAATTTCTAAGATCTATTGATCTACCAGTGTTGGTATCTCTGGAAAGAACATGCTGTTCCAAAAAGGTTAAAAAGCACACAAAATACAAAAAACGGTAAAAAGCACCGTAAAATATATTTTAAGCAATTTATAAAAAAGTGAAAATATAATTTCAAGTTTTTGCTTCAAAATAAATAAAGCACTTGAGATCAAATAGCAGAATTTATTAACATATTAATTAAAATAAAATCACAATTCATTTAATAAAAGTAAAAGAATTTATTGAAAATTGTGTGTCATTTTACATTGAATTATGTAAACAAATAATAAAACGATTGGATTGTAATGATATGTTTTTAAAAGATCTCTCGTATCATGACCCTTTGAAAATTATAAATAAATTAACTCCTCGACCGGCTTAATACACAATTTTCCAAATTCAATTAGGGAAAAGGATACTTGAATGAATTTAGAGAGCTCCGTTTTATAAAATTCAATGACTATTTTATAACTCAAAATTGGTTAAAAACTTAACCCTAGCCCTGACACCAATTTTTTTCTTCGAATACTGACCCTATTTACATTTGTAAATATATTTATTTTCATACATTTTGCATGGAAATATTTTTTGTGCGATATGTTTTAATTGTTGTTGTTGCGTTTTTTGCATGGAAATATTTTTTGTGCGTTATCTCCAGCTCCAATATCGGAAATTTTTGAAATGCTAAATGCAAATTTGCGTCAAAACTACAGACCTCGGGAAAACATCACTGTTGATGAACAGCTTTTTCCTTTTAGAGGACGTACCAAGTTTACGCAGTATATTCCGTCGAAACCTGCAAAATATGGTATAAAGCTGTGGTGGGTATGCGATGCAAAATCCTACTATCCCCTAACTGGGCAAATATATACAGGCAAATCAGACAGCGAAAGAGTGAAGAATCAAGGAGAGCGAGTCGTGAAAGACCTAGTTGAACAGTATAAAAACACCGGACGAAATGTGACATGCGATAATTTCTTCACAAGTCTTTCATTGGCAGATGCACTCACAAAATGGCGACTATCTATGGTTGGAACAATGAAAAAGAATAAAGCATGTTTGCCCTCAGAGTTCAAATCCTCGCCGCAACGAGCAGAACATTCAACAATATTCGGCTATGGAGAAAACAGAACAATTTGTTCTTATGTACCAAAAAAAACAAGGCAGTCGTTTTACTTTCAACAATGCCATGTGACAACACAATTTCCGACGTAAAACAAAAACCGAATATAATATTATTTTACAATAATACAAAAGGTGGAGTAGATGTAATGGATCATATGTTGGGGCAATATACCACGAAACGCAAAACAAATCGTTGGCCTCTTTCTGTTTTTTATAATATGATCGACATATCTGCTCTTGCTGCTTATATAATATATTCGGAAAATAATCCGTCACGTTTTACATGTAGAAAAGGTAAATATATTTACATATTTGCTGAGAGCTAAGTTGGATTATGTATTAATTTTATTTATTTTTTTTTTATAATAGGTGGACGCCGATTGTTTCTAGAAGAATTGGCGGAACAATTGTGTATGCCAACGATATTGAAGAGGTCAAGCATTCCAAGGGTTGTCTCATATTTTCCAACAAAAAATGCAATTGAATGCATAATTGGTAAGCCGATTCATTCCTTGAATAGCTCCACATCTGTGGATTTTATTCCAGATGAAGACGATCGCGGACATTCAACAATAAAAGGTGCTTGCTATATGTGCTATCACGAAGAAAGTAAGAGAAAACGCTCAACACGGAAAATATGTGTTCAGTGTAAGAAGCCAATTTGTGTCGAGCATAGCAAAACTCAAACGAAATGTAATGGTTGTTGTACAGACTGATTATATAATTTTATACAATAATTAATATTTTCAAAGAAAATCTATAATAAAAACATGAATTATCCCCAAATAAACCCACCAATTTAATTTATTTACAAATGTAAATAGGGTCAGATTATGAAGAAAAAGTCAAAAATTTAAAAAAAATAACGGTATACTATAAAATTTAAAAAAATTTTTTTTTTTTAGAAAGAGCATAAAAAATTAGCCACTGAGTAAAAATTTTATTCAAATCGTGCCAAAAACATCAAATTTCTAGCCATTTAAAAATTGAAATATTTACATATGTAAATAGTGTCAGTGTTAGGGTTAATATATCTGCAGATTTCTTCAGCAAATATTGAACGAATATTCTCAACAGTCAATTTATATAAAACTAAATATAGAAATAGATTAGACAACAGCACTCTC
This sequence comes from Gymnocheta viridis, assembly GCA_956483585.1. Taxonomy (NCBI): domain Eukaryota; kingdom Metazoa; phylum Arthropoda; class Insecta; order Diptera; family Tachinidae; genus Gymnocheta; species Gymnocheta viridis. The sequence continues at coordinate 72,523,972 of OY101441.1, forward strand.
GAAGGTATTCTTATATACAAAAAAATTACTTGGCAATAAAAAACTGTTCCTGCTATTCTTTAAAGATAGACCAAGCTATTATTAAAAATATGAAATATTATATATATATATATATATATATATATATATATATATATATATATATATATATATATATATATTAATAATTCAACATAAAACTTTTTCAGAGTACATGTACATTTCAATCTGAATTGATTTTTAGTTTTCCTAAATATCTAGATATATACTGCCATTCAGTTGTGTGTTTTTCTAAGTCTTCTGTTTGTTGGTTGGTGAATGTGTGACCAAACATAAATTTTTTTATTTTCACTGATTTTGTCGGGGAAATAATAACTATATATCGTCATTACTGCTCCGATATATGTTTCTCACCATATAAACATAAGTACATGTTTCGCTATAAATGCCTTAAACAACAATAATATAAAAACATATGCAGATATATTTTAATTATACATTTCTTGTCTTAAATAAAATTTTGTATAAAAAAATTATGATTTTGTTCCTTAAAATATGATTTTTTCGGCATATGTTGATTTTCTTCTCAACGCTTCTGGCAACGCTGGTTGTTTGATTGTTTTGCTTAGTAATTAATAACTCACAAAAGCACGCTGACTAAATGAAGTCTTAAGATAATAAAACTATTATTTTCTTTCAAAATACATACCTACATACATATAAATAATAATAAGATGAAAAGCTCTATCTCCACATTTTTTGCTAATTAATAATTTTTCTCCTATTAAAATATATTATAAAATTTTTTGAATTTGTATGGACATTTCGCTCGATATCGAATGCCGTAATTTGCCCTAGCTCCCTTAAAAATATTCCACAAAAATATTATTCAATTCGCAAGCTCGTATTAACTTCGTATGTGTTGTGTAATCGTCTAATTAAACAGTATTGTATTTTTGTTGTTGGTAATTTTCATTCAAAAGTGTGTTATAATTATACGTTTGAATTTTATGTAGTATATGTTTTATAAATGGTTGTGTTGAGGACAGGTATGGAAAAATTCTATATGTAAAGCTAAGTTTAGACGATATGTTGAATCAGCATATTTATGCTGAATGTGTTTAGTATATCTTAATTTATCTCGATTTTGTACTTGGTAAGTTTTGCAATAGCTAGTGATATATCCTCCGAAGACATCATTTATGTTTATTTATTATTTATTGCAAAAATTATACATATGTACGTATAAGTACATAAGTTGAATAATTAAAAATTGTTGTCAAACTCACTAATTTCACAGACTACATGGTATTGACATTTAAAATCCGAAAGAATGACTATACAACAAATTTGTCTGTTCACAAGCACATAAACAAATACGTCTTTTTTTAAACGATAAGCCATACGGCTTGTGAATTGAACATATGTATTAGAGTGGTCGTAATTTTAGATCTTTCGGCTCAAGGCGGAAATTTGTTAGGTTTGATATAAACATAAAAACTGTGAAATTTGAGCGCGATACATTAATGTTTAGAGATCGCACATTTGGTCTGAAAATTGAAAAATATGTTTTTTTTTTGAAAATTTTTACTTCCGTCCACCCCAGGCCTTCCCTTTTGTCTTTGTAGAATCAAGAGCTGTTTATCTTCTTTCATTATTCTTTCTAAGGCGTCAAATGCAGCTATATCAAACAAATCATTTAAATCGTCCATAAAGGCCATCTCCTTTTGTTGTTGATTATCAGTTCTCCGTTTAGAAGTTTTAAGTAAAGTTTGCCATTGCCCATGAATAGCTAAGATTTTTTCGATAGATCGGTGTTTGCTTTGAATGGGTATACGTGCTTTTGCCCAAAACACGGCTAGTTCATCGTGAACTAAAGCAGCGCTATCACGCAGGGTTAATTTAAGTGTCCGATGATTGAAAAAAAAAAAACAGATAACACTTGCTTTTTAGAAGGAAGCTTTGAACCTAATATTTGGGTATATGGCACACCAATTAAGTAAACTTGAGCACTAGCACGCGTAAAAGCCATTTCTTTTTATTATATTATTTTTTCGTCTCGGTTACAAACGAGAACAAGAAAACTCCACCAAACAATAAAACTTTCGACAAGTTAAAGGCGCTTCGAACAACTGATTGTTTATGACTTTACCCAAACTTACACGAAGACTTTTTCCTGTTAAATTGTGTTAAAGAGAAAAGCATATCATATAAGGGTTAACTTCTCAATAAAAGTTTTACGTTTTTCACAATATCTTTGGTGTTTATTATCTGATTTGAGTGATTGAAAATGTTATAGATTCGTTATGAATGCCTCTTTATGAAATAGAAAATCTCAAAACGTTAGGGTGAATCAATTTTGCACTGGGGTGGACGGAAGTCAAAATTTAAAAAAAAACATATTTTTCAATTTTCAGACCAAATGTGCGACCTCTAAACATTAATGTATCGCGCTCAAATTTCACAGTTTTTATTTTTATATCAAACCTAACAAATTTCCGCCTTGAGCCGTAAGATATCATAAAGTTTAAAAAGCCCCCATACAACGAAGAACCAGTCTAATATGTATATTTTTCAGAAGGGTTTTTAAGAAGTTTTTAAAACATTCATACTGCTTTTGTGAATCATATCAATAAACAGAAATTGCAAGCAGCGACAAGCATTTATTAACAACAGTCTCGTTGATATGAATCATTCATTAGCAACTGTAATGTTATGTTCTAGCTCAATAATCATTTTAGAAAACGCAAAATTATGCCATTTTATTCGCAACCAGGCAGATCTCTGGTACATATGTATATAACAATAAAATAGCTTGTTTAAACAAAACTTAAAAGTATGTGTATGTAGTATGTAAGTACATATCGCTCCTTTATTGCACCGTAGTCATTTATCAAAAGTGAAATATTAAAAATGTTAGCAGGTATGTACATATGTATATGGCCTGTATCGGCTTTTTAGTGGGTTTGGATTAGGCATACATATGCTACTGGAAAACTTTTTACATACTTGTACATATGTATAAGGAAATACATCATTTTTTCTAAGTAACTTAAAAGTTTTGGTTTTCTTAAGATATGACCATGTTGCATTAAAGGAGCGATGTGTAGTATACAAATTTCTGTAAGTTCCAATTATTAAGTAGTATATTAAAAAAGGGAATTCAAAGTCGAATGAAATTCATGATAGCATTTCAATCGATTGTAATTTCATATAGTTTATTTTGCTATCAAAAATATACATTTCGTCCTCGCAGTTGAAAATTACTACAACATGCATTTTTAAATTGTAAACTGTGTTTAATATGCAGTAACGCATTTACTGAATTTAAACATAAACGGTTTCTAATTGATGTTTTAAACAAATTCATCAAACTGAATGTTCTTTCAACCTCAGCGGAAAAAAATTCATGTTGGCGTAAAAAGTATTATTTAGGCTTAAAAGAAGTAGCCACTTTTTGTAACTAAGAACATTTCTCAGTCATTCAAAAAAGCACAAAAGGCACTGTGAGGAATTGAGAAAAGCAACGTAAATAAATACCCGCTTTTTAAAAACGGATATTTAACAAAATTTCTCGCGTATGAAGATGCAAAAAGTACCAAAAAATACACGAAAAGTACCAAAATGCCATCAGTGTGATCTACGCCCTCCCCAGGTCTCTATCTCTTATGGGTTTTAAGATATTACGGAGGCATTTTATTGTACATATATCTTTTGATAAAAATTTACCGCGTTATAATACCGTATTGAACATTATTATGGATATACGATATATCCATTTTTTTCACGTATGTTTGAGAAAATATATAATAAGTTATCTTCACGTATGTATGTGATAAAAATGAAAAGTTAAAAATCAATATTATAAATATCCTTTCCTCGACCATTTTATGGAATAGTTACAGTATTTAATTGTTATTGTGTGTTTATATAGATGGAAAGTAGATTCTTAAAGGATATAGGTCCGTTTAGCTGAAACTTACTTTATTGTAATTAAATTAAAGTACAATTCTACAACTAAAAATTTTAGGTTTCAGCAACTAAAAATACATAAGATTAATGTAAAAAATTTACAAAATACTATATAAGATATCACTCGGGCATAATGTTTCGTTCTGAAATTTTAGCTGAATTTACTAGTTGCAAACTTAAATAAATAAATCGAAAAAAATCTCAATATTTTTCTTTAGAAATAGTTATCTTTGTGGTTGATTTTCAAAAATGCTTTCTAGAGTAGAAACCAGTCCCTTTTTAGGCTTGTTGACTGAAATTCATCATCACTCAAGTTATTTATATTGTAGAGATAAGATACTTAATTCATTATATATTTTATTTATTTTGGTGAGCGGAATCTTTTGGAAATATAACTGACTTGCTAAAGAGGAATAAGCATTGAAATCTGTCGGAAGCATTTCTATAATCTTTAAAGTCCTTCTGGATTAATAGTTTTTTAAGTTTTTTCATCAAATCTAAAGGAATTTTGGTTTTAATATCATAACGGATAAAATTTTTCAAAACGTAGTGTAAAAGGGGGCAGCAGCTTATAGGAGCGAAAACTGATTTCGCAAAAACATATCAATAGTATTAGCTACGCGTAAAATTCAAAAGAAAATAAACAACAAATAACGATAATACGAACAAAATTGCATGTTTAATTGCTTACAGATGGACTCCTCTCACGTGCTTTCCGTGGTAATGGAAATGCAAGTAACGTGAGTATAATATGCTTAGTTTTTTGGTATCGTTAACGCACCCCTACGTGAGTAAAACGTCGTTCACAACCCCATCCGTTGTGCTTACTAATTGTAATATACGTGAAGATAATTTTGGAGATAAAACAATAGCGCGGTTTTTATCAGTTTATTTTCGAGTATGTGCCACAGAGTATCATTTGTTTTATCAAATACGTAAATTCATTATTTTCGCAACATTCTCTTAAATAAAAACAAAATCAAAGATATTCTATTTGTTAGATTAATTTGAAAAAATCTTTAAAATATGTGATATGTAAATTCAGAAAATACATTCTTTTTAATGATAAATATATACTTCATTCATATTCAATTAGCATTCTGGTTTAATTTTATGTTTTATTTATTTGATAAAAAGAAATTTGTTGTTCGACATATATTATTTACTCACAATGAATTGACAAAATTGAATTGACATTTAAAATACGCCAAAATGACGATACAACAAATTTTTCTGTTTACAAGCTCATAAACAAATATCGTATTTTTTAAACGATAAGCCATACATGCGACTAAGCAAATGAATTGAACAATTGTAAAGAAGACAATCGAAAAAAAATTATCTTACACATATTCGCCCAGAAGTTATCTTCACGTATCTCCAAAAAAATTGTGGGAAATTGAGTCTAAAGTTTCAACATACAAAATACATACAAAACAAATTATTAGTTGATCCGAATTCGCCCTACTTGCGGGGCACAAGCTTACACTTTTAACAATTTTTAACTTATGTATGTATGTTGAAAAATTGTTTCAGATAGCTATTTATTTTTACAACACGCAAACGGTCTAAATTATCTTTTTAATAATTTTATAGGTGAAGCAAAAATAGTAATTATCGCTCGAATGTACATTTTAATGTCGTTTTGGGTCTATCTGAAACGAAGCTGCATATACAAAAATCAACAATAACATAAAACTGAAACTACGTTGAGCTACTACAAATTATAAGAGTAGTGACTACGGTTTGGTATTTCCCGTGAAACTCTAAAATCTAAAATCTCTGGGAATCCTCAGTATTTTGAATTTTCTATATTTAATTAATTTATCCGGTGAAAATTAGCGAAAAGTTCATTGTTTTCATTAAATAAACATCTTAATAAATAAAAATTATTATATTAAATGTTACAAGTTTTTTTAAGTGAATTCATGTAAACGGATTTTTAAGTTTCCGCAAAGATAGAGAATACTTAAACATTATTCCGAAAGTTTAGTTAAAATTGTAATTCTAAGACCTCCAAAGCATTTAATATCACTTGTCATTTGTCGTTTCATATTTTTGTTGCCAAATTTCCAGCAAAAAAAAAATTGAGTCCTGATGACTGTCTCTACATCTTTAATACAGCTTCCCATGTTTTGTGCTTTAAGCAGCGATTGAGGCAATTTAACCATACTTTAGTATTGCACTTCATTCCTATATCGCCATCAAATACCTGTATTTTTCGAGCAAAGAAATTTTAACCCTTTCACTATCGTACTTAAGCAGCGATCTTATGCAATATATAATATATTGAAAATATGGATATTTTTTCGGATAGATGATGTACAGAAAACCACAGAAAACCTTTTTTAATCTTTTTTATAGGGACTAAATATTCCATTATAATTTCAATATAATTTCTTTTGGGATATACTTATGATGCCAAAGGTATTGAAAGGATCAATGAGGTATTTCTTAAATATATTTACACTTGTACTTGTACAATGAAATGCACTTTGGTAATGTCTTAAAGAAATATTGAAAGTTTGTCCGATATAAAGTAATTTCAAATGAATCAAAATGAATGACATAAGTCATTTTCACTTTCTGTAACATCTACTAGAATAAATTATTTAAATTCAAGATAATAGTTCAAAGAAAAATATAAAATACAATACCTAAAATTATATACTACGTAATAATGTTTACTTTTAATGTTTCCTTAATTCAATCCATCTCTGGAGCAAATTACCACCCTAAATACAATTAATAAATAAGCAGTGCAACTCATTTCAATTCTGCCCCATATTCAAACATTTTTCTTAATCTGTGTTAGATTTTTCAAATTAAAACTTTGTAAAAATTTTTTTAATTTTTTTAAAGAGAAGTAACACTTAGGCAATTAGTATGCCTACCAACCAGTAGGTGTGTTACCTTCTTTGGAAAAGAGATAGTGCTTAATTCTTTTACAACGTTGCAGCGCCTCTAATGTCAAGAGGCGCATTAAATGTGTTTTAAGCTATGTAGCCATTTTTTATTAATTATTTTACTTTGCTGGTGATTTCGCTACAATACCTACGAAGATGTGCTCTGTGATGTCCGCTAGCATACACCATTATCGATTGCTGCCGGTAATATTAAGTTACCAGTGCTATGCCTTCATTACTTAAACAGTCCAACAACAACAAATACAATGGCATACAAATGCACACCTGGAAAAGTGCTGGATGTTATAACTTGCCTGAAACTAGGACCGAATCCACGTTCTTAGACATGATTTGCTTTGTAGTCGACGCGCAACTACTTCAGCCAACAGTATGTGATAATATTTATTCAGTATTTTTATACCCTACACAAAAAATTTGGAAAGGAGATATATAGGTTTGTCATTCCGTATGTATTTTCTTCATTATTCATTTAAGACCTCATAAAGTATATATGTTCTGGATCCTTATAGATAGAGAAGTCGAATGAGCGATGTCCATCTGCCCGTATGCTATATTTTGGTGTAGTTAGAATTAAGGCCAAAACACAACATAGAGAAATAAATTTTATACCATTCTCTTGGAATTTTTCATAATTTTGTTCGGTTTGAAAATAACAAAACTCGGTCCAATAATTAATGAGATATAGCCAAAAGACTTTTTTTGTTATATTTCCTATTCTGTTGTTCTTTATGGCCCTAACTGTCCTACGGTCAATTTTATGAAGCAGATCTCTTGTATGGAGTTCTACGAAGGCTTAGACTGAAAATAATGGAAGTCGGTCCATTAACGACTAAAATATGAGCAAAAAATGGCATTCGAAATAATTTTACTTTTAAAAATTTTTTGAAAAATTTGCGTGGGAATTCAATCCAACAACCTCATGGTTGGTAGTTACGACCGTTTCTTGTACATCACAAAGCAGTTGTATTTTTCATAGTAGTTTACGCGTTTAAGAACAAAATATATCTTATTTATTATAAAATACTAGATTTTCAAATTCTTGATGGAAATTGGTGTGGTTGTTGTAAATCTTCCCTTTTTGTCACACAGATATCACATCCATACATACTGAAATGCGTTCATGGGCACATGTACATATTGTGTGTATACATGTGTTTATTTAAATAATCGAAAAGCAATCTGTTGTTTTGTTTTTGTTTGTTTCTTTAAACTTATTAGTATAATATTATGCATGCATATTACAGTATTTTTTATCGCTTATATTTTCTTTTCGTATATAAATAACCATAATTATTTTTTATATTATTTATATTAAAGAAATGCAATGGATCGTCACGACACTATGTACGAGTAAATATACAAAATCAATGAAATTGAATTTTAGTTTTGTTTTAAAAATGTATTACTATTTCATTTTTTATGACTATCTGTGATTTCAGGAGAAAGGCAAAACTGATGCTTATAACCTGTTTTATACTTGTGTAATTTTAATTATTTTCTATATTCAGGTGCAGAGCGTACCTGCAGTATATCAGAATCCGGTATTATTATCGTATTTGTTCAATGTGATAAAAAATCTTTTGACAATTAAAATGTTGTTTGAATACTTAGTAACACATAAATAACAAAGCAGAAAAATCTCTTCCCGGCTAGAATTTGATAAGAAATGTTTCTTTCATTCTGTAACATCAGTGAGTTAATCTTCAAAAGCACTTCAATTAATTGCCTTTTTATAAAATAAAAACAAAGTTTGATGTAAGAATTTAATTTGATATCAAGCTCCAAAATGTAATTAGCAAAGAAACTAAAAAATCGAAAACCCCGTGAAAATAGCGCATATTCTAAAAATTGCAACTGCAATATTGGAAATTATTTCCAAAATTTATTTAAAAAAAATCATATAATTGGCAATCGGCAGCCAAAAATCTTGAAAAAATGTCTAAAATGCTAAAAAATCCAAATTCAAAACTGTTTTGTATTTGGAATTAAAATTTAAAATGCATTTGTATTTTGAATAAAAGTATTGCAAATATCTACTTTCCACAAATTTATATTCTAGATTGCATTATCCAATTGAATAATTAAATGTGGGCTTAATTAAAACGTATTCTAAGAATAGTTTGCAATTCATCAAATATTTTCCAAACAATCAGTTCCTATCGTATACATACATATGCACTTTGGATTTTTAGATCGGGATGTTTGGCGAAAATTTCAAAAACATTTGTAAAGCGTAGCGATAATAGTTCGCAAGCTGTACCGCATCTAAAAATGGTATATGCATACATATTTGTATTTTATATTTTTTTTTGCATATTTTCGTATTTTCCCCAATTCAACAGATACAAAATGATAAGTTAAGATCTTAGGAGATAAAAATTGATTTCTCCATATTCATATAAAATTAACTGGTCTTACATTCATTAAAAACTCTTAAATAATCATATTTTTGTGCAATATCGCATGTCGATAGCACGCACTACGAAATTGGAAGCGGATTAATGGTTAAATATTACGAAAATAAACCGAATTGTGGGTTGGATTTGAGAGCAAAAAGGTTTCTGTTTGCGATTTTATCGTAATTTTTCATATTTAGTTCTCTGTTTTACTTAGTAAACGCAGAAGAAGATTTAAATAAAAGATGTTTTTAATTAAATCCATTTGTTTTCTCTACAAGCTGAATATGAATTACCGAATTCGTATTTTTTAAATCAATTGCGGTTGAAATTCCATTGTGTCTCTATATCAAAAATATACAGGTTATATTGAACTAAAACCTTTATCGTATGGTCCAACCGCAATACAGATAAGTAAATGGAAAAGTTAACAAAATTTTAAAAAGACAACTATCAGAATACCTCTAGTTTACATACATACGTACATCATACGAGTTTCAAAGAAAAAATTAAATTAAAATAATGAATTAAAATATGTTGTTATATTTTATAATTTAATATCTTTTCTTACACCGTCAAGTTATTTTTATTTTTGTTATTAATATTATATTATATCAAATAAAAACGTCGACAACTTACTAAATTCATTATATAATTATTTTATCACTGTACTAAATCCTATCTGATAACATATTGGATATTTTTGAAACCTTTTATCGTTCATAAAATTGGAAAAAACGCAAAAATTAAAAAAAAATATTATAAATGAAATTGTGACTGGTTTTTTAAATAAATTGTGGAACAAACCTTTTCAAATAAAAAGTAAAAGTATTAAAAACAACTAAAATGTATCAAAAATTCTAAAAAAATAGCATTGTGTTGTGTTCAGGATTCGACACCGTGCCACCACTGGGTAGGCAACGGTTTCAAATCCTGACCAACCATTTATTATTTTTTTTTTAATTTTTGATACATTTTAGTTATTTTTATTACTTTTACTTTTTATTGGAAAAAGTTCGTTTTTTTTAAAGAATTTTTGATAGCTTTAAATTATTTTCAATATGAAGATAATATTGGAACATTTTAATCATTAGACTAGCAGATTTATGCAATAGGTGTCGATATTTTTTATCTAATTTGAGAGAATGTCTTCATTATTAAACCTGTTCTTACGTTTCAAATCATTTCTTTGTTTAGTCGAAGAATACTGGCTTATTGATAAAGACGTTGAAACACTTTTTGGATGTGTGAAAAATTATATAAGTGCTAATAAGGGGATGTTAATATTTTTATAATGCACCCAAGAAAGTGAAGTGCTACAAATTTCTTAGGAAATTCATAATTTAAGGCTGACTTCATAAACGCATTTTGCAAAGCAACTCTGGAATGCCTTGTAAACTCATGCTTCCAGTGTTGCTTTGCAAGCTGTGTTTATGAAATCAGCTTATACTATGAAATAGAGATTAGAACCAATAATGCGTGATCGTGTTTAATTTTTTGTTTCCATCACGTGGGGGTGCGTCCGTGAGACGGTGAGTGGCAATTTTTTTTTGCTTTAATGTAATTTTTTCCATTTAAATTTTTTTTCGTATTTCGTGGGCGCAAATTTCCTGATTGTGACTTCTTTTGTCACTCCATACTATGGTGAAGGGTATATAAGATTCGACACAACCGAATATATCTCTCTTACTTGTTTGATTTATTCTTGTTGTTTGTATTGATGAAATATCGGAGTTTGACTGAAAATTTTTTTAAGGTTTTTTAAAAATTGACATAGAGAGCTTGGAGAAATTACATTAATAAAAAAGGTCGAATAATATATATGTATATGAACAAAAAAATTTTGCTAGGAGTATAAGTGCGTCTTTTGCTGGGAATTTGTGATCCCTAAACACTAGTAGTATCGTAAAAACGTAACGAACGTAAAATAAGATGATAAAATGGGGGTTTGAACGAAAATGTATTTATGTATGTGTGTACTTTCCTCATTAAAAGAGCACATACACTATTCGTTCCATAATGCACACATACTACATACATCCATACAGGCTTGCAAAAACAGACATACATATAGCTGGCTAGCCAGACATATTCATCCATGGAATTTTTCAGTCAGTCAGTTAAATTTTTAACAAAACCCAGACGTGTATTTAAACCATAGTAAACGAAAACTCTCAATAAATGAAATGCGTCTGCATTGGATAAGATAATATTGCCCAGCAAACACAAAACTAAGCATTACAAATGTAATGAATTTTACTTTTAAAAGCAAAATGGAAATGAAGTTTAAAAAAGTTAATAAAATTAAATACAAAATATGACTCCGTTTTTACAGAATTAGGCAATTTTTTGACACATACTTGATTGGTCGAATTTAATTTACAACTTAAAAAATGATTTAAATTCATTTTCTGTGCACAATTGTGCTACAAAAACAATAAAAAAAACTCACACCGACGTTTATTCTCTTTTATTTCAGTTTGATTTCAGTCGTTAATTGAGTGTTAACGAGTGCACATATGCGGATGCTTACTGCTTTTTTCAGCTTTATTGATTTTTCAGCTTTGATTTAATTTCAAAATAAGCCAGCAACAAATTAGTATAACGGAAGACAAATATTTTTTTGTCATTAAAGATGCTTTTGGTAACATGCAATGCATTTTATGTTACCAAACATTTAAAAGAAAGAAAACATTTTCAATTAAAAGGCATGTAAACCTTTTTTTTGAGCAAAACAACCTTTATATGCAAAAAATTAAATAATGGGTTTTGCAAGAAGAGCAAAATGAGGAAATTTCGAAAATAAAAAATGGAGATTTCAAGCCAAATAAGCTTGGCGCTCAGCAAGACAGACCATTTATGGATGAAATGCTAGCAAAAAATATTTTACAAAAAACTTTTCAAACGTTAAATCTTAAAATTGGAAAACTTAATTTATAATGCCTAAATACACTTAATTTTTTTAAGTTGTAAATTAAATTCGACCAATCAGATATGTGTGAAAAAATTGCCTAATTCTGTAAAAACGGAGTCATATTTTGTATTTAATTTTATTAACTTTTTTAAACTTCATTTCCATTTTGCTTTTAAAAGTAAAATTCATTACATTTGTAATGCTTAGTTTTGTGTTTGCTGGGCAATATTATCTTATCTAATTCAGACGCATTTCATTTATTGAGTTTTGGTTAACTATGATTTAAACCTTAAACATTTTCTCATTAAATGGGCAGTAACTAAAAAGGCAAACATTATATTCGGTAGGGGAAATAATATATTGATATAAAAAAATGAGAGCAACATGAATATGGCTCAAAATTTGTTACGGAGTTATAAATTTTTACTAAAAATATTAAAAATGGGTAGCGAATTGTGGGGTACATAAATAAAACAAAAGTGGCTCTTGAAAAACTCAGTTACGGTTTCTAAAATTCAGAAAAACTGGTCAACCGGTTTTTTCAATGAGAAAATTATTATACAAAAGCTTTTACTTTAATTTGCTTAATAAAAATAACGAGTTAACAGTTCGTGTAAATACTATGAAATAATATAAAATATAAAGGAAAAACATAAAAACCCTGCAGGAAATGTCAATAGTGAAATTATACTGATTAGCTTTTGACGTTGTCACCAGTACTACACAACTAATTGTACCCCAAATAATGCTATCTAGTATTGATATTTAACACAGGCTTGTCTACGAAATCTACTAGTAGACTGTGTCAATACTGACTAGGTAGTTCTTGTGGGACAATATGGAGAAAATGTCAATAGTAAGATTGTACTGACTTAATATTGACGATATCACCATACTGTGGAATATGTCCGTAGTAAGACTTTACTGATTCACTATAGACGCTGTCACCACCTGCAAGAAATGTCAATATTAAAATTATAATTACGATGTCACCAATATAATTTTATTTTAATTTAGTTGAAACAGCTCTGAAGGAAGATTGGTATTAATTGTATTCATATACATATTTATGTCAACAATTATGGTGTCTTTTTGGTGACACTGTCAACAATTTGTTGTTTTTTTGTCTTTTGATTTTGATAGGTAGAGAAAATGTTTGACGGTTAAAAACAAATCAATAATTTAAAATAAAACGAAATTCCTTTTATGTTATTAAACAATAAGAAAAGTATACTTCAAAGAAAAAAATATAAAATACTTGATACGTTATTTAATATATATTTATTCCTTTAAGTCCCACAGGAGCATATTATTATTTTAAATAAATTTTAACCGACCAATCAAAAACAAAAGAGAAAAAATAAACTGTTGCAGTGTCACCAAAAAGACACCATAATTGTTGACATAAATATTGACATGGATACACTTAACCACATGCTTCCTTTAGGGAATTAACTTCACATACATACATATGTAAAGTGCATATACGTATAAGATGGAAAAACATAATATCAACATATTAATAGAAAAATGTGTATACAATCAAAATCAGATTTTAATATTAATCGATTCGAAAGAAAACACTTTTGAAGCACAACGTATGAACTATATAAATTTCAATGATTTTCTTTTCGAATCGAAATACAAAGTGATTCTCCTGATTTGGTGCTACATATTCATTTAGAACGATGGTTTGCTTGTGCTCCAAAAAAGAGTAAAGCCCATAAAATCGAAATATAATGAGATCTGTTTATAATATTATTAATACAATAATCAAATTGGAAAAAAAATTTTAACTAACTTGCTTAATATAATCTTTTAAAAATAAAATACAATTAGCTTTGGAGATTATCTATTTTTTTCTTTTGAAAATGCTCTTTCACTCAATGTACTTGTTGGTCACATATGTAGTTAGCAAAGCATTATATAATCTGTCAAGTTTTTCATCTCTTTTTGACATTTATCATTTAAAATGCTTTCAATACATTTAATGTCGCTTCTTGGATTTAGCATATTTTTAATTTTTTTTCTCAGTTCATCCTCCAAATTTTTATTCGAGTCCTCAGATTCTATCTCTTGGTGACATCTGACGGTAAGTCCTCCTCGTTATCAATCATGTTAGTGAAAAGCGAATTCCTTTGTTTCATTTATGAAAGAGTATTTACTAAAATTCTGGTTTTTGGAGAAGTTTCAAGTCCGGAGATACAGTATTAAAGTATCAACCAAAAAAACACTTTTTACATATGGAGTTCGACATCTATCGCACACCACAAGGCCAATGTAATTCGCTACCACGTAAAAAAAATTATTTTGCCAGAACCAAAAAACACCTACATACATCTTTAACACTGAAAAAAATACTTAGAAAATCAACAGAAAACGTTCCTCTAAGTTTTAGTATACTAAAAATTAATTTGATTGGAAAAATACAAATCGAAAATATTCAACGGAGGTTGAATATTAATTTTAAAAAACCGGACTATTCGACATTTGATAAATCAACATTTTGAAAAAACCGAAAACCGAATTGTAAAAAAAATTAAATTAAAAAAACAATCTTTACAAGAACAACGAGATTTTCCAAAAAAAAAAACTTTAAAAAGGAAAACTTGTAAAATCACTTCTACTGCACATGGAAGTGGAGTTTCAAAATGGACAATAAAGCTTAATTTGCTAATCCACTGTTTAATTTCTGTAAGCTCTACAAATACATAGTTTAAGTTGAAAAATCTGGGAGGTGGCAAAATCCTTTCCATAGGTCTAACCGTCGCTTTCGATAATGAACTGATTCGATCACGTACTTCTAGTTTGATATTATGGCATTAGCTATCAAACAATGTGTACACATTGTAAAATTCGTGATCGAGTAGCTCGCTATCGGAAGCAACGAATAATATACCTTACCATTGAGTATAAATGTCAGAAATATCACATTCACCGGTAGCTTATAAGAAACGAAGGGGCTTTTTCACCAACCAATTCAAACTGAATGAATGTAGTTCATAGTAAAATGTGAGAGTTAAAAAGAAAAAAGCAAACATTAATGTTTCTATCTTTCATTCAATAGTAGCTTTTTTGAAATATGTTATATTTGTTATATTGTATCGTATGGGTAATTTAAAAAAGTACACAACAAAAATGCAAGCAACCAAAGCAAAAGTAAAACAATAACAACATCATCATCGTTATCATTGCATCACAAACACAACAAACTTTGTGAAAGTTCAACAAACCTGTGAGACAACATCACACTACCAAACAATATTAGCAGCTAAAAGCCACAATACTGCCAACAATAATAACTGCATTATTGTAGATACAGTAACTATGTATGTACATAGTTAATCAGTTTGAGCAAGGCGTTAGTCTCTGTTCGCTCAGCCAGAGTACACTAATATCGACGTAAAGTGCGATATTTGTTTTCATCATTGTTATAGTTTTTCTTGCCACTGCTGTATGAATAATAATCGTATGATGATTTTGCTGGATAACAAGAGCAAAGGGTGTAAGATTATGGCATGTCGTTCGTTTAGATCACTGTTGCCAATTTTTTTTAATATTTTCCGTCAAGTTATACCTAAAAATTGCTAAATGTTATATTTAGTGGGGAAAATTATAAAAATTGCCAAAAATGAGAAATTCTAAAATCCATTCAAAGTTTACGAAAAATAATAAAGCTAATGTTAATTTACACAGATTGTATTTTTTAAAGCCGATAAATTTAAATTAAAAGAAGACAAAGTTATGAATTTGGCTTTATTCGAAAGATAATTCTTTACCATTAATTTTCGGCGATGTGGTTGGCGTGTAGATGGCGCAATGTGGATGTTAAAGTTTCATACACTAGATCTCGCGATCTTGATGGCCAACTAAAATAGAATTGTACACCTAATTATTTTTTTACACGGTAGATTGGCTCCAGGAAGGACATTGATCGTATTCACAAATAGGCGATTGGTTCCTTGTCTCGAAAACCTATTAAAATTAATGAAAAAGCAAGGACAAGTATTTATGTTTATTTTATAAAATCACATATATAATGTGTATTTACACAGCGTAAATATATTAATTATGAACTCCCAACAAAACGAACCACAAGGCAACTGTAAGCTGTCAGGTGTCAAATCGGTTGTCAAGCTAAGCAGAGTTGTAAATTCAAAGTTCTATCGGGCTTTTGAGCCCGTTCTTTTAAGAACGCCCTATACAAATGTACATATGTGGATATCATATTAATATAATATATATAATAAATATTTATAATAAATTTATAAAGTTTAGGACAAGCTAGTTGAAATTTATTTAATTCATTCTAAATGTTACCGTTAAAATTTCTTGGAAGTAATTTATTATGTATATAAATTGACTAGTCAGAGGAATGTTTTCCAAGATTTTGCTCAATGCTTCAATTTTTTCAGCTTATCACATACTATGTAAATACTAAGAACAAACTAAAAAAATTATTAATAAATTCGTTAGATGATCATAATAGTAAAAAAAACAAAAAAAAGGTGTATTCATATGTTTTAGAGGTTTCAGAATTTATTTCACTTAACAATTTAATATTTGAGCTCATTCACTATATAAAACTTCTCTTAATATATTTTTATACCATGGTGGCGAATTTTTCCTTCCAAACAAAAAACATCAGCAATATTGGGTTAGAATTATATATGTATGTACGTGCATTGGCATTCACAACTGATTCATCTACTTCATAAGTAAGTAAGTAAGCAAGTAAGTACAGTAAGAAAAATGTCTTTATATTCTGGCTTAAAAATACGTACGGCATACTCGAAATACAAGGTTTCAAAATTTCGAGAGACGAATCTGAGCCCAGAGATTTATATTATAAGGTAGTATTACAGAGCGGCAAGTCACTTCGTTAGAAAGTTTCAACTTATTGAATCAAAAACTAGCAAGAGACTTTAACAAAAGTTTATATTAAAATAAAATTTTGTGTTGAGATAGGTTAGTATAGAATTTAATTACTTCAGGGTTTTTCAATTCAATAAAATTTTAACTTCTTTTAAGCAATCATTCAAATTATTAGAGCTTTTCATAATTATTATTTAAGTAAAATAAATAGCTAAATATATTGGAGGTGGGTGCACAACCTTCATACAGTTATCTATGTATACTATATGTATCTACATATATTTTTTTTTCAACAATATGCTGGAGTGATGGACTGAACTTATGCAAATTCCAGAAACCGGGTTTCTAATAGGTCGAATATTTGAAATTTTCAAAAAAACGGTAACGGTCTTTAAAATTCAGGAAAACCCGATCAACCATTTTTTTAGAAAATTATTATTCATAAATTTGGATTTTAATTTTCATTATTAAAAGAAGGAGTTATCAGTTCATGTAAGTACAGTAAAAATTCGATAATCCGGATAATTGATTGCAGACGCCAATCCGGAGTAGCGAATTATCCGGATTACTTCGCTTGTATGTATTTATTAAAAATTAATACATACATACTTAACAATAAATAATATTAATTTCGTTTGACAAAGTAATCTAATACGGTTGTTTGTCGCGAACTTGTTAAACTTCTTTCTCAGGCTGGATCATGTAATTCATGAAGAATTAAGAGTTTTTCTACTCCTACATCATTTTCTTCTGCCCACTTTATTGAGACATCCAAACTTTTTACAGCATCCTTGACTTTTACGACTTGTAAAAGGGGTAAATTTTCATCTTCTGAGGATATCTGAATATCTTATACCGTTGAGTTACTATCGTTAATCAATTCTTCTACATACTTCTTCGGTATTGAAATTTATTTGAAAAGAATTTTGAAGCTTGTCTGATAAAAATGTTATTAAATATTATTTTCATCGTCATCAAGCAAAACGGACAAAGGCAAACCATCTCCAGAGTCCCATTTATGCGGAAACAGTTTGTTCCAGCTGAATCTCTTGTACTTTTGGAATAAATGAACTATGAAACCATTCCCTGAATAAATTTGTTCTCATCCAACCATTTTTGGAGTAGTATTCTATTGGAGGGTTCTTTTTGAAAGACCTTGGGTTTCGAAATTTACCAATAACAACGATATCTAATTTGTGATCTCCGGATTTATTGGAGCCACATAGAAATGTAATCCTTTCTTTACACATTTTTCGCCCAGTAGCATTTTTTCCTTCTCATGAACTAATGTTTTGTCTGAAAGCATTTTGTAAAATAGTGCTGATTCGTCCGCATTATAAATTTGTGAATCAAGTAATTCTTCCGATCGAATTATTTTATTTATTGTCAACTGAAATTCTGGGCGGCTTGATAGTTTTTCGCCACAAATTTTCAGACCGCGTATTGAATATCGATTTTAAAATTTTTGAAACCAGCCACTAGCAAGAAATTGTTTTTGTGTATCATAATTTTGTTCAAATAAAGCATTTGCCTTTTCACAAATAATTTCTTTAGAAATAGATAGGTGTTTTTCATGTTGTTTCTCAAACCACGATTTCAATCCGAACTATAGGGTTGCAGTCAATCCGGATTATAGAATACGCAATGAGCTGCAAAATTCTATCCGGATTACCGAATATTCCGGATTAGTGGAGTCCGGATTATCGAATTTACACTGTAATATAAAAAAATAATCTTAATAACTTAATTGCTTGAAAATAGTCCTGCATCTATTTTTTTTATGTAGGTATGTATATACATATATGTATGTAGGTATGTACCTACATATATGTAAATATGTATTTTAATATTGCCAGAATTTCTCAAAAATTATAAGATATAAATATTTAGGTATTATTGATAATTTTCTTTAACATATTTGATAATTTGGAAATCATAATAAACTATTACCTTGCAGGATAAAAATATTATTATTTTGCTGAAAGAATGCATTGGCTCGTAAAACCTTTTGTTTTTATTCAAATATGAACTAATGAAATAACTCATCTCTTTAGAGGGGGTGTTATTTTTTATTAGTTCTACAATTTTTTTAGTTATGCCGTACTTACAGCAAATTCCTTAATCCGCTGAACGGTGTGCCGGTAGTAATTGTGCAAAACAGCACAACAAAACAATAAGAACAAATTTAACATTATTAAAAGCAATAAGATTACAAATTGAGCAATAACAAAAAGCTAAAAATCAACTGTATGTGAGCTTTAACAGCAAAAACAGAAACAATGCCCGACGCGTCGTAAGGGTGTTTTTTTAAGCTAGATAGAACTTTAAATTGTAAAAAGTAACACAAAAAATTAAATTTTGATGAAACATTTTTTTTTATTTGTTTCAGTATACTCTGACAAATCATCATGAATACACTCACGCTTGAACAACGCTACGAAATTATCCAAATGTACTTTGAAAATCAGTTGGCAACTGACCCGTTGTTTTATCGCAAAATTGTGTTCAGCGATGAGGCGCATTTTTGGCTTAACGGGTTTGTTAATAAGCAAAATTGCCGCATATGGAGTGAGACCAATCTACAAGAGACCATACAGACTCCATTACATGCAGAAAAATGCACCGTTTGGTGCGGTTTTCACGCTGGTGGCATCATCGGACCTTATTTCTTCAAAAATGAGGCCGGAGCTCGCGTTACGGTCAATGGAGATCGTTACCGCACCATGATCAATGATTTTTTGTTTGAAAATATGGATGATTTTGATCCGGAGGAGATGTGGTTTCAACAGGATGGCGCTACGTGCCATACGGCGAACGCCTCCAAGGTCGTGCGATTTGACACCTCTCGATTATTTCCTGTGGGGCCACGTGAAGTCACTGGTTTATGCTGATAAACCAGCAACAATTGACGCCTTGGAGGCCAGCATTGTTCGTGTTATTCGTGACATACGGCCAGCAGTGCTCGAAAAAGTGGCCCAAAATTGGACGTCCAGAATGCGCTTCGTCAAGAACAGCCGCGGTGCCCATATGCCCGAAATCATTTTCAAATGTTAATGTCACGTATTGATCTTTCGAATAAAAAAAAAATGTTGATTACAATTTAATTTTTTGTGTTATTTTTTACAATTTCAAGTTCTATCGGGCTTAAAAAAACACCCTTTACATATAAATATATTAGAGATGGGCGTGTGTCGAATTTTTCCAACATGAAAGGACCAGATCACGAATACCAAGATGTATAGCACGCACGCCACAAGTTTTCATTATTTGTTTCCATTTTGTTTTGGGAAAGTAGTTGACCCACATAGTGAATGTCGTTTTTCAATAGATAAAAATTGTTTCAAGCTAATTGGTATTTTGCATAACTTCGACGAATAGATATCACATATTTACTTTTTTAAAGCCTAGCGTTTCAACCAGTGGTAACAACAGCTATTAGTATCAGTTTATGTACAGAACTTTAAGCTTAAAAGACCCTTATCCCATCAACAAAGTTAATTGACAGTACAAAATATTGCTTTTTTTTTACTGGAAATTCAGCATACCTACACATTTTACACGTAAAACCGCTTCGAGTTTTTTAGTGTCCATTTTGCTCAACACGACACGACCCGAATCACGCACGAAATCAGATTTCTGTTACTAGCAACGTCGAGTAGAGTGGTAAGTGTTCGTGTGACGAAAAAAACGACACGCGCCCATCTCTAGTAAATGTACATACTAAGTATGTGTACCTGTGTGACCAGACCCAAAAAACTATTGGAGCTAAATTGGCACCAAAATAGTGCTAAACAGTACTAAAAAAATTTTAAGCGCTAAAGCATAGTGCTAAAATTTAAATGTCTTAATTATAAGCAAATATTTTCTTTGAGAGTTCATAGTTTTATAATTTATGCTTATGTTGCCTTAGAAATATTTATTTCCATTGAATAAAACAAAATTTCTTAAAACAATAAATTATTTCTTAAACTTAAAAAGTTTTAAAAACACAGCAAAAATAATAATTCAGTCTTTAAATTAAATATCACATTCACATACATGCGCGTATATTATGTACTTGGCAAATTTATTCTAAGTAGCCGGAGTAGGATATGAATTTACAATTACAATTTAGGCTTTGTACTCTACAAAAAATTACAATTGACAATTGTAGTAAACTTTACACAAACAAAAAGCATTCATTTTCAGGTGCTATTATCTCCCAGCAAAAAAGAGCTAACCAATCATCACTTTTTCGGCACAATTAATAAAACCGAAGTAGGTGAAAAATTTACTGAAACACTGATGAATTTTACACGTAAATTTGCGGTCCTGTGCACATGATTACATGCACACATATATATTGCCAAAAGGATCCAAGTTTAGATTTAAACGGCTGAAATGAAATGAATAAGTAAAATAAAAAAATATCCAAATCTTAAATTTTTTATGATATAATGACAGAATTTGAACACACTTGTAAGCTACTTCGATGTACTTCTTTTGAGGTGTTGAAAGGTATTAAATGAAAAAATGAACAATTGGTAAGTGCTAAGTGCTAAATCGAAAATTTTGCTGCTAAGGCCCAATAATTGACTTCGTATTTAAATGTCATTTAGCTAATTGCCACTTAAATTTAAGTTGCATTTAAATACAGTTTGAGTTTTTCAGTGTGAGATTATTGTTTGTATTTAATTACGATAAAAATATGGCAGCCTCAGGAAATTCTCTCAATTTTCTTATAGAAACAGCTGTTGAACAAAATTAAAGAAAAATTTCTAATGTGGATTCTTTTTCAGGTTGAAAGTAACAATAATGATAGGTTGCTGCAATGTTTTAAAAGTTTAAAACAATTTTAAAAAACATAAAAAAAGAATAATATTAATAAAAAAAAGTCCAAATTTAACTCCAACAGATGTATAAGTAGTCAATTATTGATCCCAAATCTACAAAAGAAGTGCTAAATCTAGCACCGAAAGTGCTAAAATGGGCACACTGATGTGTACATTCTTAAATACTCTTTTTTTCAAATAAACTGTCAGTTATCATGGTTGTTGTTGCATTTATTTAGCATCTTATTTTTATTTCTTTGTTGTTATTGAATTTTTTACTAGCCGGCCGGCTTTATTATTGTTTATTCACGTGTGTGTGTTATATGTTACTATTTGCATTTTGTTTAATAAGCTTTTATTTTTGAATTAAATGCATACATACATACGTACAAAGGTGTATAATCATGCATGTATGTATGTGCATACATAATGCGATAGCTCACAAGCCATCTATTTTATCAACGAATAAAATTTGTCATGGTGCATTTTATGGGAATTCCTAAAATTTTGTTTTTTAAAATTAATAATGCATCTTTTTCCAAAAACTTGTATTTAAATATTTAATAAAATTGAATTAAAAAAGAAATTAAAAGTTTAAATAGTATCCCAGAGGCTTTGTAAAACCTCTCACCAGTATTTACAACGCTCTTTTAGGCTCGAAAAGTTCCAAGAAAAGTGTATACATATCGGAGAAAGGCAATAATAATTTTTTCCTGATTTAATCATGCACAAAATTTTTTATTCACTTTTAATCATGCAAAACAAATCCACGTTGAGTACAGTCAGCATCGTAGTGGTGAACGCTTCATTTAAGTAAAAATCAGTCGAGTGATCAAACATGTTTTACTCAAACCACTCATCATACAATAAAATGTTTACTCACATTAAATCATGCAACAAAACTCATGGCCAGTTTATGACTTCATATTTAAATACGCATTTAGTTAATTTTCATTTAAATTTAAGTTGCATTTAAATACAGTTTCAGTTTTTCAGTGTTTAATAATTGTTTGTATTTAATTACGATAAAAATGTGGTAGCATCACGAAATTCTCTCAATTTTTTTTGGAGAAACAGCTGTTGAACAAAATTAAAAAAAAATTTCTAATGTGAATTCTTTTTCAGGCTGAAAATAACAACAGTAATAGGTTGCTGCAATGTTTTAAAAGTGTAAAACAATTAAGAAAGCAGATATAATAGAATAATATTAAGAAAAGAAGTCCAAATTGCACCCCAAAAGATGTTGATTTTTCAATGGCAGCAAATTTTTTGTTTACTTTGTTGCGCGAAACAACAACAAGGTAGCAAAACCATATGATTGTGTATGCATGTGTGCACAACTTAAATAGAACATAAATCAGCAAGGTTGGTCATTTAAATATTATTTAAGTTTCATTTAAGTTTGTACTGCAAAACTTAATTTCGTATTTAAAGAGAACTTAAATATAAATACCATTTATGTAAATACGAAGTCATAAACTGGCCCTCAATGTAGAAAAAAATCAGTATCATACTTACGAACATCATTTAGGTAATTGTATGTTTGGTGATCAAACATGTTTTATTCAAATTTATACACAAACAAGTGTTCAAGTTGAATGAAATCAAAGTAGAAGAGATGGACATACACTTAAAAATGGAAAACGACCAGAATATTTGATATACCGGAATATTGAACATTTTTATTTTCCTTTAAAAATTACCACAGTTGTTAGATGTTTCTAATAAACTTCTGCCTTCATGAAATTTTAATATGTACGAGTATGTATGTATAATAATAAAAAATAAATTAAATAAACAAATAAAACAATATTATATAGTAAAATAAATAGTTTTGAAAATTCATCTAAAAAATGGATGAAGTGTTTTTTTTTTTGCTTAAATTAATACATACCTACATAATATAATAAATTGCTTAATACATAAGAACATAATATTGCCTTTTTGCTATTAAATTGTTTGGTTTTGTTCATATGTATGTTAGCTCTTTGTAATCCTCACTACATGCATACGCAGCGTTGCCATTTGCCAAGTTTTTCCTTTTTTTTGCAAGTTTTTTGAGATGCAAAAAAGTTTTTAATTAACTGGCTGAAAAAACAAGTTTTTTTTATATACATATATGCGGTTTTTCAAGTTTTTTTAATTACCTATATTAATTAATTAAAGTTTGGAATATATTTTATGAATATATGCATTGACGATGTAATGCACATTATACAATGAAACGACCTTATATTTTTCACTCCCTTTTTATACAAGAGTGTTGATTTGTTTTGACTCCCACAAACACAAGGACGCTGTTATTATAAATTGAAAGTTTGCAACTTATTCGTTGTGTAGAAAATTTAACTGATGTTTTTCTTAGAGAACATGGATAAATACTTAATGTAAAACGGTAAGATTATTGTACTATTTACAATCATTTATAAAAAATTTTGATTTTAGGAACTTCGTGCACAGAATGTAAGGAAACCACCATAAACGATGTAGCAGGCGCATATGAGATCCTAAGTTGTTCAATAAAATCCTTATTTAAAATTTTTTTTTATTCAATTTTATCGTTGCCTGTATCTACAGCAAACGTAGAACGATTTTTTTCAAAAATTAATTTAAACACATATAATATTAGAAACAAATTAGAAATTCCTACTTTATGCGGTATTTTAAGAGCAAAAGACTGAAAAAAATAACAGTGATTGTACAAACTTTAAGCAATCTAAAGAAATGGTTTTGAAATTTAATAAAACAATGTACAAATAATAAAACAAATACATGTATGTGATATTATTATACAATATTAAATGACATTATAGAATAATCAAAAAAGAAATTTTAGTAAATATTTAAAATTCCTTCTAAACGACATATTAGAACTCCAAAAATGAATTTAATTTTATGCTTTATTATTATTTACTAGAGTACGTCCAGTGGTCGAAATTCGACCGCCAGTTTAAACGTATATCTATTTCAGTATTTTAAATTTTATATTGGCACTTTTTCCCAAAATTAATATTTTACTTATTCAGTAAAACATTAACAATTTTGTCAAAAACAAATTGCAATTGATTATTGAGGGGTATTGCTTGTTCCTATGCGCATTTCACTGTTGCTAATGCAGATCATCAGGGAACTTTACCCAAATATTCGTTAGAACAAATGGAGATATTATATTAAACCTTCATTAAAACAAATGAAAAGTTTAAACAATATCAAAGTTATAATAAGAACTCAATAATCAACCAATTGTTTTTGTTTTCTTACTTTACCTATTTATGTATATCTATTTTTGTTACAAACTACCTAATTACTTATTCCCTTCCCCATTGAAAAAACAATAAACCAAATGAAGTTGCATACAACACGCACATTTATAAGAAAAAAATCTTATTACTTATATACATATGTATGTAGGTACTCTTAAACACTCTCATCGCTTTGCTTGAACCAATACTTAGATAAGTGAATTCGTGTACGTGTGTATTTTTAGCATTTGTAGTGGTATCAACTTTATGAACTTCTTATTCCTTTATTACTGAACCGATTTAAATAATATATAATCGGGTCACTAAAGCTCAACAATGTTTACCGTTTGTCAAAAGATTGAAGAAAATCGGTTTGCAAACAAAGCAGAAAAAGGGATCTACAAATTTGTCTTTGCCTATTTATATATAGATATACTATTTTAAGCATCTAAAGAAAAATAGTACAGTACTATAATGTATTTAACTTTAATGAAACTTACTCGTTATTTAAATATCCAAATTTTATTAGTTTCAGCAATAATCGTTTAAGTACATAGAAAGATGGAAATAAGAATAGAATGAATAAATAAAATAATTTTCTCCATCGTGAGTGTTTACGGAGTTGCCAAGCCAAATTTAATTTAGTTAATTTTGAATTTTTTGTTGTAATTTTTTAGCAAATTAAGAGAGAAAGAGAGATCATGGCTTTATGATTGGCTAATATTCTTAAGTGTTTTTATCTATCTTAGACACAAAAATGTAGAAGAAAAAATACATTCTGCCCTGCTCCTATTGACAATCTATCAAAAAAAAAATCAAGCGAATGAGTTGAGTTTAAGTCAGTTAAAATGGTACTTAACTTTTTTCACTTGCCTATTTATATATAGATAGAACGTTTAATATACATACATATTATGTACATAATGTTTTTGCAAAATAGGTAGAGTATTTTTGGTTTTTGTTTACGCTGCCAAATTCGTAAATACAATTTTACAAAAAAAAAAAAAAATCAGAGATGCATTTAAAATGTCGAAAGTAGTGTGTTCGTTATTAATAACAATAATGAAGGTGGCAACCACAATTTGTGAATTCTTTTAAAATTATGTGGCAGCACATTGGTTTTGAAACATAAAGTGCGTTCGAGTACCCAAGTTTTTAAAAATTTTTACCGAACTTTACTGTATTTTACTAAACTGCGTTCATTTACCCAAAATACAGTAAATGAAAACACAAATTGAGAGCGTAAAATTCATTGCTGAGTATTTACAAATTTTGACTGCAGAAATTTCTTGTAAAATATAGTAAAACCAAAAAGCTTATGGTTCAAAATATAAACAAGCAAAACTGAGAAAAAATGCAATTTGTAAAAAATTATATAAAAAAGCAAAATGCATCCTTTATCGATCTCATTTTGGTAAGCGATTTTATTATTAATTTATAACATAGGTATATTTTTAAATATTTTCTGAAATTGTGTTGGGATGAAGGCTATTATTCTTACATAATTTCACCCTACTTTTAAGTTTAATTTAATATAATACATAATTTATTATGTAATACATATATAAAATGTTATTTTATTTATAGCAGAAATTGCTTGTTAGTAGAAATTTGTAACCGCTTATGGCGTATTGTTTTTTAAATGAATTTAATTTATCTCGAGCTATAGGTTATCTAATAAAATTTTATAAACGTTTTTTAATAAGTAAATAAAATAATAAAAAATCAAAAGTGAATGATTATTTTTAAACTATTTGTTTAGGCGAACATTTTATATCCAATTTGATTGGGCTCCAAATCGACTTTTGATCTTTATTTTCGTTGTGTTATTTAGATTCTTTGGAGTTAAGAAAGTGCTAAGTAAATGGTCACTTAGTACTGCACTTGTTTGTAAGGTAATCAATATCAAAGACAAATAAGCGCATATTTTTGAATAAATTTAATCAGACACAAATTAAGAAAATCAAATAAAATAAAACAACACATGAAAACGATTACAGCAAATAATTTCTTTATATTTTCTTTATATATTCGTGGTATACAGCACAACTATAAATATTCGCAAGGACTTTGTTTCATGAGCAAAGGTTTTTATTGAGAAAAAATGTCTCCAGTTAATTCATACTCCCTTCTGTTTTGTGAGGGAACTTTTTTAGGGAAAATCCAAACTAAAATATATTTAGAATAACTACTTTTTAGGTTTTTATTTATTTGTCCCTTTTACGCGGGTTACGGACTAAAAAGTAAAATTCATAATAGAAGAACAAGAAAAAAATTCATGAGGAATTTCTGTTTATAATTGGGCTGATAATAAATAT
Organism: Gymnocheta viridis; assembly: GCA_956483585.1. Classification (NCBI taxonomy): domain Eukaryota; kingdom Metazoa; phylum Arthropoda; class Insecta; order Diptera; family Tachinidae; genus Gymnocheta; species Gymnocheta viridis. Next base: position 72,551,406 of record OY101441.1, read on the forward strand.
TGCATCGAGTACCAACAAGAAAAAAAGAGTTAAATAGTCAAAAGTGTAAATATATGTTCATTTGGAATCAGCTGTTAAATCTTACTAATTTTTAAAATTTTTCCGTTCGCCTACTTTTTTGGGCGACAGCTTTTTTTGAAAGTAAATTTTTCAGTTTACTAAGTAATTACTCATTTACTGCATTTTCATGCAAAAGTACTCGAACACACCTATAGTCGCCACAGCCTAATACAAACATGTGGCTTAATACTTAAAGATGGCTTTATACAGGGAACCCTGGAGGACAAAAATATTTGGAAGTCTGATGCGAATGCCCCAACTATCACAAGTTTCTAGGATCTTTTACATAAACATGTAAGCCCTCTTCTAACTGATGGAAGTTAATGTTACGGAGTGGCCAAGTTGCACACTCTTTGGAGGGATCTCTCATTCTGAGTTGGGAAAGAGAAGATTGGAAAGCAGACTAATGAAATATCGGATGACACACCTGTTGAGACCAGCCGCAGGAGATTTCTTCTACCGAGAATCATAAATTTAACATATAATTGAAAACGAAATAATAAAAAAATGTGGTCTTACCTTATGTTTGCCCGCCATATTGAATTAAAAAAATAATAATACAAGAATTTGTGCTGCCACACGTTTCACTAGAAAGTTCAACACCTGCCATCTTATTCTAAGAGAATTTTAAAGCACACCATTATCGATATGTTACCGGCATTTTCAAACCTAACACTTTTTTGTACTTTCAAAAGTTGGATGGCCTATAACTTCTGAATTCATTCATTTCAGAATGTGACATCCGGCACCAACAAATTGTATTTTCAATCTCTATCGATTGGTACTAACCGTTATAGCGCACAACGAAGCGTTTTCGTTTTATAAGCGTAACACTTTTTTCGACCTAAAAGTTTAATGAGCTATAACTTCTGAATTCAAGTATTTCAGAAAGTGACATCCGGCACCAGCAAATTGTATTTTCGAGCTCTTTCGATTGATACTAACCTCTATAGTGCACAACGAAGCGTTACCATCTTATGAGCGTAACACTTTTTGTGACGTGAAAAATTGCATTTTTCTTTCTTTTAACTATTTTGGGGTTTACGAATGTAAACTAAAACCATACTTTTTGTGGAACTCTGTAAAAAAAAGTTTGATTTCTCCCAAAGTTTGATTTCTTCTTGTCCGTCGATTGCATTTGTATTTTATTCTTCATCAAAATAATCATGATTGAGTCAAACGAGCAAACACCCGATGTGGTATGATGCGACACATGATTAAAATCACGGAGCCAACTACAACCGCATGATTACAATGATTAAATAGCAGCAGCGAATATATGTATGTATTTGAACAAGTTTGGTGGTTTGAACACTAAGGCTTGTTTTTAGGATGTTGATTACTTATGAACAGTGTGGCCATATTAGCTTTTTTCGAGCTAAATTTAGCTTTATTTTTTATACCCTTCACCAAAAAATTTGGAAAGGGGATATATAGGTTTGTCATTCCGTATGTAATTTCTTCATTATTCATTTAAGACCCCATAAAGTATATATATTCTGACATTTTGGTGTAGTTAGAATTAAGGCCAAAACTCAACATAGAGAAATAAATTTTATACCATTCTCTTGGAATTTTTCATAAATTTGTTCGGTTTGAAAATAACAAAAATCGGTCCAATAATTGATGAGATAAAAGACATTTTTATTGTTATATTTCCTATTCTGTTGTTTTTTATGGCCCCAACTGTGCTACGGTCAATTTTATGAAGCAGATCTCTTGTATGGAGTTCTACGAAGGCTTAGACTGAAAATAATTGAAGTCGGTCCATTAACGACTAAAATATGAGCAAAAAAATTGCATTCGAAATAATTTTACTTTAAAAAATTTTTTGAAAAGTTTGCGTGGGAATTCAATCCAACAACCTCATGGTTGGTAGTCACGACCGTTTCTTGTACACCACAAAGCAGTTGTATTTTTCATAGTAGTTTACGCGTTTAAGAACAAAATATATCTTATTTATTATAAATACTAAATTTCAAATTCTTGATGGAAATTGGTGTGGTTGCTGTAAATCGTCCCTTTTTGTCACAGAGATATCACATACATACATACTGAAATGCGTTAATGGGCACATGTACACATTGTGTGTATACATGTGTATATTTAACCCTACGGTCCATAACCGGGTACCTGGGTACTTTTTTGAACTTTAAAGTGTTGCTGTTCCTTTATTATTGAAGATATCAACATGAAACTCCGGATCATCAGAGATTTCGGCTAAACTTAGAGACTAGAAAAAAGTTTATCAAATTTGGTTAAATATATTAACTAAAAATGAGTTTAATGTTTTTGCATACAGGGGTCCATGACCAGGGTACCGGGGTACCTTAGTGCAAATTACCTTATATTTCAAAGAAAAAACGTTTGTTTTATTTTTATTTTGTTTCAAAATGTTTATTGATGTGTAAAAAATGAACTGTAATTGTTTTTTAGTTAAATTATTTATATTTTATTCATTTTAACTCATTTCTAATATTTGATGTCTTATGTTGAGTCATTGTTGAAACATGGAAAACATTTTGATATTGTTTGAGTATGTTGATCGCAAACTGGTTTCTCGCAAACGTTGCAGACTTTTCTCGTCTTTCTTCTCCTTTTGTCTGACAAAGAAGCGCACAAATAGCAGCATCCTGTTATTGGCTTCCTACCATCAGTAGAAGCAGCCGTAGAAATAGATGGTTGCTCGGTATAGGTTACCGTCTCCACTGGTCTTCCCAAAAAGCTCTCAATTGCTGATTTGGTGGAAAAATGGCGCGTTACTTGGCGATTGGCTACTCTTTCTTCTATTATTGGCGCACACAAATCTCTAGCAAGATTACGCAAAAAGCGTTTTCTCCGTGTTGTTTGATATGGAACAGTTCTGTTATTATCATAAAATATAGTGTATGCCGCGAAAGCACTAACATCGAGCATATTGTACAAAAACGACAAAGGCCACCTTTTTGTGTGTCTCTGTGTAGTATACTCCTGAAGCGTCTGGTCCATAACATCCACGCCACCTTTCGTTTTGTTATAAAAATTGATGATTTCTGGTTTGCCGTTTTCTTCTACAGTTGCATCATCATGCAGAGTCGACAACAATATTACGGAATTTGTTTTCCTCTGTTTGTATGAAACCATAGTCACCTTCTCGTGGAAACCAAATTTGCTTGTCCCAATGGTCCAACTCTTATCGTCTTTCATTTCTGTTGGTATATAGGCTTTGTTTCGCCGCAGTGTTCCAACAATGCTAAGTTTGACGGATATCAGCTGCTTTGCCAGTGGCAGCGTCGTAAAAAAATTATCCATGGTGATATTACGTCCGCTATTGTGGTATGGCCCAACCAAATCTCTGACTACTCTTTCGCCTACACCGATTTCGCGACCACTGTCTTGTTTGCCAGTATATATTTGGCCATGAAGAGGATATGAATTTTTAGCATCGCATATCCACCATACCTTAATCCCGTATTTCGCAGGCTTCGATGGAATATACTGGGTAAATTTTGTTCTGCAGCGGTACGGATACAATTGTTCGTCGATTGTAAAATTTGCTATAGGCACATAATATTTTGCGAGATTTGCGTTCAACATTATCCAAATATCTCGTATTGGAGCAGCTTTGTCTGTGCTCTGCCTCTCGTTTCTTGTTCCCGCGTCATCAAAACGTATAAAACGAATAAGATCCCAGAAGCGGTTTAATCCCATTGTTGCACGGAATAGAGGATGAGACAATTGCGTTCACAAGTCCCTTGCATTTTCATCATTGGAATGATTTGCGCCTGCCATTATCAGCATTCCAATGATCTTACAAACATGAAATTTGTACAGTTGAGATGTAAAAACTAAGCGTTTTTAATAATCTGTGCATATATATATTATTTTATTTGAGTATAAACGAAAAAACTTCACTAGGGTACCCGGGTACCCTGGTTATGGACTCCCGTTCGTACAGGTGGTTATGGACCGTAGGGTTAAACAATCGAAAAGCAATGATTTGTCGTTTTGTTTTTGTTTGTTTCTTTAAACTTATTTTTGTACGTTTATTAGTATAATATTATGCATGCATATTACAGTATTTTTTATAGCTTACATTTTCTTTTCGTATATAAATAACCATAATTATTTTTTATATTATTGATATTAAAGAAATGCAATGGATCGTCACGACACACGACACGAGTAAATATACAAAATCAATGAAATTGAATTTTAGTTTTGTTTTGAAAATGTATTAATATTTCATTTTTTATGACTATTTGTGATTTCAGAAGAAAAGCAAAATTGAGGCTTATATCCTGTTTTATACTTGTGTAATTTTAATTTTTCTATATTCAGGTGCAGAGCGTACCTGCAGTATATCAGAACCCGGTATTATTATTGTATTTGTACAATGTGATAAAAAATCTTTAGACCATTAAAATGTTTTTTGGATACTTAGTAACACATAACAAAGCAGAAAAATCTCTTCCCGGCTAGAATTTGATAAGAAATGTTTCTTTCATTCTGTAACATCAGTGAGTTAATCTTCAAAAGCACTTTAATTAATTGTCTTTTCTATAAAATAAAAACAAAGTTTGATGTAAGAATTTAATTTGATATCAAGCTCCAAAATGTAATTAGCAAAGAAACTAAAAAATCGAAACCCCCGCGAAAATAGCGCATATTCTAAAAATTGCAACTGCAATATTGGAAATTATTTCCAAAATTTATTTAAAAAAAAATCATATAATTGGCAATCGGCAGCAAAAAACCTTGAAAAAATCTCTAAAATGCCAAAAATTCTTAAAAATATGAGAACATCAGGAAAATTGTATGATTCAATATTGATTTAAAAACAGCAAAATTATGGAGTAAAAAAACTTAAAAAATATCATTTCCATTGCAAAAATCAAACTTTTATTAATAACTATTTTGTATTTGGAATAAAAATTTAAAATGCATTTGTATTTTGAATAAAAGTATTGCAAATACCTACTTTCCACAAATTTATATTTAGCTTCTAGATTGCATTATCCAATTGAATAATTTAATGCGGGCTTAATTAAAATGTATTCTAAGAATAGTTCGCAATTCATCAAATATTTTTCAAACAATCAGTTCCTATCGTATACATACATATGAACTTTGGATTTTTGGATCGGAATGTTTGGGGAAAATTTCCAAAAATTGTATATGCGTACATATTTGTATTTCATTTTTTTTGGCATATTTTCGTATGTTCCCCAATTCAACATATACAAAATGATAAGTTAAGATCTTAGGAGATAAAAAATTGATTTCTTCATATTCATATAAAACTAACTGGTCTTACATTCAATAAAAACACCTAAGAAATCATTAGTTTTGAGGAATATCGCATGTCGATAGCACGCACTACGGAATTAGACGCGGATTAATGGTTAAATATTACGAAAATAAGCCGAATTATGGGTTGGATTTGAGTGCAAAATGCTTTCTGTTTGCGATGTTATCGTAATTTTTCATATTTAGTTCTCTGTCTTACTTAGTAAACGCAGAAGAAGATTTAAATAAAATTTGTTTTTAATTATATTTCATCTGTTTTCTTAGCAGGCTGAATATGAATTACCGAATTCGTATTTTTTAAATCAATTGTGGTTGAAATTCCATTGTGTTCAAAAATATACAGGTTATATTGAACTAAAACCTTTATCGTATGGTCCAACCGCAATACAGATAAGTAAATGGAAAAGTTAACAAAATTTTAAAAAGACAACTATCAGAATACCTCTAGTTTACATACATACGTACATCATACGAGTTTCAAAGAAAAAATTAAATTAAAATAATGAATTAAAATATGTTGTTATATTTTATAATTTAATATCTTTTCTTACACCGTCAAGTTATTTTTATTTTCGTTATTAATATTATATTATATCAAATAAAAACGTCGACAACTTACTAAATTCATTATATAATTATTTTATCACTGTACAAAATCCTATCTGATAACATATTGGATATTTTTGAAACCTTTTATTGTTCATAAAATTGGAAAAAACGCAAAAATTAAAAAAAATATTATAAATGAGATTGTGCCTGGTTTTTTAAATAAATTGTGGAACAAACCTTTTCAAATAAAAAGTAAAAGTATTAAAAACAACTAAAATGTATCAAAAATTCTAAAAAAAATCGCATTGTGTTGTGTTAGGGATTCGACACCGTGCCACCACTGGGTAGGGAACGGTTTCAAATCCTGACCAAAAATTTATTATTTTTTTAATTTTTGATACATTTTAGTTATTTTTGTTACTTTTACTTTTTATTGGAAAAAGTTCGTTTTTTTAAAAGAATTTTTGATAGCTTTAAATTATTTTCAATATGAAGATAATATTGGAACATTTTAATCATTAGACTAGCAGATTTATGCAAAAGGTGTCGATATTTTTTATCTAATTTGAGAGAATGTCTTCATTATTAAACCTGTTCTTACGTTTCAAATCATTTCTTTATTTAGTGGAAGACCACTGGCTTATTGATAAAGACGTTGAAACACTTCTTGGATGTACGAAAAATGATATAAGTGCTAATAAGTGGATGTTAATATTTTTATAATGCACTCTAGGCAAGAAAGTGTAACAAATTTGTTACGAAATTCATAATTTATGGCTGACTTCATAAACGCAGTTTGCAAAGCAACACGAGAATGCCTTGTAAACTCATGCTTCCAGTGTTGCTTTGGAAGCTGTGTTTATGAAATCAGCTTATACTATGAAATAGAGATTAGAACCAATAATGCGTGATCGTGATTAATTTTTTGTTTCCATCACGTGGGGGTGCGTCCGTGAGACGGTGAGTGGCAATTTTTTTTGCTTTAATGTAATTTTTTCCATTTAAATTATTTTTCGTATTTCGTGGGAGCGAATTTTCGTTATTGTGACTTCTTTTGTCACTCCATACTATGGTGAAGGGTATATAAGATTCGGCACAGCCGAATATATCTCTCTTACTTGTTAATTTTTAGCTTGAAATATTTATTTTAGGTTTCTTTTCCACGATGCATTTACCTTTTACTAGCTCTTTCTTTAATTTCAATTCCGTGTTAATAATTCTTATTTCAAAATAAATAAAACAGTTTATGAAAATAAATTTAATATACAAACATACATATGTACATAATCTTATGAAAATAAGGAAAATCTTTGTAATGAAATCGTTTTGAAGTTCGAAATTTTTGACCCATTACAATCAGATTCAGATGATTTTATAATTCCCACACCGTATTTTAACTAAAATTTTTAACAATATTTGTTTGCAAAAAAATACATAATAGATAAAAAAAAAATTAGATACACTTGCCGAAATCTTATTAAACAATTAATATGTCAACTTCGACAACGTTTGCTAAATAATATTTAAACTTTACAAAATACAACCTCTTTTTATTAGAAAATAATCCAAGCAATTCAATAGGCAAATTGTATGAAAATTTTAAAGAAGAAATGTAAATAATGTACATAACTCTTTTGGAATTACAATGGAAAAAATTAAATTCCTATAATTGGACAAAACAAAAGTCATCTACAGAATTTTGGACTCATATTTTTGAGTACAAAAACGCAATGAATAAAAACCATATTAGGGAATTGTCATCTTTTGTGATACAATTTTTAGTTTTGCGTTTTTGTAACGCAGGCGTTGAGCACGTATTCAGTGCTATAACTATAATAAAAAGTAAAATTAGAAACAGATTTACTTTAAATACCATGAATGCACATCAGATGTTAAAAAAATGTTGGTAAAAAAATTTAATAAGGATAATTAACTCACATATGTGCAAACGCAAAATACTTTTGAAGAGCTGTTATTTTTAAGGTCTTTTTTCCCTCATAAGACTGTTTAGTTTATGTTGAAGAACTTTTTGGTGTTTTTTTCTATAAGTTAGATTCGACTATGTATACTTTTTGCTTATTAAAGAATTTTATTTCGTTATTGATACAATATTTTTTTTATTTAAATGAACCAAAACACTTTTTTTATATTACAAATAAATAAACACTATTTAAACTATAAAAAATATAGAAATAATTGAAAGTTACTATTGGAAAGCTATAAAAAAAATTTGCTTTATTTTTGGCTCTAAATTTTCTACTTTATCTCTTTTTAGCTCTATTTCAAACGTGATTAAGTTTATATTATTTTAAAAGCTGGTCACACTGCTGATGAATATTTTTGCAATCAGATTTTGTCGTTCTCTGATACATATGCATATAGTTGCGAAAAAATGGGTGGAAGTATGGAAAAAATATACGACCGGGAAGCCCCGCGGTTAAGTCGCAATTCACACGCTGCCTTTTCTGCCTGACTTCAAAGTTATGACTGCAGTTTTTTGGTGATCGACGTGGAGAAATTTATGGGATAAAAAAACTGTCACAAATCGTAAATTTGAGGGGATTTTTGACACTGCTCGCGTTCATAAGACGTAAAGGCAGAATTAGCGGAGCGCACCCGTACCGTACTGTATCAGCTGTTCGTCTATGTCATGTTATGCTAACGTTGTTACGTTTATATCGTCATATAAAATGCAAAATGGGTTATCCATTTTTAAAAAAAATTTTCAGAATTAATTATACTAATTATTATGCTGAAAAAGACAATATTTGTTATCACAATAGTTTGCTTTTTATTAAGTTTTTTATCTCTAGTGAAAATTTTGTTATAATGTAGATAGGCCCTTTTGCATAAAATAACACGATATACATTTTTAGATGAATATAATAAACAAATACATGTGTATATCATATAAATTGATATGTACGTATATACATATAAAAATATTTAAATGGTATCAATTTATTTTATGCACATATAAACACTAATTTGTTGTTTATATTTTATATTATAATTTTATAATATAAATGTGAAATAATAAATAATTTTTTTATAAATACATACACAAAATAAAGTTCTGATATTTAAATATCTTAAGTACTTTTTCTGCACAAGTCACCAATTGAAAATGTTTAATATCCATCACTGTGTTGTAAACAGCTGTTCCTTTTTCCTGGCAATAAAACAAACAATATAAAACTAACGTACGTTTTTTCGCATCTCCGAAAATTTGTTTATGTTTTACCAACACACCCTACATTACTAAAAAAAGCACACTTTAACATTTGTTTACAAATGCAAATAAGAAAAGGAAAAGAAACAAAATTATTTATAGAGGAGAAAATGCAAATAAACACATATGGAAGAATAATACAGGTAGTGTCGAAGTTTCCCGAAAATTTTGTAATTTTATAAGTTTTATTTTTTATTTCAACATTGAGATACATACTTTGCTATCTATTACAAAAATAGTAAAAACAAGACATGATGCATGGAAATATATCAATTAAATCAATTAATTAAAATTAGTTTCAATCAACTTCGTAATCAGAAAAATAAATCATGATATTTTTCATTAGAAATTTTCGCTCGTATTATATCCCTACCGTGGCTGAGCTCCAATATATCTAACAGAACAATGCTTCAGTTACATAAAAAAGAATTACATATGCACTTATATACAATAAATTTTTATATAAACAGCATCTAACACGACATTTTTCCCAAACATTTTGCGTTGCAATTAAGAAATATGTAATAAAAAATATGAACTGAACAAAACAACTGCTAAAAATTTTGGGTACTGAAAATGGAACTTGCATATTTTCTGTCATAGGTCTAACCTCATACAGGCCATATATGTAGATACATGAATTTTATTTTAATTTCATTTAAATTGAAGAATTTTTGTCAATACAAAATTTAAACATTTTCTTCAAGCCGTTCTGATTTATTTAATTCATAATTATAAAAATAAGGCATGTTCTACAAAAGTAGTGAAAATGAAAATTAAAGTAAATTTGTATTGAATATTTTAATTTGTATGTAAAAAGAAGAATGCAGAAATTTTAACTGAAGTGATTTCAATTTCAATTGAATTCCACTTCAAAGTGGAATGTGTACTCTGAAAATATGTACTCTTTTATTAGTCCACAGGGAAGTCATATTGGTTTCTTTATTGATATATTATATCCCTTCCGTCTTTTTGCATGCATCGGTATGAACGGAAAACTTATCTTTTATTTAGATTTTATAGCCTGTAGTAATATAGAATGCTGCCTGTTGCCCTTTCTGGAAAAAATATTTTGCAGCCATACAACGTACAATCCATGTCAGCAGATCAACGAGACTTAAACTGATGCAAAAAGCCATTAAAGTGTTAAACATTAAAGACGTAAAATTAAACCAACCAGCAAAAAAATCAAATATTATAAGCAAAGAAAATTAAGTGGCATAACAATTTTTTTAAAAAACTCTACTATTTGTGAATAAACAAAATGTGGCCAAGAGAAAAAAGTCAATAACCAGAGGTACATAATAACTTTTCTCTCTTTATGACAAAATGCTATTGAATGTTTTAACGTTTTAGAATAATAAAGAATAAAAAATATAATAAATAATTTATCAACCATTTAAATATTTTGTTTTACAATGTTGTCAAAAGGTTCAAAGTCTTAACATAAATAACATTGTTACACTCATTCAGGCAATAATTCTACAGTAAGACTCGGTTAAACGGATTTGGCAATATTTATTGTCCCACGAATTCAGTTTCATATATTTTTCCTTATTTATGACGAACTTTATAAAACATCAATGAAAATATTAATTTGCATGTTAGCGATTTTACTACTCTGTAAAATTTGTAGTCCGGTGATAAAATAACTAATGAACTAATGAATGTTTACGATAAATATCATCAATCTAATGCCTTTATTTCCAAATTTTTTTGTGGTGGTTAAGAATTTAGTAATAAATAATATGACCTAAACATAATTTAAAAAAAAACCGGATTTAAAAAATTCTGAGAACTGAATATAGAACCTAGAAATAAACCGCCTTTAAACAACATCCCCGTCTAGTGGTTTGTACAGGGCTTATTGGGATTGATCTTACTTGGGTACTCAGAATGCATTACATTGATACGAGAGGGCGCCTGGAAATTAATTAAGACAATAACATTAATTGGAAAAAAACTGCATCCTATGTACTCGCATGTATGTATGTAGTTATACATAAAGAAAAGTGGCTTTGCAATTTGCAGCAAGTGAGTTCACATTGCAAAATGTAAGCGAACAAAATCTGCAATTCCATGCACCCCATGAGCCAGACATGTAACATGCAACATTTTGGAGTAAAGAATTTTTAATGATCGTATTGCGGAGACCTTATACGGAGTTGCGTCAATTACCACAAGAAATTTTTATTAAAAAGAAGCTGCCAACCTGCCAAAACGATATTTTTCAATTTGAAAAATATACCTTGCCCTGATTATGAAAATATGACTTAATTAGACATCGTTTGAAACCCCCAACTGTGTATTCCTAAGAAAACTGTGAAAATTAAAATTGTGCAAAAAATGGGTGCGATTTATATTCCATATCGTTAAAAAAAACTTGTATTTTAAACAAACTTCATATATTTCCGCAGCAAAACGTACAAAAAATTATCATCACACAGTTTTATAATAAAATACATATAAAAAAACAAAACAAAATAAAGCTTATTCCGAAGTTTGAAAGCTTAAAATTAAAAGTCAACTTTACAATTAATGATCGGTTTCCAATTAAAACAGGCATGCACACGTATTACAAACAGGATTCAAAACATTATCATTAGCAGATATGCCAGATATGTATGTCTAGCAAATCAAATTAAGAACTTTGTACACTATTAACGTCATCTGTTCATATTTCGGTTATTTTTTGGTTTCTCAAGCTGATTATGGACTATGTAGTAACTAATCCATTTCAGCTACAACGGACCACGAAGTTCAACATTATCTACACTAATACTTATGAGTACACAAAGTAACTAAAAGCAAAGCTGTGTGTTTGTTTACAAAGAAGAAGGTAGTCGTTACAATATATGGCGAGTTCTAACATTATATGAATAATACACCAAGTTGTTTTTAAAATATGTACATATGTGAAAATAAAATTAAAGAAGTTCAGAAAATTCGCGAAAAAAAAGAAAGATATAAAACAAAAAAATTATTAAAAACTGCATTATTTATCCCAGGGAATAAATATTTAATGATTTTTACACTTTAATGTCATATAGACTTGAAATAAATTTTTTATTTATATATATTTGTATGCGGATTTGTACATTTATGTATATCAAATAAAAAATGCGTTCAGATACTTTTACGGTAAAATGTAGATGTTTGCTTATTTTAATTTTTTTTCCACTTAATGTGGCTCCTGAATGTCACTTAAAAAATTCATAAGCAGTTTGAACAGTGCTGTCAATCCGGCGTATAAAGTTCTTATTATATATATAGTTTTTTAACGAGAAGTAACGCCTAATATGACTATCAACCAATAGTTGTGTTACCTTCTTTGGGAAAGGGATAGTTAAAGAGGATAGATGGTGAAAATCGAAAACTTGATTGTTTTTTACAACTCTGATATTGCGCTTTATGTTAGTTTTTAAATCAGTGTTGCAGCTACGGATGCAACATCGTTCTTAAAAACATCGATGTTTGAAAATATCGATGTTTTTCCGATGGACATCGATGTTAAAAAAAAATCGTCAAAATAAGCTATCGATTTTTTCCGATGTTTTGATTTTCTAATAGTTAAATGATACGATTGATAATCTGTTCTAATGCACTGATCAGCTCTGCAATGAACGATGTAATTTTTTTTAGTTTTAACGGCGATGTATCGTGTATAAAAACATCGATGTGTCTAAACATCGATGTATCGTTTGCATCCCTAGTTGCAGCGCCTCTACTGTCAAGTAGGCACATTAAATTTGAATAAGCTGTGTAGCTATTTTCATTAATTATTTTACTTCTCCGGCGATTCTTGCTACAGTACCGATGAAAAACGGCGCTGTGATGTACACTAGCATACACCAGTATCAATTGCTGCCGGTACTGTTCAGTGACCAGTGCTATGCCTTCGTCACTTCAACAGTCTAGTTTAGTTTCCCCTGTAAATATGTTGCTTTAGTTTTATTATTAATTTTAAGTTTTACCATAAGATCTCATTATGACTATCAATTAGTCCTTGTAAACTGTTATTATCTATACTTTTGAGCAATATAATTTTTATGATTATTTATTAATGTAAAACTTCATATCTCAGTCAAGCTTAACTAAGCATGTAGCGTTTTTCAGAACTAATAATGTCTTAAATATTAAGTAAAATAATACTGCATAGTTTGTCATCATTTATTTTATTTTTGTTCATCTGCTTTGTGATCTAATTTTTGAAGTCTTAATAAAATCTAAATTAATTTAAACAGTCTAACTACAATAAATACAATTGCAAGCTAATCTGAAAAATGCTGGAAGCCACGTTCTTAGACATTATTTGCTTAGCACTCATTATTTATTGAAAATTAAAAATTTCGTATTGGAAATTTATTTTGAAAACGAAAACAAATTGTCGTTTTCAATATAAATTGGTGAACGAAAACTTCTTATTTATTTTTAAAAACTGGTAGTTAGTATTATTATTCTCAAAATATAGTTGTTCAATTAATATAATAATGTCCATAAACATTCTTACATAGATGCGTAACATCAAAAAAATATGTCTATATATGTATGTGCATCCTTATATTGTAACCATGTATGTGTTAGAAATGGGCACCGCTCACGTGATTAACGTGAATCATGCAAAATCGGGATTAAGTTTTTGTTTCAATCACGTGAGCGTGTATGAGCGCGAGTATAAAAAATGAAGCGTGAGTGAGCGTGTATGAGTTAATTTTTGGCGTAATTGTTTCGTGATTTTTTTCATTTAATTTTCTAACTAATGTTTGTACATAATTACTTGCATTGTTTGAGGTTTATGTTGAAAGGAACTGTTTTTTAGCTCAAGTTCAAATCTGACTTTATTTTCTTTCTTTATTAACTTAAGAAAACTGTTTGATAAATTAATATTATTTTTCAAATCTGACTGTATTTTCTTTCTTTATTAACTTAAGAAAATTGTTTGATAAACTAATATTATTTTTAATTTGACATTAAGAATTATCCATCAGACTAGCAGAACAGATCAGTACTGATTTCGAGGTCGCTAGACCACCTTATCAGCTTTCTTTATTTGAATTTACCACTTTTTGCGGTGGATGGTAATGACTAGGAGTATCAACTATTTAACAGTATTATTTAACAAATTAGAATACAAAAATAGTTTTAATCATTTCTATAAGTTAAATCAATTTTGGTTAGTAAGAAATTCCCATCTCTGATGATAATGATTCCACTTATTATTACTCTGACGCTTTTTCCAGCACCATTGGTCTGAGATCAAGCTGTTTTCCGTTTTTGTAGTTGAATTCTTTAGTAATTCAATCAAGTGTGACATAAACATGGAGTTTGACGGCTGACATCGTCTTTAATAAATAATGTGTGTACGTGATTAGTTGAATTGTTTTTGATTTATAATATACATAAATTTTATATTGACAGGAATGGTTTATCTCAAGTTCAAATCTGACTTGACCCATTTCTTTTTTAATTAAAAACGGATCAGTAATAATAATATTTTTTCATTATTTTTAAATTTTTTTAGTGAGTATTTCGTGAGTGTGAGTTTTCGTGATTGTGAGTAACTTTCATTAGACTCACATAAGCGTGCACGTACGTGAGCCGAAAATATAAGATCGTGCGTGAGCGTGCATTAGTAAAATTTTTTTATCGTGAGCGTGCATGAAAAGTCACTAACAATCCCATCTCTAGTATGTATATTGTTTTTAAAGCTTGTAACACCCAAAATACCGCCTGCATATTAATAAAATTTACATTGGACACGTCTGTAATTGATTTCTTTTCAAAACGGGTTTCTTTTAAGAAGTATATGTACACATATCTGGTTTTGCTCCTTGAATTACGGTAAAATATAAACAAAATATTTTTGTGCTAAAATTATTCTTTGTATTTTCGCTGATTTCAAAAATCATTATGGGTACAACACTTCTAACAAATGAAATTAAAATCTATATTCAAGAGATTCAAACGTTCCGGTTACGTTACATTACTAACTACTTGGCCCTTAACAATATCAAACAGCTGTTTCATTCTGTTACAGTTGGATTCAACAACAGTCGGCAAGCTGAGTTTTTACACGCAGTATGCTTTTCTGTATTTATGAATTCAAAACTATGAGTTGCTTCAATAAATTTTTGTATTGACAAATTCTACAATACAATTTTAAATTATATGAAGCAGACACGTGTCACAGTATGTATAGCAGAGTGATAAGTACTATTTTTAAAACTTTTTTCAAACAACTTATTATCAGTTCATATTATTTTCTACAAAGTTCTTAGATTCAATAAAAAAATTTACGAAAAAAATAATGTTAGATGATTTATACTATTTGTGTAAAAGTTCATTGCAAATACATTTTATTTTTTGTGTCATAGCAAATTTACTTTACACCGAAATCTAGAAGTTACGAGATCTGCAATAAAGTTAATTTTTCTAGAGTTTCCATGCAAAACAAAATCTACTTCATCGCTAGGTTTTAACATAATAATTTGAAGAATATGGTTTCATTTCTACTGATGTTTAGGCATTAGCTCCAATGATATGGTAAGAACCCTCAACAAATTCTTTGAAAAAAGATATTGAGGCAGTCTCGATTAATAGATACCAAACATTATTTTAATTTCTCAATTAAAGTCGTACTAATTTCACACACGAAAAATTGTTCAAGTACCGTTAATATGTTGACGTAAATGACATTGTTTTCATTGTTTTTATTCAAAGTATTGAATTTACACATTTACTAAAAAAGCACAAAAAAATGTGTAATAAAAATTATTATAAAAATGAAAATAACAAATGGTTACGCTTATGGCTAATTGAACAAAAAAATGCTGGATCTAGCCGGAAAATTGCTAAATTGGCAACCTTGAATATATCCTTAGTACCTTCCAGATCGTTAATTTTAGATGACAGGCATTATATAAGATTGAACCATATCTCCTTTGTCTTTCGATCACAGTGTCCTTTTTAGTATTTATGGTACATTTTTTCTCATTACACCAAGTCTCTATAACCTTTAGTCATTCTTATGTAACCTAGAATTGTATCCACATACCTACCATTTTTAATACTTAGACCATAATTCGTAGCAGAGAATCGTTTCTTTTATATTTATAGTGATCCTTTGTCCAGCAAGAAAATTTATCAGTTTATCAAAAGAGCTTTTCATTGTCTTGTTTTATTTGTTTGGACATCATCTGCTTCTTTGGTACTAATGTGTGTATAAAAAGATTTAAGTTCATTCTTCCAGATGCATTTATGAAAGTAAGGAAGATCTTAAAGGTGAGAGATTGAATAAATGATATAGTCCCTTTGTTAGTGTCTGTTTTTGCAAATATGGTCAATTATTATAAGTTATGCTATGTAGTTCTGCGTCATATATGACTGTTGACGTCAATTATGTTAGTAATATTTATATTACCTCTGATCGCAGCTGCCAGTAAAGTATGTGCGAGGAACGTGATTGCACAATATAAGATAATTTAAGCAGAGTTTCTAATCAAAATATTCATTCTCTTAACATGTCAGCGGTACGAATTAAGACTACCCAGCATATATGTCCGCAGTAGCTAGTTAGATAATGACAGAAATATGCAGTATTTTCCATGATTACCCGCCATAAGTTAGAAGCACACAGTGATCGAAAGCAGAGTATTACAGTATGCACCTGAACATACATAGCGTCAAAAGTACAGGTTGTACATGTTGGCAAGTGAAAGTAGTCTACTTGTAGGCTTATGACTGACCTGGTATACTGACTAAACAAGTCTTGCGGAAAATAACTGGAATTAATAAAACGGAGTGGGAAACGATGTACCGCAGGAGGTGCCGCATTGTATGTACATGTTGGATTAATTCTCATATTTATTTTTTATAAATGATTTTCATAAATAGAGCTTGAATTTCCATACAGCCAGCATTAATTTGCAAATCAGTGGAATGTTGATGAATGATGATGCGCCCTACAAATAAATCGTTATGTTCGAAGTTATATAGATTGGATACAATTAATGTTCCTCTTATTCCTAGATATGTTACTAGTTTTAGCTTTTTAAGATTTTGCATAGCTTATATCACGGGCTTTGAGCGTGGCGATCGAATCAAGAAATTCCGAAACGAAAAAAACCCAACACTAAGTTTGTTTCTTAAGTCTTTTGTTTTTTTAAGTATTTGAATCGCCTAGCGTATGTTAACCCCTAAAGTATGCTATTGATTTCATTAACATACAGTATTGCCAAAACAGATTTTTACATGTAGGAAAACACAAAATGGCGTACTTACGAGCAATCGTGGTTGACAAAAATGATATGCACAAACAACCAGGACGATTCGTAGGTTTTTAAGCGGTATTTTCCAGATATTTAGAGGATATCAAGTCTCAAGCTTATGTTTCTTATTTCAGTTACCATAAACCTATAGTTTCAATGATAAAAATTCCTCATTAACCTACATTTATTGTAAGATAATAAAAATATTTTAAACGATATTAACTTCTCTTTTATTCAATAAAAGAAAAAAATTGTTTTCTTATCGGTCACCACGCTCAAAAAGTGTAACTTGAATTAATATCAAAGAAAAAAATACTGCAAAAATAAAAAATAATTATAATTGCATAAGTTGATAAAAAATGCTATGCAATAGCTTTGTCGCGGCAGTCCCCGAGTGCCACACGACTTTTTTTTAATATCAATTATTTTGGATTAAATACCAATTTTATATTAAACATATTTTAAGCAGTGTTATGTACCTGATACTGTTGATTTTCATGTAACGACTGTGCAGTAAAACACGTGTGTGAGTAAAATTTTTAACAGGAACCTTTTCAGCGGCCGTGCCTTTTTCCTTCATTTTGTGTGATAAATTCCTCATTTTATGAATGGATTTGTTTTTTATAGGAATTTACATAAATACATGTAAGAACAAATAATATAAAAATGTAAGGTTTTATAAATTGTATATTTAAAAGTTTGAATGCTATTATAAACAAATGCGAGTACTTTTTAATCTAACGTTTTGTACACTTATTTAGTCAATTCACAAACTCTTTTAAAGTGATAAGTACTAAGTAATACAGTACTATTTAAGGTCAAACAGCACTATTGTGAACGACCTGTTATATTGCCATTTACAAAAAAGTCATAAACATTAAACGCCTTGAATTTGTAAACAAAAGCAGCTGACTAAGTTGCACACTGAAAAAATATGTGTAACGAAATATTATTGCCATATAATAATCTTATATAAAAAATATCAACAACATTTTTATGATACTCATAAAGTTTTACGCAATACATGATACAATAGAACACTTTATGAATTGGTTAATTATGTTCGTTATAGTGGTTAGTGTTGCTTTGTTATTTATACTTTTTGTTTATTTTCATTTAGTATTTACAAATATTTGTTATTTGCATATGTCAATTATGTTGATTTTAACCCTCTAACCGGCCAATTTTTTTTCGATTAAAAAAAATTATTTATTGATAGTTTTTGGTTTAATAAAATATACATTAATGTTAAAACTTAAAAAAAATTTAAAACTTACCTTCCAGGTGAGAAAATATGTTGACCGCCAAAAGGCGGACCTGCCTGGTAACGTAATAAAAAATTTTAATTAAGGGATGATTTTATTCAAAATTTTATTCGGGTTTTTTTATTGTTTTGTGTGATAAATTTGGAAACATTTTTTATTGTTTGATAAGCATAGATTTAATTTGCATTTAGTACAATACATTTGTGTTTCGGACTTACATCCCTGTAGTTTACATACTTTTTTACCAGTGCGGTCCAAAATGTCAGGCATATGTGCAACTCCATCAAAACGAATGTCATCTGGTGGACCATACGATCTCTTTGGTTTTTGTATTTTTGGGCTTTGGCTCTGAGGTCTACCAACAGCTCTTTTGGCGTTAGCGTTCTCATAACGACAAAATACATCAGCCACCTCAATACGAAAATCTGGTAATTTTTTATGAGTTACATCTTTACAGTTAATTCCATGAATACGCTGGAAAAGGAGCTATGAATTCACTAGCGACATATCAATTAGGTGATAGAATAAACGCAAAGTCCACTTCTTTGTTTTCATTCTGATGTGATAGCGACCAAGTAAACTGTCCATCAAATCAACACCACCCATATGGCGGTTATATTCTTTAATTATATTAGGACAGTCTACATCGACGTATGATTTATTTTTCCGATCATAACGGCATATTTTTAAAAGTTGTGAATTGCTGTTCAGTGTTTTAAAAGGCTTAATTCCAGCATACGTGGATACCAATCGTACATATTTTGTATCCTTCCATTGAACACAAGATATGTCGACTCCAAATGCACGTCCAACAAATTCTTCTGAGTGTCCACGTTCCTTATCTTTCAATTCCACTTCCCTTGACAGCTTGCAATTAGGTATCCTGTTAGATCGGACGGTTCCTAAAGCATAAATTCCTCGGCTCCGTAAATAAACAAGAAGTGGCAGAGAGGTATAAAAATTATCGAAGTACAATATATGATTTTTAAAGTCTGGAATTGTGTTTGATAATCTTATGACCACATTGGCTGTTGCTCCTAAGTCAGGGGTGTTAGGTAGTACTTCATTATCGCCAGCACCTTTGTATACTTCAAATCTGTACGAAAAGCCATCCGAGTCACAAAGGACAAAAAGTTTCATGCCATATTTGTGGGGCTTTGCGGGCATATATTGCCGAAATTTTGTTAACATTTTTGTTGAACACATTTGTTCATCAATGCATAGCCGAGGTGCTTTTGGCACAGCATCAAATTGCATATTGAGTCTGTCAATAACTGGACGAATTTTGTATAGCTCATCATATCCGGCTTCCTGTGGTTTTTTCATTTTTGTGGTGTCATTAAAATGAAGATATTTTCTGATTGAAAAAAACTGTTTCGAAGTCATTGCATTTCTAACTGGCTCGAAGGAATGCTTGGACCAGTAACTCTCAACGTTGGGATACCGGTACACAGACATATAAATCAAAATTCCGATATATTTTTTTAAATCACACGTCGTTAGATTAAAATTTGTGGAAACATCTTGCTGTTTTGCATACAGATTGCTCTGATACACAATTTCATTCAGCAAATCATCGTTGAAAAAATAAGTAAAGCAACTAAATGGAGTGGTTAATTCTTTGAATTGTTGCGGCAATTCCTTGTCTCCTTGAAAAACTACATCGTTTTTATCCAGTTCAAGGAATTGTTTTTTCCATAAAATCTTTCTCAACTCTGGGTTTTGGGGAGAAATATCTTTCACATTTCCGTTAAACCCCCCGGCATTGGACTCTGCTGCACTTTCACCAGCTTCAACTTCTGGTAGAGGAGATCTTGCCCTCTTGGTTTTTGTTTTCCCAGTTTTAGATGGTAAAGAGTCTTCACAATGCTCCACGTTGTTGTTCACTTCTACCAGATTTTTTTCTGAATTTCGAGAGATGTTCTTGATATCAGAAGGAATATCGTTGTCTGCATTATCGCACTCTTCTTCTAATGTAGCAAAGTCTACGTTTGGTAGTTGAAAGTCTGGGTCTTCCAAATCATCATCATCGTCAAAGTCGAAATCGTCTTCTGAATCTGCGCCATCCACTGATTCAGCCATGAGTGCTTCAATTTCCTCATCAGTTAATTTTGAAAAATTAAAATTTTTTCTTTGTGAAAACATTTTCAAACGGTTAATTTCTTCCTAGAATGTTTAAAACCGAACACTATGAACTAGAGCAATGTGTATGCAAAAGTAGCTTGTAACCGGCAGGTCCGCCTTTAGACGGTGTCCAATTTTCACCGGCTAAAAGCTAAGTTTTGCTAAAAACCTTATATTCAAAACACTGAACACAAAAGAATATATATTTACCTGTAAGAAAATAATTTTTTTACACGCAAACTATGAATTAAAAGGATTTTATACTTTTTTCAAAATTCCACTTGATACACAAATAATTATTTTACACACTTTGTCAAAAAACTTACTTTAGCACTCAACAGTTTGCAATAAAATGACAAATGCTTGCTGCTATTTGCCTCAATAAGAGAATTTTTTGTTTCTCTGCTGATATTTACCGTTAGAACAGAGCTTTTAAGAAATAGAGCTGCGTAGCAACGTATTTATTATACACCGTCTAAAGGCAGGCTCGCCGGTTAGAGGGTTAATATGAACTTAACAGGACGGATGCAGTGACGCATAACATCGTTCGACCAACACACAGACCGATTATTATTCCAAATAGCGTTGCCGTTGTGACACTAGAGTATCACTTTTTCCCCTTTTTATGGCCAATGACACTTTTTATTACCCTTTTTTTATTTATCCCATTGTATAATTTTAACAAAATTTGTGCCACTTTTTGAAAATGAATACAAGTGCAAATATTAATAAACAGCATAAAATATGAAGATAAACGTAAAAGAACTAACGCTGAAAATTTTCGGTTCCAGGTAGGAAATTTGAAAATAGATTTGATGAAAATATATATACAAATTTATATGAATTCGTAACAAATATATTTACTTTGCCTAATAGTAGTGCTTCCGTTAAACGAATTTTTTCAAAACCATAACCATCACTGATTAAAAATAAACTTATAAACTTAAAATAGAACATTGTGGTTATATGCTTTCCTCTCTCGATTTGCTCGAACTGGAGCAAGTGAAGAATTAATTACAAAATATAGAATAAGTATTTCTATAAAGTGATAAACACTATCAAAAGTTTTTGTGAAAGTAAATTCTTTTCTATTTAAAGTGATTATTTTTCGAACAAATTGGTTGTTAGTAGTTTTTAATCCAAAGTGATTATTATTTTTTGGCTAATGTTCGTAACGTTTACATCAGATAAAACCAACGTGTAACAATGGGTTAATTTAAAGTTAATTAGTGATGCTAAACTTGAATATTGATAGTAGTAAAGCAGTGTTTACTGTAAAAATAACTAATAATACAAATAACTCCCGTATGCTTTTTTAGACATTATTTGTATAAATAAAGGGTGTTTTTTTAAGCCCGATAGAACTTGAAATTGTAAAAAATAACACAAAAAATTAAATTGTAATCAAAATTTTTTTTTATTCGAAAGACCAATACGTGACATTAACATTTGAAAATGATTTCGGGCATATGGGCACCGCGGCTGTTCTTGACGAAGCGCATTCTGGACGTCCAATTTTGGGCCACTTTTTCGAGCACTGCTGGCCGTATGTCACGAATAACACGAACAATGCTGGCCTCCAAGGCGTCAATTGTTGCTGGTTTATCAGCATAAACCAGTGACTTCACGTAGCCCCACAGGAAATAATCGAGAGGTGTCAAATCGCACGACCTTGGAGGCCAATTGACAGGTCCATTTCTCGAAATCAAGTTATCGCCAAATTTTGATTTCAATAAGTCGATGGTTGCGTTCGCCGTATGGCACGTAGCGCCATCCTGTTGAAACCACATCTCCTCCGGATCAATGTCATCCATATTTTCAAACAAAAAATCATTCATCATGGTGAGGTAACGATCTCCATTGACCGTAACGCGAGCTCCGGCCTCATTTTTGAAGAAATAAGGTCCGATGATGCCACCAGCGTGAAAACCGCACCAAACGGTGCATTTTTCTGCATGTAATGGAGTCTGTAGGGTCTCTTTTGGATTGGTCTCATTCCATATGCGGCAATTTTGCTTATTAACAAACCCGTTAAGCCAAAAATGCACCTCATCGCTGAACACAATTTTGCGATAAAACAACGGGTCAGTTGCCAACTGATTTTCAAAGTACATTTGGATAATTTCGTAGCGTTGTTCAAGCGTGACTCTATTCATGATGATTTGTCAGAGTATACTGAAACAAATAAAAAAAATGTTTCATCAAAATTTAATTTTTTGTGTTACTTTTTACAATTTAAAGTTCTATCTAGCTTAAAAAAACACCCTTTACAAATTTGAAATCACATTCAACCGAGCCACCTAAACAGTGGCGGATACATGGAAACACACATGAACACTGATGTTGGGAGTGTAGTGGCTCCCGAAAAACAACGTTGTTTCTGTTCTGCCTTGTTCCTTTGGAATATTGTCTCATGTCCAATTCTTTCTGACTAAAAACGTTACGAACATTAGCCAAAAAATAATAATCACTTTGGATTAAAAACTACTAAATTCTTTTCTTTGATAATATGACTAATATTGGAATGTACCTGTAAATTGTTTTTGTTTAGTTTTAACATTGATTTACAATTCAAGTATGTATAATGATTTATTTTTATTTTACTGTAAAGTATGTATATAATTAGTTGTTAAAATTATTTTCTGTTTTTTTTTATTGAAATGAATATTTATTTTTTATTCACAAAAAACTGACCCAATTTTACTTTAAAAAACCTTATTTTGACCCTTTTTTCCTTAAATACCCTTTTTTATAGCACTTTTTCAAAATGTTCAACGGCAACGCTGATTCCAAAGCCAACAGAAGGACGCAGTGTGAGTGGGTGAGAGAGAGACAGATAGAGGAAGAGACATGTACACAGAATTTATAACTACTGCTTCGCATAGTAAGATTCACTTGGCGTTTTTTTTTTATTTTTTTATATAAAATTTGTGTTAATTTATGAAAACTATGGCCAGTAAATAAAATATCATATGCAGAACTTAAGCACACATTCAAGGATGTCGCACGTACAATTATAAATAGTTTCAATTATTTCTTTAGAAGCGTACGATTGAAGAAATGAAGAATGACTTTCTGAATTTTAATTAATGTAAGGGTTAAGATTCTCACCAAAAATACAAAACTAAATGTCTGTCATATAGTTTCCGTTAAAGGAAGTCGAAGTGACAGTGAAAACGAAAGCATATAAATTTGATACTATTGTTTGTTTTCTCGTATTGCCCTACATGGCTATAGATTGCGTAGTGCTTTTGATGATACTTGTAAGCTCCAAAAATAATGCGCCTACGATAACCTCTTGGTAATCACATTGTTCTAGAATATAATTCTCTGCATCCTTTCATTTGAAGGTTCATGCAAAGTTGTTACATAGGTACATGTTTTAGGCGGAAAATGAAATGTCTTAAATTAAAAAAAAAGATCAATACTTTTAATTAAATTAAATAAAAATCAATAATTAATTTTGAGCAATTAACATTTATACGCAAATAGCTGGACTGATTTAGGTTTGAATTGAAAAGTATTGTTTGGCTCAAGTTCAAATCTGACTTTACCAATTTCGGTTTCATTAAAAAAAATGTTTGTTAACTTCAAATTATTTTTATTTATATAGTAATATTGGAGCATTTATTCATCAGACTAGCAGTACCGATCAGTATTGATTTCGATGTCGCTACACTATCTCATCAGCGTTCTTTGTTCGAATGTTCCAATGTTACATTCTTAGGAAAAATAATAACAATTTTCAAAATGGTACCTCCATTTCTCACCAACATTTTCAACCATCGCAGAATGACAACTCGATAAGCTTTTATCTTTCAGAACTCAAAAAACCAATTGTGAGAGGTAATTATCGTGAATTTATCGAGCTTTCGATATTATTTTTGAAGGGGAATTATAATAAAAATTAAAATAAAGCCTGTTGGGGCTACGCATCATGAATACGATACATACGATGAATGGCGAGAGCTATTTATGCGATAAAAGTTGTCCTATTTCGCGATCAACTAAATTTAACCAGAAAAGAGAACGAAGGTTTGCAAGAAGATTCTCTATTCATTTAACGTTAAACCATTGATAGAATGTAACTTGGCCGTAAAGGCTCCCTACCAAGACTTGTGTTTTATAAAAGCTGGTAAAAGCTATGAATGTGTTGATCATTCAATTGCAGAAGCTGTTTTAAAAAACATTTTCCAGCATCTATATTATTTAACTGAAAAATTCGTAATTTTATCCCTTTTTGATAATATGGTTCATATTGAGCCAAAAAAGAATATTGTGGCTAATTTAACAAAAGAAAGCATATGTGAAAATTCAAAGCGACATGTTCCATCGGAAGAAGAACGAAAGTAGCTCACTTAAAAGTGGTTAATGACAGTGTAGAAAGACCTGTTAATCTCACTCAACAATTTCAAAGACTTCTAACAGTGCAAGAAGAACAAAAGCAATATATATTGCGGTTTGCAAAACTTCCATTTAAGTCGTTCAAAATTGTTGTGATTTCGAAGTTACGTGATTTGCGTCGTTGATATGAAAATATTTATCGACAATTGATTTTTTTAAAGACACAATTCTTATACAAAAAAAAAACTGCTTTGTAAACCAATGTTAAGGAAAATTCCTTAAAGTTCAATGCAAAAACGATTGTTGGCTTAACACACGTCATGTAAACCGATGTTAACATTAAATAATTTAAAGCAACTACGCATCTACTTTAAAGCGATCTTAAAATTTAATAAATTTCTAATTTACGTGGAAATTATTTTAAAATGTGTAATTTTGGCAGCTCATTATCGCTCACGGACTTATGAAAAAAGGATTGATAGCTGCTCCCTTCCAGATGACCACTTCAAGGGAAAATATCGTTTTAGCAAGGAAACAGTAAGGAAGATTATAAAATTGATAAAACCGTACGTTGAACTAGACCGCAGGGGTGTGAAACATCACCTGAAATGCAAGTTTTTGTAGCTTTACGTTGCTGGGGACGACAAGAAATAATTTGCTTAGAGTGTCAAGACCATGTTGGTGACCTTCATGGCCTGACACAAAGGACAGTCAGTAGAATTTGTGCAGTAATTTATAAAAATTCCACCTTCTATTGATGAAGTGCAATTGGAAGAAGGCTTTAAAGCAATTCGCAATTTTCCAGGAGTTATACGCGACAAAAAAATTATGAATAGTGGTGGTGATGCCGCGCAATATTACATTAGCGCTAAATGTAATTGAAGGCGTAAATTTTTTTACCAAGATTTTATATAAATTTTCTAAAGGTCTTTTGCAATTCCTAACTGCAAATATTGGACCTTGTGGAAAGATGGAGAGGTAACACACACGGCTGTCGGATATTTAATGAATCGGCAATAAAAGAACGGTTTGAAGAACGAGAATTACGAGACCGTTTGCTTGGCGATTCCGCCTGCCTCTACCTCAACTTCGCCACCAAAAGGAGAAGGTGTTGAAATACAATAATACGGTATTGCAACCCGAAATACCTTTGAGCGATGTTTTGGAGTTTGGAAGCAAAGATTACCGTAAGCTTTTCTAAAGGCAAAATATTAGCTGTAGCTTTAGCTGTTCTCCATAATATTGCTTTAGAAGAAACCGATATTTATTTAAAACTATGTATGTACATATGTATATGTAAATCAAATAAAGAATTGGTTTTATTTTAATTTATTTAAATAAATATACAAAACTTTATAGTGACGAACATACAATCAACACAAGTAAACAAAAATAGTTCTTCAGTAATCGGTTTAAAATATTAACAAAAAATATACGTATGTATTTATTATTTTACATTACGGTATTTATTTGTATGAACTATAAATATTAATTTACATCTTAAATAAAGCACAATGTAATTTTATATTACAACCATACAAAACATTGGACTAAAATGCAAAACATTATTAATATATCCGACTATCCGGATGAATTAATTACCGCTATTCCATCGACGTCATGTCAACACAATACCAAAAAATTGGAGCTTGTCTGCTAGCTCATGCTAATGAAAGTGTACTTCTGTTCAATAAGATCTAGAAAATAACATGAGCCTGTCAATAGTAGTCAGTTGTTTTCGATAACGGGTAGACAAGCCCCAATTTTTTTTGGTATTGTATTGACGTGAAGTCGATGTTGACAACTGGAAACTGATTATTCGATTTTTTGCATCATTAACTATAAAGATACGAGAGAGAATGATGGTGTTGCCAGTTTTAACATTTTTCATCGAGATTGAGAAAATTCCAAATGAAATTGAGAATTTTAATTTGAAATTGAGAAAATTCCACATGAAATTGAGAATTTCAATATGATATTAAGAAAACTCTATATGAAATTAAGAAATTTTAGTTTTAAATTGAGAAAATTCCAAATGAAATTGAGAAAAAAAAAATTGGAAAAATTTACTATAGGAGATATGAAGTAAAAAAAATGTTGCCAAATCTGTGTGGCTGTTCTCAAGCTATGGCGTTTTTTATTTTCACTGCAATTATTTTCTTTTCAGTTTTGGCTTTTTGAATTACATATGTCACAGGAAAACAGAAAGGAATTTAAAATAAATTTTTCATTTGAACGGACAACATGAAGTTTAAAGATACTTGCGCAATATGTTTAATAAGCATGACGCGTGGTGAAATAAAACGACTCATTCCGTGTCGTCACTTATTTCACGAAAAATGCATTAAACGGGATATATCGAATCGCCCCATATGTAGAAGTGAAATAGGAGTTAAGTGTTAGGTGTGATATAATGTGTGACAATAATAGTTCATTTCTATATACTAATATTCGTAGAGTTGGAACGCATTATACGAAAAAAGTACAAAACATATTCCAATACGGATAGCCATCGTATTATTGATGCAGCTAATAAAGAAATGGACTCGGTAGAATAGGTTTTATCTCTAAATATTTCTTACAAAAGTCCTCATCGATGGGCTATACACAGAAATGTAATACCTATCCAAAGAGGTGGTAAAAAGCCTCGGCCTTTAGACGACGACGAAGTGAATAGTATTCTAGCTCGGATAGAAGAAAGGCTACAACTGACCTTTTGAGAAATTGCCGAAAAAATAAATTCGGAGTTTAATAAACAAGTTTCGATTACAACTATTGGAAATACTCTCCACGGAAAGATGTACTTCATAAAAGCAGTTCATATGGAACCCACATCAATGAACACCCAACTTAATAAAGAAAAACGTGCAGCATATATACGCAAGATTAACGATTTTTTCAGAGCTAGCAAACAAGTGGTCTATATAGACGAGACCAACTTTAACTTATGTTGCCGTCCAACGAGACTGTTGGAACCGGCTCAGTGCAGTCAATACCCATATCCCGTGGCCCAAAAATACACTTGATTGGTGCAATTGGTACATCAGGCATTATTTAAATGGACAGCCGTAGTGGTTCCTTCGGGGCTGACAGCGCAAATGAATGGGTCAAAAGGGTTCTTGATAGGTGGGAAGCGTATGAAAACGAATTATCAGAGCTCGTATTGGTATGTGACAATGTTCCCTGATACAATCAATTACAAACTATTTTTGACAACTCCCCAGCTACCCTGCTATGGTTGAGCCCCTATTCACCGATGCTTAAGCCAATAAAAAGTAAGGTGAAAACACAGATGGATGTACCGAACGTAAGTTCCCCACATGTAAGAGAGCAGAGACTTGCTTTATTAGAAGAGGTAATTAATGTTTCAAAGACATGTATAAGTACTGGAGATTGTAGTAGAGCTATATAGCATACTACAACGCTTTACCAATCTGCTCTGGATGTGGAAGATATTCCTGCTCGTCAATAACACTACGATTTGTATATATTTTCATATCATTTCTTTGCTTTGATCCTTATGTTGAGTTATGTATGTTTCTATATAGTGTGTATATGTATATTTATGGATTAAATAAACAAATTATATAACTAAATTTTCTCAATTTAAAATTAAAATTTCTCATTTCATTTTGAATTTTCTCAATTGGAATTTTCTCAATTTCAAATTGTACTTCTCAATTTTGAAGTCTTCTTAAATTTAAATTTAAATTTAAATTCTCAATTTCAAATGGAATTTTCTCAATTTGAATGCAAATTGGTGTAGTTAACTTAGTGTTTTTGCATACAATTTTTTAACATAGGTTTAAAATCGCTGGTGAACTTCAAGCATAAAGTAAATTTGTTTTGCATAAGGGTGATAGACTTTTAGTTTTAAACAATAAATTTTTTAATTTTAATATTTATCTTAATATTATGTTTTTCTCATTAATTTATTTATTTTTATTTTAATAAAAACTTGTTTTCCAAAGAAAAATCAAATATGCTATTTTTGGCTTTCTCCGAATACAATTATCGACTCCAATAATATTGCATATGTACATTCTTATTTTTTTACCACAAAAAAATAAACAAAACAAAAATTTTTAAGACCAACAACGCATATTTCGCTCTTTAAGGCCCCTTCGCGTAGGAAAGGCATGGTCGTAGGGTCGTAAAGATACACGCAAAACGAGCATCGTTTCAATATTTCCAAGATTTAAACCTAAGGGACACTGTAACATATAAATTCGAAACTCGTGCCCGTTACGTCTTTTTTTATGCCAAGGGCTACATACACATACAACATATTTATCGCAACAAATTAATTAATTAAAATATGTATAATTATAGAAATTCAAAATCCGCAGTTAATAAAATAATTTTATGCTTGCAGTGATAATGAATTAAGGTTGAAGCTTAAAAACGTATTGATTCATATGATACATTTTATTTTTAACTTACAGTATTGTGATATAAATGTGTAAAAAGTTTTATTATTTGTAAAGGATACAATTGGCAGCGCTTTGTTGCGAAAGTGGACCACTGTAAATGGTTCATTCGGCTTTGCCACATCTAATAGATGGTGTTTAGCACGTGATTGTTCTTCTTTGGTGGCTTTGGCAGTTGCAATGTCTAAATTAGCATAAACCTGTAAAAAATAAATTAATAAATTTGCATATCGAATGTTAATTTGCTTGTGGTTAATGTAAAATTTTAGTTGAAGGTAAATCAGATGATAATCTATTAACAACATGTCTATTTCCTTAATTTATATACTAGAAAGCTCTTAAGTTATTTACAAATCTTACTTTGCAAGATTCCTTTAAGTTTTTTTTAGTAAAAAAACCCTAATAGCTTTTGTTATTAATTACATACATAATAATAATTTAATTAACATAATTTATTATTATTATTCTGTCTAAAGTATGCAAACTATAAGTTTAAGTTATTGCTTTTGTTTTTTTTGTCTACACATCTTTTGAATATCTATCAACTCACGAAAGTTCAGTGACTTTAAATTTATATATTCCGTATAAAAGTTCGTAAGCGTGGTTACAAAAAACAGGTTGGTTTTGAAATATTTCATTCAAAACTAATAAATTTTTCATTAAATATTAAAATTTAAGCTTAGATATTTTTTGTTTGTATTTGTTTGACAAAAATTAAAATTTTTATAATAATCATGATGGCAAGATTAGACTAAAAAAAATCAACAAAATAATCGTAACTACTATTTCATATAAATGTTTCCTCAGTCTTACATGGAGGATATATACAATATAAAATTAAATCAACTACTTTGTTCAATAATTTATTAAATATTTATAATGTAAAGTATTTTTTAAATTTATTAATCGAGATTGCCTCGATATAAGATAAGAGGTTTGAAACATTTCAAAAATATGGTTTAAGGTCTACTGATGATTTGGCATTAGCACCAATGAAATGCATGTATATAGACTAGCTAAAAAACCCCCAACAAACAAAATATTTATAATATAATTTAATTTATAATATAATTACAAATTGTAGTACAACTTAAATTACCGGTCACATTAAGAAGACCTTCACTTATAGTGGTAAAGTAGAGCAAAATCTTTGATAGGAACCCAAGTCACGGTTCACACTATGAAATTTTTCTTTCTGAAAGTGTTAGTTTGCAGGTGTACGGGGAGAGAAAATTCATGTACTTTAAAAATTTCAATGTGTAGACGTTAATGAAAGTTCAAAAGAGAATTAGAGAAAATTTCAGAAAGAAAAATTTAATAGTCTGAACCGGGACTAACCCAAACCTCCCAACTGAAAGTCTAGAACACTACCGGCCTATACATAACAATGTTATATTTTTGGTATCATGCCTTTTATTTTAACTATGCACGACCATCACTTAGTTAACATTTGTCATGAATAAAATTATGTATATACTTAGTGGTTATACTTATATCGTCAAATATTGCATAGTCTGACCGTATCTTAATATACTCGTAGTTCAATTTCGAAAACGAAGTTGAAAATAAAATTACAGTCGAGCATCGATTACCGGCGATTCAATTAACTGGGAATACAAATTATCTGGAATTGATCACGATAGGTTACGATGGTTACCGTGATTATCTCAGTGATATGGGATTTCAAAATATTTCTTTTACAAAAATTTTTTGTTGTGTGTTAAAACACTAAAATTAACGGGTTTGCTGAACGAAATGAGAAACTTCTTTCTCTGCTGTTTCGTGAGCAGTGCGAATTATTGGTGTTAAATTTTGCAATGGCATCGGTATTCGTGAAAACTTATGGGAGGTTCAAAAAATATTTTACTAAGCCAACGAGTATTATAAAAAAAGTGTTTCGTTTACAAAAACGTTATGACTTAAATAACCGAAATTTAATTTTGTATCTTGAAAATTACATCGAATTCACAAGACTGAAGACAAAGAACTGTCTCTTGATTGCGTATATAGAAAACAGCAAATTTAGGAATAAATATGATACCAGCAATTTTTCAGAAGTTTTTCCTGATAGCAGTTTTGGTTGTCTTCATTAATGTTTCAAATTAGATGTAAGTCAACCATGTCCAAGAGAAGCCCTTAGTGGTTAAAAGTGTATGTATATTCAAAAACCAATAAAACAATTTACCACCCTCAAATGGAAAAATCTATTGTTCAAAATTGTTCTGGCTCCGACCATCCCGTTTAATCGATGCTCAACTGTATTCAAATATGACTGAATGATATAGCTTAAAACCCAAATATACTAACAACCTCATTATAAAGCCACTAATTATGCAAATTATCTTAAAAAAATAAATTATCTTAAAAAAAAAAATCTATTTAATAAACTCAATGTTTTACGGTGACAAGTTTTAAGCAATAAGGGGCAGGTAGATAGATATGATTTGTATTAACCCGGTATTTTCTACACTTAAAACTACTTACAAATTAAGATCGAAAGGCATAGAAACACAACGTTTATATGTATGTACATTATTTTTGCAAAAACTGTGTGAAGTATCAACATAATTAAGTTAATGGACAAAATTCCGATGGACAAACGAAATTAATTCAGCTTTTTAGTCTGTAGCAACTGATTTGAGTACGAGAAATTTATATAATTTATTAAAAACAAAACGATCTAAAACTCTACGAACATTAAAATTTGAGCATTGCAACAGGGTAATAAAAAAAATTATTGCAATATAAAAGAATTTTCGTTCGGTAAAGAAAAAATTGTTAATTCATTTCCTAGTATGTACTTACGATAAGCAAAGGAAATTGCAAATATAAGAAATTCCACATTTCGGAGTGTTTTGGATTCCCAAAAAATTTTTGTTTCGTTCACGGATACGAGAAAATTCCCGAGAATATTAAGCAATTTTTATGTAAACAAAGCAAAAAAGAATATATTAAGTAACTCAGTCCAAGAAACAAAAACGGATACCGACGTCTTTGAGGGAGATAGCTTCTAGTTACGTTCCTTCAGAAGTCTGTAATGGTGGCCAGGATTTGGAATATTTTGGCACTTATGTCAAAATACTCGTATGACACCAGTGCGATATTCTGGGGAAGGGGAGGCCCTCAGCAAGGTAAATATTGAAGTGTATCTTAAGCGCTTGTCCTCCTTTGAGATAGTTGGGAAGCTAGCATTTAAAAACATTGGAAAGGAAGGAAAGAGTTCATGATCATTAGTCAGCAACGAGTGATTTAAGGTATCGAATGACTGTGAATAAGTTTAAAGCAGTCACAAATGTGCATTGACACGACTTATGATAATTGAGGCCACTAGCGATCTAGGTGGCTATCACATTTATTTCCGTTATAGCACTGTGGGTTTCCATTAACGCAGTTGGTGAGTGGCGACTGCTAAATGATCCTGCAATGAGAAGGGCTTCAGAAACCTTTGCCGCTAGGTGATTGAATGATATATTTGGTTTGGATCCTTGGCTGGATCTAGTATGGGGATAATTCTTGTCATCTTCCAGATATCTGAAATCATCAGTTGACGAATCGAGAGTTCTAAAATGTGCGCGATATCCCAGGTCAACTGTGCCAAGCTATAGAAGATAGAGGTTTACAAATAATGCCTTTAACTTTTTTGTGTGAAGAAGAGGCAGCTTTGAGTCACATCGATACTTTTGGCTCGCCTACGGCTCTTCTGGACGGGTTCTGCGAGATGGGGTGCTCGACAAATTGTCTGGAGAGCATGGTGGCGCATCTTTTAGCATATGCATGCTGTATCTTGATGAAGCTGATAGATATGCTTTTTATTGTAGTCCAGCGCATTTTAGAGTCTATAAAGCATTGGTTAAGGCGTGCTGCACTGGATGGAAATCTGGTCTGATTTTGGGTTTTCTTTCTGCCCGAATTAAACTCTTAGATGACCTGAACATTGTTAGTCATGGTCTCTTTTTGGTACATATAGTAAGGTTATGTAGCGACGAAGAGTCCATTGAGATGTCTGATGAGCTCAACCATCTACACTCGTAGGCGTTCTTTTATTTATAGGAGAAAATCTAATTCGTCTATCTAGTCGACAATAAAAATGCCGCGGGGATCATTTGGCAGATGTGAAAACCAACTCTTATGGTGGGCATGGATTCGCCAATATTATTTTGATGATGCTCTACAGTAATTGGGAGATGTTTGCGTAATAGCTAGCCCCACATGCAATAATACAATATAAAGTAAGACCGGATTATCAACTAATTATTTAGATTCAGTACAGTGATGAATTTATGAAATCATATACAGATCGTATTGAACCAAAACCTTTTAAATTTAAAAATTTTTTATGGATTTCCAATGAGAAGAATTATAATATCTTTCTCCTCTAGCATGTCAAATAGAGGCAGGGTTGTCAGAAAAAGATTGCCAAAAACAAAGAGCGTATAAGAGTATAATGTAATGATATTAAATTTCTTTAATTTTATTTGTTGTTATTTTCAGCCTAAAAAAGAATTCACATTAGAAATTTTTCTTTAATTTTGTTCAACAGCTGTTTCTCCAAAAAAATTGCGAGAATTTCGTGATGCTGCCACATTTTTATCGTAATTAAATACAAACAATAATTTAACACTGAAAAACTGAAACTGTATTTAAATGCAACTTATATTTAAATGACAATTAACTAAATGCGTATTTAAATATGAAGTCATAGAGCATAAAGCATAAAGTCATTGGACTGTTTTCTAATGAAAAGAAGTTTGTGCTTTGTAAAGTCGAAAACTTACTTCGCAAACGTTGTCGTAGTTGGTATATATATTAATTGTTTAATAAAATTTCGGCAAGTGTATCTAATTTGTTTTTCTGTTTCAGAATCTATTGTCTTTTTATACCCTTCACCAAAAAATCTGGAAAGGGGATATATAGGTTTGTCATTCCGTATGTAATTTCTTCATTATTTATTTAAGACCCCATAAAGTATATATATTCTGGATCCTTATAGATAGAGAAGTTCAATGAGCGATGTCCGTCTATCCATCTGTACGTCTGCTACATTTTGGTGTATTTAGAATTAAGGCCTCACACAACATAGAGACATAAATTTTATACCATTCTCTTGGAATTTTTCATAAAATTTTTCGTTTTGAAAATAACAAAACTCGGTCCAATAATTAATGAGATATAGCCAAAAGACATTTTTTGTTATATTTCCTATTCTGTTGTTTTTTTATGGACCCAACTATCCTACGGTCAATTTTATGAAGCAGATCTCTTGTATGGAGTTCTACGAAGATTTAGACTGAAAATAATTGAAGTCGGTCCATTAACGACTAAAATATGAGCAAAAAAATGGTATTCGAAATAATTTTACTTTTAAAATTTTGTTTCAAAAGTTGCGTGGGAATTCAATCCAACAACCTACTGGTTGGTAGTCACAAGTGCTTCTTGTACACCACAGAGCACTTGTATTTTTCTTAGTAGTTTACGCGTTGAAGAACAAAATATATCTTATTTATTATAAAATACTAAAATTTCAAATTCTTGATGGAAATTGGTGTGGTTGTAGAGCTGGGCAACTATCGATAGTCGCTCCATTCGATAGTATCGATAGTTTTGCAAAGAAAAAATTAAATTAAAATTATGAATTAAAATATGTTGTTATATTTTATAATTTAATATTTTTTCTTACGCCGTCAAGTTATTTTTATTTTTGTTATTAATATTATATTATATCAAATAAAAACGTCGACAACTTACTAAATTCATTATATAATTATTTTATCACTGTACTTAATCCTATCTGACAACATATTGGATATTTTTGAAAAATAAACCTTTTATCAATCATAAAATTGGAAAAAACTCAAAATTAAAAAAACATTATAAATGAGATTGTGCCCGGTTTTTTAAATAAATTGTGGAACAAAGTTTTTCAAATAAAAAGTAAAAGTATTAAAAACAACTAAAATGTATCGAAAATTCTAAAAAAAAAATTGCATTGTGTTGTGTTCAGGATTCGAAACCGTGCCACCGGGTAAGAAGGTACGGTTTCAAATCCTGACCAACCATTTATTAATTTATTTTTTTTTAATTTTTGATACATTTTAGTTATTTTTATTACTTTTACTTTTTATTTGAAAAAGTTCGATCTTTTTTTAAGAATTTTTGATAGCTTTAAATTATTTTCAATATGAAGATAATATTGGAACAATTTAATTATTAGACTAGCAGATTTATGCAATAGGTGTCGATATTTTTTATCTATTTTGGGAGAATTTCTTCATTATTAAACCTGTTCTTACGTTACAAATCATTTCTTTGTTTAGTCGAAGACCACTGGCTTATTGATAAAGACGTTGAAACACTTCTTGGATGTGTGAAAAATGATATAAGTGCTAATAAGGGGATGTTAATATTTTTATAATGCACTCTAGGCAAGAAAGTGTAACAAATTTGTTACGAAATTCATAATTTATGGCTGACTTCATAAACGCAGTTTGCAAAGCAACACGAGAATGCCGTGTAAACTCATGCTTCCAGTGTTGCTTTTGAAGCTGTGTTTATGAAATCAGCCTATACTATGAAATAGAGATTAGAACCAATATCGTGATGATCGTGATTAATTTTTTGTTTCCATCACGTGGGGTGCGTCCGTGAGACGGTGAGTGGCAATTTTTTTTGCTTTAATGTAATTTTTTCCATTTAAATTATTTTTCGTATTTCGTGGGAGCGAATTTTCGTTATTGTGACTTCTTTCGTCTCTCCATACTATGGTGAAGGGTATATAAGATTCGGCACACATATATCTCTCTTACTTGTTTTAATCAGATATTGTTCAAAATTATAGTTAAAATACGGAGAAATACGTATTACATTATGATGTAGATCAATTCTGCCGCAGTGATTGTTTCTGCGTTGCTATATTATTATTATTTTTTTTAACTACTTTATATAGTTACCGCACATAAATTTATTTGGATAAACTGTTTTATTTTTTTTTGAAATATAAATAAATTACACGAAATTGAAAGAAAAAGCTAAATGAATTGTTGAAGAAAGCTGGAAAAAAAGCCAAGAGCTAAATGAAATATTTCGAGCTAAACATTAAAAAATAAAGCTAAATTTAGTTCCAAAAGAGCTAATATGGAAACACTGCGAATCATACCAAAAATCTCAATATTTTATTACAACTGTTTTGTGGCCTGATTGCGAAGACGAAATGGATATTTTTGATAGCAATATAAACGAAAATGAAATAACAATCGATTGATATGTTATCATAAATTTCATTCGACTTTGAATTCCCTTTTTTAATTGAAACCTTGTTATTTAGAATTTCCATAAATTTGTATACTACGCAGTGCTCCCTTAATGAAACATGATAATATCGTAAAAATAACAAAATTTTAAGTTACTTAGAAAAACAAAATTATGTTGAAGGTAGCTCTTTATATGTAAAAATTGTTCAGTAGCCAATACAAGCCATATACATACATACCTGCTAACGTTTTCCATATTACACTTTTGATAAATGACTACGGTGCAATAAAGCAGCAGGTTGACAACTCTTAACTAGCACAAAAATCGAATCCGCTTTTTGATGCCTTCTGCATGTTAGTTAGTACGTTTCATTTATATTTTTAAAAAATCTTACAATAAATATCTCCTACTAATTTTGGTTTTTTTATTTACTTCCAACACGGTTTAGTAACGGAGAAATAACGTTTTTTTTTGTCTCCTGAAAAGTACAAAAAACATGTTAAGAGTTGTCAAACTGTGGCCGACGATATACTTTTGAGATTTTTTCTAAACAAACTATTTTATTTATTTTATTTTTATACGTGTATGTACCTAATGGATATGTACCATGTATATTCTTTTACTACTGTTTTTTACTTTTATTAAATGAATTGCGATTTTATTTTCATTAATACGTTAATAAATTTTGCTATTTGATTTCAACTCCTTTATTTATTTTGAACCAAAAACTTTAAATTGTATATTGGGTATTTACTTTAACTTTTTTATAAATTGCTTAATATTCTTTGGCGTAAAATTTTTTATGGTGCAAAAAGCACCCTTTTTGTAGTTTTTTAATGCTTTTTACACTTTTTGAAACAGCTTACGGTGCTTCTGTTCTTTCTAGAGATAGCAACACTGGTCATAACATAATAAGACTCTGAACTATGTTTATTATTTTGTCATATCCAAACGGTAGAAATTTGAGAGAACTGTTAGAGAAATTACATAAAGTGTTATAGTGTGTTATGTTATGACTACTATTTGAATCCCGCAACTGTATAATTACTATGAGTACTTTTTATTATGAAAATCGTTGATAGACGTATTGTATAGCATTGTATAGGTTAAGTGGAATTTCAGAAATTATTAAAGTTATAAAAAGCGATTGAAAGAATATAAGGATAGATGCTAAGAGAATTTTATATAATATTTTAACTGCATATTCCACAATCTGAATATGTCTAGATTAGTGAAAGATATTGAAACAATTTTCAAGCGTATATACAAGTAAATATGTAACTATTTTTATTGCACAAAACTTTATTTTCTCCAAATTTGGACTTTTTCCAGAAAATCGGCTGAATAAGCTGTCTTAAACTATTACTTTGAATGTTACGGCTGGCTATCTACATTATAAAACTTAATTGGTGGAATTAGGAAAATTCGTAATAACAATTTTTTATATTCCTCGAGCATAAGAATTATTTTAAAAATTTAGGATTATCGGCCACAGCTGAACGTAGGGCGCATGTCTTATATACTTAAAAAATGGCGCTACACACATCGTTAATGGATTTCCTTTCGCGATATGTGATGAAAGGATGAATGTGTTTAACAAAATTTTTTCCAAAATTTAAAATAGTGAAGATACTTAAAGTATCTTTTAATCATAATTTTTTTCCGATCAATTACAAATTCTTTATTCTTTCCCTTTTTACGACAAAAAGCCTGAAGATAATAAAAAAAATCCTGCAATTTTACTTAAAATGTTATAAGAAATCTAATGGTGTCTTTTAAATTAAAATAGAAAAATTATTTAAAAAACTGAAAAAAAATTCTTATTTTAATCCAAATAGCGGAAACAATTGTTAGAGCCCCCGTAGACTAGTAGATAGCGTACTAGACTATTAGTCAGGTTTGATTCCTGCCTTGACCCTGGGTGTTTCTGCAGACAAGCCAAAACGGCTTCGCGGTTTGTGTTTGTTCTTTAAAAAAAAAGAACATTATTTCTTAGCAATACTAGAAGTTTTTTTAATTTTTGAAATTTAAGAAAGTGGACGTCAAGGTGATCAACTTCGGGCTACTGCAGCTTCCTTTGTGGTTAAGCAACAGAGCACCGAAGGTTTATGAAACCTGACTCTTTCTTTAAGGATGAGTTAAGTTTCAAAAAAATGCAATCAGCAGTTTAGAAGTTCCAGATTTATTACCATTTACTTGGTGAAAGTCCCCACTGTGTATTGTACTAGGCTTATCATTAAATGATCGCCAAAAGAAAAATATTTAATTAAAAAATTTGATATATTTTGATTTTTTTGAAACCACAATTTTGTTTGCAAGAGAATAATCTTATCATGACTAACGACATAATCTTACTAGAAGTATATTTCTAGAGCTATCAACAATTTTTGCATTTTAACAATATTAAACTATAATTCAGCCATTTATGTTGAGCACAATTTTGGCGTCTCTCTAAGACTTAGAGTCTAAGTGTGAGAAATGGGAATGCCTTTGTAGTACAAAAGATTGTACGGACAACTCTCAGCTTGAAAAATATTTATTTTCATTTTTGTCCGTCGTCAATTTTATCAAAAAAACAAGTAAGAGAAATATATTCGGCTGTACCGAATCTTATATATACTTCACCACATTATGGAGTGACGAAAGAAGTCACAATCACGAAAACTCACGCTCACAAAATACGAAAAAATTAAAAAAAAAAATTTAAATGGAAAAAATTACATTGAAGCAAAAAAATTGCCACTCAACGTCTCACGGACGCACCCTCACGTGATGGAAACAGAAAATTAATCACGATCACGCATTATTGGTTCTAATCTCTATTTCATAGTATAGGCTGATTTCATAAACACAGCTTGCAAAGACACACTGGAAGCATGAGTTTACTGCGTTTATGAAGTCAGCCATATATTATGAATTCCGTAACAAATTTGTAACCCTTTCTTTCCTAGAGTGCATTATCCCCTTATTAGCACTTACATCATTTTTCACACATCCAAGAAGTGTTTCAACGTCTTTATTAAAAAGCCATTTTTCTTCGACTAAACGAAGAAATGATTTAAAACGTAAGAAAATGTTTAATGATGAAGAAATTTTCCTAAAATAAATAAAAAATATTGCCAACTATTACATAAATCTGCTTGTCTAATGATTAAAATGTTCCAATATTATCTTCATATTGAAAATAATTTAAAGCTATCAAAAATTCTTTAAAAAAAACGAACTTTTTCCAATAAAAAGTAAAAGTAATAAAAATAACTAAAATGTATCAAAAATTAAAAAAAAATAATAAATGGTTGGTCAGGATTTGAAACCGTTGCCTACCCAGTGGTGGCACGGTATCGAGTCCTGAACTACAATTCGCTATTTTTTATTATTATGCTAATATACGTACAAAAATAAGTTTAAAAAACAAAAAAAAAACAAAACAAATCTTTGTTAAGTTATGCACATGTATACACACAATGTGTACAAGGGCACATGAACGCATTTCAGTATCAATGTATGTGTAACAAAAAGGGAAGAATCAAGAATTTTAAGTTTTTGTATTTTATAATAAGATATATTATGTAATTAAACGCGTAAACTACTACGAAATAACAACTGCTCTGTGGTGCATGAGAAGCGCTTGTGACTACCAACCAGTAGATTGTAGGTATGAATCCCAACGTAACTTTTTCAAAAAAATTTTAAAAGTAAAATTATTTCGAATACCATTTTTTTGCCCATATTTTAGCCGTTGATGGACCGACTTCAATTATTTTCAGTCTAAAGCTTCGTAGAACACCATACAAGAGATCTGCTTCATAAAATTGACCGTAGGACAGGTGGGGCCATAAAAAACATCAGAATAGGACATATAACAAAAAAATCTTTTGGCTATATCTCATTAATTATTGGACCGAGTTTTGTTATTTTCAAACCGAACAATTTTATGAAAAAATCCAAAGAGAATGGTATAAAACGTATGTCTCTATGTTGTGTGAGCTTTTAATTATACTTACACCAAAATATAGCAGACGGACAGACGGACATCGCTCATTCGATTTTTCTATCTATAAGAATCCAGAATATTTATGGGGTCTTAAATTAATAATGAAGAAGTTACATACGGAATGACAAACCTATACGATATCCCCTTTCCAAATTTTTTTGTGAAGGGTATAATAAAAATACAATTTTAAATTTTTTATTTACATATATTCTTATTTTGGATGAAATAATTGTTATTTCCAGATTTTTATTTTTTTGCGGAAATAAAAGTTCATTTTTAATTTTTTTATTTTTTTAGACATTGTATTAGTATTGCATCTCTAAATTGGATTAGTTCTAATCTATATAATAGAACTCAACAAGTAAATTTCATAAACGTTAATACAACAGACATCGACGTTTCTTCTGGTGTTCCCCAGGGAAGTCATCTTGGCCCCACACCATTCACATTACTTATAAATGACCTTCCTTCGGTTATTTTACATTCCCAAATACTCAGTTAAGCAGATGATGTACAAATATTCAGGAGTTTCAAAAAGTTTTGTTTGTTGAGAGTTTTTAGCTAGTCTATTGCCAAATCATCATTGGACCTTAAACCATATTTTTGAAAACATTCAAACCTTTTAGCTTATACAAAAACTTAAAAAAACAATGAAAATATCAAAAATTACAATAGCATAAGCTACTAGTCTTTGAAACTTATTCATATCGAATATAATTTGTTTTGTCCAATGAAATTGCACATATTAGACAGTAAATATTTCAGAGTCCCAACATTTTGCGACTAACTTAAAATCAGCTCTTAACGCAAGATTTGAAAGTTTAGTGAATAATGAAGCATATTATTTGTTTACAATTATTAATATTCGATACAAAGCTCGAATATTTCAAAGCAAATCGACTTCAATCCAATTGAAAAAACGTATTATAAAAGAGGATGAGCATATATCCATACTAAGCTGTGGTTCTGATAAAGAAGAAGTCGAGATAGATACTTTAGATATCCTCTTGTTAACTGCTGCAATGGCATGTTCTACACAAACGGCGCAGAAATACTTAAGTTTTCAAAAGAATTATGTCGTATCGAGAGACTATTTTCTCCTGCAGATCTGGTTCAAACGGAATTGCGAAATTGTCTATGTCCGCAAAAGTTGAGAAAACTTTGTTTTTCAAACAAAAATATTTTTATATATTAATCTATTACAAAGTTTTTTTGATAAAAAATTATTTATTTTTTTTGTTAATTTCACCATGATCTAAAATTCCATTCGTTGTTTTTTAAATATAATTAATATCAATTTTAAATATTGAACCAATTTAAACTGAATGTGATATTGTTTACTTTGTAAAATCATTAAAATTTTACATACATTTTTTTGGTTTGAAAACTTGAAGTTTAGAAATTTAAATGTATGGAAAATTTTATGATTTTCGAAAATAAACAGAATGACTTGCGGTTTTGTCGTCTCTTCAAATCCAATTCCGACTGCATTGGATTCTGTGAAAACCCTGATTAACAAATCTTTGAACAAATACAAAATAATGAAACAACAGAAAAATTCCTTTACAATGTAACATAATTTCTAAAACAAAATATTAAAACACATGATAAATGATGAGAAAACAAATCAAACAAAAGACTGAAACATCTTGTTAGGCGAGGAAGCACAAAATTAGACAAACCGGAAGCAGATAATATTGCCTGTCAAGGAAATGAGAGGGAAAGGTGCAATATAGTATACATGGAACAACAAAAAAAAAAAAAACTCGGTACTAGAATTTCAGAATAGGAAGCCGACATTAACAGAGTAAAAGAGACAAACGCTTTAGCTCAACTTGCAAAAAAAAAGTTGAATAATAGACCTTATACGAGTCCAAATACTACACAGAGAGAAAATGGAAAACAAAAGGTGTATACTGGATTGCTTACGATATAACAACGCACCACGAAATGCATAAATACGAAAGAAGCCAAAGACCAAACTGCAATACCCTAACTCAATAACCTGAAAACTATAGTTCTCTGATATTAGGTTTTAAGTTTGACTGTGGTATTTTTCGTTTATTATTATTATGGATTTGTTTGAACATCAACTTGTCTTGGTGGCCTAATAGCATAAACACGAACTTATCAACAGTGGTCCAATTTTGACCACCTCGGATTAAAAAGATTAAAAAAAAAATTCTGAGACCTGTTACTTTTTTAAATATTACCCGATTTAAAACACTTAGTGCTTCGATTTTTGCTAAAAAACGTACAGCAATAAATATTTTCGCATTGACTTTAAACAAAAAAGAAAACTTTGTTTTTCCTTGACTGTTTTTAGTTTTGGCTTACACAGTGCAACACGAAAAAAATAATCATATACGGACACCACTACGTGATAAAAGACTGAAATAAAGAAGATCCGTGTCTCCCAGTTTTGCCCAAAGTCATGCACTTTTTTATGGGCCCTCGGTATCATTCTTGCAAAATACTGATCATTTCCTCAGGCTCATATCTTGAAAATCGTTCGGAATTTTGATTTACTCTCTGAGTCAAAGTTGTAGATCTTGTCATAAAGAACAAAAATTGTGAACATATGAAATCAAAAAATCTTCATCTTTAAGATGAAAATCGCAAAAACTTAAAAAAAATCTTTAAAAATTCAAAAAAATAATCAACTATTAAAATGTACCTAAGATCTTAGTAAACAACTTTCTAAAACATATCAACTTCCTAGGAATGATTCTTAATACCGTTTAGGTAGCGCTCAGGTAATCGTAAAAGTGAAAAATTTCCGGAAAATTTTGTAATTTTATTTGTTTTTTTTACTTCAACATTGAGATACATACTATGCTATCTATTACAAAAATGTACCTAAAATTTCAATAAACAACTCACGCGATCACGCACCGACCGAAGCAGCACAGGTAAAGCAATAAGCTCAGCACACGCATCAAGATACGCAGCACACAATATAAAAGCGACACGACTCTCACATTCAGGCGTTACACAGCGCGACGTCAACGAGAGCTCAGCGGTGAAAGTTATAGAGATAGTGATATAGCACAATTCGTGCACAACATTGGCAACTGAAAATTTCAATATGCAGTGTGAAAAAATGGATTTATTTTGCTACGTTTGCGGTCATCAAAGTAGAAAA
Organism: Gymnocheta viridis; assembly: GCA_956483585.1. Taxonomy (NCBI): domain Eukaryota; kingdom Metazoa; phylum Arthropoda; class Insecta; order Diptera; family Tachinidae; genus Gymnocheta; species Gymnocheta viridis. The sequence continues at coordinate 72,595,353 of OY101441.1, forward strand.
AAAGTTGTATAAGATTTCAAAAGGAAAAGAATCTTTTAACTAGTGAATTCAAAAGAGCATATACATTATATACAGTATGTCGCCAATGTTATAACAATCTCATGGTTGAGTGGAGGTAAAGATAGTATTGTAAGCCGGTAAACTAGATTAATCACCCAGGTGATCATGATGCAACCAGTTGCTATGCATGCGTAAATTACACATGTCGTCTAAATCGACATGCTGAGAACAAAATTTATAAAGCAATTATAACATCCACACTACCAGTGCTTGCACCTGAAAATTTTGTATCACCAAGGCCGCCAACTCCAGATCGTGGGACAGAATTTACAGGAATGACTAGAGCAAGTGGTGTTACTAATGAAGATCCATTTAATAGCGATTATGTGCCCCAACAAGGAAGAGATGGACCACAACTAATAACTCAAATGGAAACGGATTTCATTGTGGCCATATTGGGAGTATCGCAGAGACTTGCCATATTTTGACAGCGTTTTTAAAGCAAAGAAAACTCACACATGCTAATATTAATCCTACGGCTACCGCAAACGGCAAGCTGAATTTCAGATTCTCTACACTCTAAATGATGACAACTCGTTCGCTTACTGCAACGATTAAAAGCTTTGGTGGTAAAAATGGGAATGAACTACATCGCTATTGAGTGGAGATTATTTACTGTTTCGAGCTTGAAAGCAGTGTTGTTGCATGTGTCGAACCGAAAACCTTCCATTCCGCTAGCAATGGGTATTAACATGAAAGAAAGCTATGAAACATTCAGAGATATAATGAAAAAAATCAAATACTACGAAAATAAATATAACATTTTTTGTGGTTTGAAGGTCATCAACATTTGCAAGGTCTTTCCAAAATTCGTTTGTTTTATTTGTAATTCCAATCTAATTCGTGGAGACCAAGAGGAAGTGTGGAGTAACAAATGAAACAACATATACTGAAAAATACACCATTAATTGACAATACTCAAGACATCTTTCTGCCACAGCTCCACATAAAATTGGGAATTGTTAAAAAATTTTCGGCAAATTTTTCACTTTTACGGCTACCTACGCGCTACCTAAACGGTATCAAGAATCATTCCTAGGAAGTTCATATCTGCTAGAAAGTTGTTTACTAAAGTCTTAGGTACATTTTTGTACTTGATTGTTTTCTTGAGTTTTTAACGGTTTGCCACCTATGGACCTGAACAGTGGAAAAAAGTAAAAAAAATCGAATTTTTTGAAATTTTTTGCGATTTTTATCTTGAAGATGAAGATTTTTTTATTTTATATGTTCACGATTTTTGTTCTTTATGACAAGATCTACAAGTTTGCATCAGAGAGTAAATACAAATTCCGAACGATTTGCAAGATATTAGCCTGAGAAAATGATCAGTATTTTGCAAAAATTACACCGAGGCCCCAAATCTTTGGGGGCCCATAAAATAAGCGCATGACTTTGGGCATAACTGGGAGACACGAGTCTTCTTTTTTTGGTATTTTATCACGTAGTGGTGTCCGTATATGGTTATTTTGGCATGACTTAAAAAATTACACACAGTGTTGTTTTATTACTTTTTAATTTATAGTTAGACTTTAATTCAAAAGTGACCATTCGATTGAAATCGAACTATAAACTAACAAATAGTAAGCAGAAAACTAAAAAGTTAAAAAAACAAATATATACAATTTTATTTCGTTTAGTCAGATATAATGTGAGAAGATTATCAGAGCACTTTAAATTTTTTAAATCGAATAAGATTTAAGAAAGTTAAATGCCTTAGAATTGTTTGAATCCAAGCTGGTTGTTCGTATTTAAGCTTCAAGGACATCAGGGCAGGAGTTTCAAGGCATGACTCCTTGTCTAAAGATGTTCAAAAAAATCCAGTCAGCAGTCTAGAAGTTCCAGATTTGTTACCATTTATTTTACAAAACACATTTTGTGTAGTACAGCCTTTATCGAAAATCTTCAAATAAATTTGTAAATCGTAACATTTGCAAGCGTACAAATTGTCAATTGTGTAAGATATTCGACAGTTTTTGATTTATTACATATTTTAATAAAATAGCCGTTAAAAAGTTTATCTTGGCAAGAAAAGATTTATTAGCACACGTATTAGTTTTGTAATGTAAATTGTTATACGATGTTAGTACTAAAACTACTCGTTCACATATTTAAAGTTAACAAAATGATAATGAAAAATTCGCCACTTTTTTTGCTACAGTTCCTATATTTAAAAGGCCAAGGTTTAATTTTAATTCAGTAATGCAATTATAAAAGATTAGGTAGAACAAATATCGGCAATACGAGAAAAAGTTTGCTTACAGTGAACCAAAACCAGCGTGGTGGAATGGTGCCGCCGATTTTTTGCAAAAGTTTTACTACGCGTTTTTTATGGATTGAACACTTCACAGATGAACAGAACGAATAATGGAGGAAGATTGTACCAAAATGATTTTGTTTTGTAAAGTAAATTTGGCTGCATCGAGACTTGTAATGTTTCAAATAAATAATGTAAATGGAATCGATGCTTCCCTCTCTGAATATATTTTTTTTTAATAAAATGGGGAGGTAATGCCGATGGCCGTTTTGGAGAGTTTATCGCTAAATCAGCTTATATCCCAAATTTTTAAAGCGATTTCTAGACACTGCTTTTATATCCATTGTCTGACATTTATTTTAAAAAAATCTATAAAATTGGGTCAGTTGGTGAATCTCCCTCCTCATGATTTCCATCAATTTCTATAAGTCGTTTTAAAACCAAATATTTGCATTTTTATCTGCTACACGCGATGTTATAAGTATTGTTCTTTTCTTAAATGTCATTTGGTTTGGAAAAAACTTAGAGTATTTAATACTACCAAACTAAAATAAATTATAGTTTTATGCAATTCATTATAAATTCCAGATTAATAAAATCAACTAGTTCAGTTACCAGATAAATTTCCTGTTAAAAAAAACAGCTTAAGAAATTATAATTGTTGCTTTAAACATTTCAATTCAAAAGTTTATTAAGATATTTTAAACATTTTGATATTTAATGGCCAAGCCAAATTAAAAAAAAATGTTTTAAAATTCGTTTTCTTTTTTGTGGTTTGAATTTTTGCAAATACTTTGGCAATTCACAATCTTGTGCAAATAGTCTTGCATTTGCAAAATGGTTGGGTATATTTTTTAGTTGCATTCGATGTTTGATTTTCGCTGGTTTTCGAACATCGGGTATCGAATATGAAATTCGTACTATGAGCTGACAGCACTGTCGAAAATTTTATTGTAGAACGACTTTTCAATGGAACACAAGTTTGTTTTCGATGCTGTATGACAGTTTGTAAATCTTATTAAAAATATAAGTATTTGAAAATTTTTCTCTTCTTTTTTTTAAATACCAGTTGTGAAGTATTTCATTTTAATTTCATGGTTATGAGTATTAAACAACAATTTAAAAATCTCATTTCTCTAATTGAACAAAACTCTCAGCTTGCCAAAGGTATTTGTAAAAAAGTGCAGGCGGCAAAAGAAAATGGGAAATCACACAGGGGTTATATAGTTAGACGAATCATCTATCCATAATTCCGTCGTGATCTTGTTAATTAATAATTAATTCAGTTTTTTTATAAATTTGTAAACAAACTATATGTTTTTATAACGACAGCTGATAAATATGTGCTATTGTGAACAATTTAATTGAGTGAAATTCACTATAGTGCTATTTTAATCCCAATCGCAAATCAAAAGTTACTCATAATAGGCACCTTATTCATTTATCGTTGAGCAAGTGATGAAAACACATGTGGCGCATTATCGCCATTTTTTTAGAAATGTATTAAGACTTGTTGTTGGTTGAAGCATAGTAAGCACACCCGTTTCAATTACAATTGAAACCAAAAGAGCATATAAAAAAATATTAAAATTTCGAAAAATTGAAGAACATTTCGGCCGTATAATGTATATTTTTTCTTTTCCTTAAAATTTAAATAACATTCATTTAATAAGTTGGTTATATCTGACAAATTTTTTATATCTAAAATGTTTTTCTTGTTTTCTTATTTGAATTGTTTGACATTAAGTACGCTGGGAAACTCTCTCACCAATGCATCTACATTTTTATTTTTGAACATCACTGCTCTAAAATAACAAGATATACCCAGATGCACTTCCTACTCTTTTGCAAATATACACGATGTCGAAAGAATTCTTTATGCCGTACCATTACATTTAAAAAAAAGCTAAAATGTTGTTTTTTTTTTGTACAGAGAGAGAAAGAATTCGTTCGACAACGTGGGCCAGGCCAAGGCGTAAAAAATTATTAGTACAACAATACAAGAAAAAGAGGCAGTTTTTATATCGGTTCGGTCAAAAAAATCGACAGAAAACAAATACAGAACAATATATTGGCGCTCTTTATGACATTTAAAGTTGCATAAGCAAAGAAATCATCTGCCGTAATGCTGACACCTAGCCTTGGGCCAGGTAGTTAATTGCAAACCACGGGTCTAATTACCGCTTTCGATATCGAATGAACTATCGAGCAAAAATGAAACTCGAGTTGCCACATTTTGGCATTCGATCGCTATCGAAACGAGTTTTCATACCGATTGTAAAATATTTTATTGAATTTGTAAGAGATTATTGTAATTTGTACATGTTTCCATGATATATAAATAAAACAAAATACATGTAATGTAAGTTGAAAATATTACTTTTGTTATTTTAGGTAAACTTTTTTATTTTATAGAAAATTGTTCTACAATTTCATATTTATCTTCATCGGAGTCAAAAGATGAACATAGTTTGGTGCGTATTCGGAAACAAATGAGGAATAAGAGCGACGTTCTATCGCTGCCAGCAAAAGTATAGTAAAAAATTTTGTATTTTCGATTAAATAAATTCTTGACTGCATATTTTTTAGATTTAAACAGCGGTACAAATTGTCGAAGGAGGTATTCAATTACACATGTCTTATCGCATGTCCGCGCCATCGGCACCACAGCAGCAGTTAACCGCAACTGCCTCTTTTTAGCATGCGGTTGGTAACAATTGGAATGTGCCAAAGTTCGATTAGCAAAATAGTGACAAAAGTAGACAAGGAAATGGATTCGGCAATCGGTTTTTTGTTAAATTCGGGTGTTCGGACATAAATACTACCAGTATTTCTATTTGATTTAAATTTATATTTTTCACTTTTGTCCTGATATGTACACCATAATTACTATTGTTTTAACTTAAAAAACTAAATAAAACTTAAATTTTTTACAATTTATTGTTTGCCGTTAAAATTAAGAAAGCCATTTGTTTTGTTTACGATAGACATTTTGGTATGGAACAATGTTTGCAAAGATAACACTCGATCGAAGACTCGCTATCGAAACCCATCATCTCAAGTTTTATTTATTTTTGTTCGATATCGAATGCCATAATCCCAAAACAAAAATTTTCGATCTACGAGGGCGGATTGATATTGAAGCTACATAAGTAGGAAAAAAACATTTTTTTTTTCAAAAACCATTTATTTCTCAACATAGTCTCCTTTTAGCTCAATACACGTAGTAAGACGATATTCCAACTTTTTTATACCATCTGTATAATACGATTTTGGGAACCCCTCAAAATGCGCGTTAGTTTCGGTAATCAATTCTTCGTTTGAGATGAATCTTTTTCCTGTGAGCCATTTTTTCAAGTTTGGAAACACGAAAAAGTCACTAGGAGCTAAATCTGGACTATAAGGTAGATGATTAACCAATTCGAAGTGTATTTCACGTAATTTTAGCATCGTATCTAATGCTGTGTGAACCGGTGCGTTGTCTTGAAGAAAGAGCAATTTTTTCCTCTTTAAATGTGGCCGTTTTTTCTTGATTGCATCAATCAATTGATCCAATAATGCACGATAATACTTTCCTGTGATTGTCGATCCTTTTTCAAGATAATCGATGAGCAATATTCCGTGTGCATCCCAAAATACAGTAGCCATAACCTTGCCAGCCGATTTCACTGCCTACTCCTTCTTCGGAGCAGTTACACTAGCTTCCACCCATTGTTTCAATTGATTTTTGGTTTCAGGTGCGCAGTGGTGGACCCAAGTTTCATCAACAGTTACTAATCGACGCCAAAAATCAACAGGTACAGGACATGATAAAGCGTAATATCATGTCCAAACACCGCTGTGAAGTGGTCTGTCGAACTCGTTTTTGCAAATGTTCATGCAAAATGTTGAACGCACGTTCATATGATATGTTTACCATTTGAACAATCTCACGTAACTTGACTCGGCGATCATTCATAACGATATCGAGGATTTTCTTGATATTTTCTTCAGTAACCACCTCTTTTGGCCTTCCTGTTGGTATTGCTGCAGTGCCTGTTTGGCCGCGTTTATATTCAGCAATCCAATATTTTACCATGTAATCTGACGGAGCAGACTCACCGTAATGTTTATCGAGCTTTTCTTTTGCCTCTTTTGCCGTTTTCCCTTGTAAATAATAGTGTTTATTCACTGCACGAAATTCACTTTTTTCATTTTTCAAGAAACACAAAAGTTGATTACTTCAAACGACTACAACAAATAAACTAATAGATGAATTTGGGTGAAATTTTAACAGCTGACGTTTGACAGATCGCAATTTTTGTGTTTAAGCTGCCATCTAGCGCTAGGTAGCTTCAATATCAATCCGCCCTCGTAAGTAGCTCGAAATGGAAACGGTAATTGTACCCCAGGATACCGACATGTTCTTACACCGCTCATTCAAGTATGTGTAAATTAAATTAAAAAAATCTTTTTGCACAGCTGAGTGAGAGTTTCGTGCTTTGCAAAAAAGTTTTGGAAACTAAACCAACAACTCCGTTCACGATTGACGGAAAATACTTACAATTGCATAAATAAGCAATCTCAAATGCACAAGATTGTGAATAAGGTTATTGTTTTAGTTGTTTAGATATATTATGGATAAATTTTCGCAAACCTGATAGTTTCAAATTGTTAGTGGTTTAAATTAATAAAATAACATTAAGTAAACATGTGTCTTCTTTGGCCTCGAATATATTATCTTTTATAGGAATTTCTAAAATGTCACAATACAACTTTTGTTTAAGTTTGTTTTTGAAAAGGTTTGATTTCTCAAGTTTTATTTTAACGTTTGAATTCGCGCACGACTTAATTTTTATTTTCGAATTAATCGATGCCGTTTCACTTGTATGCATCTTGTGTGTGTTTTTAAATTCTATTGATGCCAAGTTGTCTGAACAGTGTACACTCAACAGGTGTTTGCAAAAACCTTTATGAAATGAAATCAAACTTTATAAATTCTGCGGCAAAAAAAAGTGCTTAGTCGGCTTAAGAAAAATCTGATTTAATGGCACCTTTGCAATTTTCATATTCAAAAGTACCCATCAAAGTTTCAATTATTTTGTACGATCTTTCTAGAAGTTATTCCAAAATGTCTTTTTCCTTATCGTTTTTCAATGTGCAATCTCATTTGGAATAAAAGCTTAAGAAACTATAAGCTATTTTTCCAAATACAAAATCTTTTTTCACAACTTATTAATTAGAAAGCCGGAATATTTTTGCTAGATTAAGGCGTTTTTTCCAAAACATACGTTTGACTTCCATATGTAATATTTGAACATAAGCTATTTTTACAAAATACTTAATTTTCTTTATTAATCCTCATATGGCTTAAACGATTTTTCCAAATAATCATATGGGTAAGTATCGTTCCTAGTTGCAATTAAGCTGCTTTCATAAGTAAGAAATAGTCTATTAGAATATAAGCAATTATTTAGTGATACTTTAGGAAATAGTTTTGTAATATATGAGTCATTTAGGTAATCAATATACTAAGAAGTGTTGGTGAAAAAAATTAAATTTAGTTGAAATGCATTCTGGAGATTTCATGAGATTTGTTTCTTTTTCTAAATCTAAGTTTATATGGAGAAATAGAGATACATACTCTGAAAATATTAATTGGAAAGATGTAAAATGTTTATGCCATTCAAAGAAACATTTTTGTTAAATGAAAAAATTACAATCGCGCTGAAAATCTACTCCTAAGCGCGCGCTCATCGTCACGCGAGCGGTGTTCATCTCTACTATGAGCCTTTGCCACACTTTAAAATGTAATAAATTCTGAATCCCCTAATAAGCAAAGATTGATTATTTAAGAGCTTTCGAATTTGATTAAAGAAAAATAAATAAAATTTAGAGAAATATATGAAATCTTTATTTGAGTCGATAGCAAGCACGATCTCTATAATTTAATGTTTAAAGATGATTTCATGTAAATGTTCACCGTGGCTTCGCCTGAAATGCTTCTTACGCTGGGTTCGATTTTGGCATACTCTATCCAGCATATCGATTGGTATCTTACAATTAAATTCTTCAATATTGGCTTCCACTGCGTCAACCGTTCACCGAAATCGCCTCTCAATTGAGTCATTGATGAAACCGCGTCAGTCAAGTTCAGGGGGCTAATTACCGCAGTCGTGATCGAAATAACTTCGCATCGATATTAATTTCGATAGTTCGAATTTTTCTGATGATGGAACCCGATAAGAAACGAATCGATTTTGTGTTTAAGTGTTAGAGAGGAAAAAACTGCAAGAGTTATCCAACACTGCAAATATGTAAAAGATTAAAGAATAAAAATAAACAAAAAACATATGCTTACTCTGCAAAAAAATATCAAGTGTAAATAATACGTTTTGAATTTGAGAACCGAAGGTTCGAATCTCTTCCAAACCTGTAAAAGCTACATCAATTCCAGCTGCTTCCACAATTTGTTCCTCAGTTACACTAAGGTGCTTCTCCACGAAAAAGAGAAACACCTTTTTTTCTTTTGGAAGATTTGTTAAAAGATAACTTTTTTATGTTTATTCTAGTTTTGGCCAATTTGAAATTTGATGATGGTTGATAATTACTCTTCAGCTAGTATGGCCTAAATTGGTTTATGTCAATAAAAAACTTTTTTATTACATATTTACCCAACGTTTCGTCAATTTTATGTTGACTTTTTCAAGGGTGTCGTCTATTTAAATAAAAATATTTTTATCACAATTACAATACAATAATTACAAAACTTACAAATTGAAAAGTTCCCAAGTTACATAAAATTTAAAAATAATTCAGAAATCATACAATTGTTGCATTATATTAATTACTCTGATATCGCTAGTCTGTAGCTTGCGCTGATATTGTCGGTGTCTTCTTTCAAGTTTATCGTTTTGTTTATGTTTTGTTGTATACGAAGACTTTCTATGGTGTACCTTTTCTTCCCTTTGTTCTCACGGTCTAATATTTTAACGTTAACAAAATCTGCTTTATGTCCAGTGTTGAGTATATGTTGTGATAATGCGGTTGTTTCTTTCTTTTTTATTACGTCACTCTTATGTTCGTTTGTTCTTGTTTCTAAAGCTCGTTTTGTTGTTCCAATGTATATTAAATCACAGCTTTGTTTATTATTGCCTTTACATTGGATTTGGTAAACTACATTACATTGTTGGTGTTTGTTTGTTTTGTCCTTTGTTTTCGTAAATATTTTATCCAATGTGGAGTTTGGTTTGAATGCAAAACAATTGTTTGTTGTTGTTGTTAATGTAGTTTTTAGGTTTCTGCTGTCTGTTAACCCTGGTATATACCTTATACTGTGATACCTTTTTTGTTCGAAATTATCACAATTATTTATATGGTTTCTTGAAACTTTTTTAACCAACTGCATTTGATCTGCATACACCTATTGAATAACTAATATTGAATTAATGAATATCATATGAAATGTTGTAATAAACCTTTCTCTAGATTTTGGCACATTTTATTGGTGGACCAGAAGCATTTAACTTTAAGGCTAAATTTTTCTATAGCCTATTGGCAGTAGCTTTTCCTTGCGCTGTATTTGGTTGAACTCCTTTGGCCCAATCTGTGTGCTCAGACATAAAGTCTGCAAGAATTTGTTTTTGTCTAAGGTTAATTTTTGTTGTATTCGACCTATTAAATAATAAAAATTAGTATATTTGTCAAAAATGAAATAATATTTTGTCTTACATTTTCTTTTCTTCTAACGAACTCTTTGAAAAATACAGTTTCGATTGGTAATTTGGTAACGAATAAAAACTCGCAGAGTGCATTCGAACATAAGCTTGTTATCGACTAACATCATTAGAAATTTCGATACAGTTTACTCGATAGTGAATGACAGAATCTCAAAAGTATGAAATCACGCAAGTTTGAATAAATTTCAATCGTGATCGACTGCGGTAATTAACCCCCAGCTCTTCCATTTTGGGCAAAAAAATCGCCATTCACAGTAACGTTCATGTTAGTCATCAACAACACTGGCGGATACAACTGCGATATTTTCTTCTGTCTGTAGTCTACGTATGTGTGTTGGTGAAATACTGTTCAATAATGTAAGTTTGGAGCGAAATTTAGTCATAAGATTCCGAATAGGCGCCAGAAGGTCGCCCTAAATGACCATAAAATGAAAGAATTGGACGATACACTTTCTTAACGGAGCACGAATTTTGATAATAAAATTCAATAATCTGCAAGTGTTGTTCGTTTGAAGTCAATTCATGATTAAGCTCAACAGTAACATGTTACAATTCGATGGATAATTTTTTTTTATTAAATAATTTTTTAGTAAAATTCTCAATATTTTGAGACATTTCGCCACTTATGTTGTCATAATTAAAATACAACTACAGTGGAATCTCCCTTAACGGACACTTCCCATAAGCGGACACTGTTGCTAGGTCCCGGCAGCGCTCCATAAGAAAAGCAATGCAGTCGCTTTCCCTTGAACGGACGCTTCTCATGAGCGAACACGGACATCCGCTTGACAAAACAATTCTCTTGGACGGACATTTAGCTTATTTTCCGATTTTTTCATGTCATAATTTAAAAAATAATCTTGCCAAGACTCTTTTAATTTGTTCGCTTTAACAACAGGGCACGATTTATCATATTTACTACATCACATAATATAGGTAAATGTGGGTATTGTAAACATTTTCTCTGTCACATAATTTTTCAATCTAACGTTTTTTCTACAATTACTTACGCGGCTTAGGGGATTCCCAAATAACAGAAATGTGCGTATTCATAAAATATTTTAAACTTTTATTACATATAGAGCTACATTTATTGATTTTTTTTTTTATTAAACCCAACAGAATTGTTTATATTATTTTTTTAATAAAAGTATTTTTAAATAAAAACTAACAATCTTAGATAAATTTTTGTTGATTTAAATTTGTAATTTTCTCTTAGCCGGACAGCCCTCTTGTACGGACACATTTTAACGGTCCCTTCGGTGTCCGCTCAAGAGAGATTTCACTGTTGTCACATTTTCTTAAACTAAATTTACATAAATTTTGGTTCACAATATCTTTAAATGATATATACAATTGTTTTTAATTCAATCAATAGTTTCCAAGTTATGAAACAAATTGTTAGGATAAAAATAAAAAATTGGTCAAATTATTTTTAATCTGGAAAAAATCCAAAACTGCAAAAAGTATTAAATTTTATGTATATGTAGTGAAGTTACATATCATATGAATTAAAGTAGATATGGATAATGAAAATCGATGCATGATGCTTTACAATTTTATTTACAATTAATTGCAGGTATTGCATATTTATAAGCACTGTAAAAAATGGTATAATGAAAATGCAGAACATTAAAACGCAAGTGCATTTTACGACACGGATTTTGGCAAACCCCCTTTACATGTACAAAATTGTTTATAACATTTTTGATTCTCAGAATTAAAAAAAATTATTTAATAAACAAAAGGTTTTTTTCATTTATACGATTGCAATAGCAAACTAATAAACGCTCATAAATAAGAGTGAACGCTGAATTGCTCTTCTTTTCGGCTGGCTACCTGTAACGGATGATTTTTTTGCATAAAATTCCTTAGAGTTGTTTACGATTCTTGGGAATAAGAAAAAAATTGCAGTACAAACAAACTCTACCCACACACACATACACACGAAATTATAGTATAGTATCATATAGTTTATTTATCGACTCATCAAAACGCAACTTGAAGTGTGTCCTTTTGCATAATGGTTATAAATTTCACTCCCTGCCGTTCGCACATTCAAGCAAAGTAAAAGAAGAATACTCTGTGATTGCATTGCTCATGAAGAAGATAAAGTATGATGAACATAACTGGGTAATTTGTTTTGATCTTAAGATGGAAAATTTCCTCTTAGGTCAACAAAGCGGCTTTACCAAATATCCTTGTTTTATATGTTTATGGGACAGCAGAGCTAAAGCAGAACATTTGAAGCGAAAACAATGGCCTTCTAGGGAAACGCTGGTTCCAGGTATGCCAAATGCTATAAATAAAACCCTAGTGCCCCGATATCGCCCCTTTTTCACATTAAACTTGGTCTGGTGAAATAATATGTTAAAGCACTTAACAAAGATATTGAATGTTTCCAGTATATTTCAAGGAATTTTCCCAATCTGAATATGGAAAAGCTGAAAGCAGGCATATTTGACGGTCCACAAATGCGCAAATTGGTGAAAGATACTGATTTTGACAGTTCAGTGTCAGAAATTGAGAAAAATTCATGGGATTCTTTTGGATTATTAAAAATTTCTTAGGAAATAACAAGGGTGGTGATTACGTTGCGCACGTTGAAGAGATGTTAACTCACTTCCAGAATCTTTGATACAACATGAGGATCAAAATACACTACATGCACAGTCACTTAGATCGTTTTCCTGAAAATCTAGGAGACTTGAGTGAGAAACAGGGCGAAAGATTCCACGAAGATATCCGGACAATGGATGAACGACCCTGCTGTTGGAAGGAATGCACACATAATGGCTGATTTAGGCTGGAGTAGTCAGAGTAACACTTCATTATTCAACAATAGCAGCAAATCGAATAAAAGAAAACTCCCGAGTTTGCAGTTCATAATAATTATTTATTTATTTTCTTATTTTATTTCTTATAATAAATTTAAATAATAAAATATAAATTTTCTACTGTTTAATACATTTAAACTCATCCAATTCAAATGTTTTGCCGAAGAATATAATCAATATTGTAGGTAGGGTTTCGCCAAAAAATTCACGAATGGTACTATGTAATGCATTTTCGATGTGGAAATTTTTACATAGCATGGGGAAATTGTTTTTAAAATTCATGAAGAATATTAAGTACTCAATTTTATGTATATCAAAAAAATAAAATTTTGTGCAAATGAGCGAATTCGCTTAATTGTGAATAAATTCGAAAAGAATCAATCGATTTTTATGAACGCTATCTCATTTAGTACCTTTTACATGTGATTCGCGATAAAACAATAAATCTGAATAATCTTTGCAGTTTCCGATTGTTCATAAATTTTTTAAAACAAAAAAATTGCATTTTTACGTAAAAATATCCATTTTTTGTTTAAATTTTTTGTTATAAATCAGAAACTACTGAGCCGATAGCAATGGAATATATAAACTGATTGAGTTCTTGTCACAAATTTGATATTGTTTAAACTTTACATTCGTTTTAATGAAGGAATAATAAAATCTCCAGTTTATTTTAAAACTTTTAATAATAATGTTTTTAATGTAATGTTTTTATAAATAAAATAGATTCCCCCCCTTGATAAAGTCAACAAATAATTGACGAAACGTCGGGAAAGAAATGTAATTAAAATATTGTTTTATTTACATCTACGAATTTAGACCATATTAGCTTAAACGAATACATAAAACAAATAAAAATTGGTCAAACTAAAAACAACTGATAAAACTCATCGGATAGCTTGCCGAAACTTATAATCTATAAATTTATTAACAAAAACATTACAAAAAATATAAAAAATAAAAACAAAGATGAAAGAGTACTTCAAACACATAGCATATAAATATGATACAGAAACATGCAGAGCTTTAAAAGAATACTGTAATGAAGTAAAAAGATTAACACATCAAGAAAATAGATTAAAATTCATATTAGCATGCAGAAGTTATGGTATCATACCAAATCATACAAAAAATACAACAACACAAGTAGAACACTTATTTAGTTGCACAAAAATAAAACAAAAATTAAACAAAATTAGATACAATTTTCATAAAAAAATCTTAAACCTAGAAATATCACAAACTAATACTAATATTACTATCACAGAAAGGAAAATTTATCATCTAAAAACCGCAATAGAAAATATGTTAATGGAAGAAGACTACACAAACTTTATAAACAAACAAAAGAAAAGAGTCAATAACATAACACAGAAACTGAGAGATACACAAAACCAAAAACTAGATACACTGAAAGAAAACAATTTCAAAATGCATGGGTTTAAGTTTAATGAAAACTGGTTTGAGAATAGGACGAATATACAAATACCGAAAGAATCTATATGGCTGTTATCACTAGGAAAAAAGTTTGCGTTACCTGTCTGCAAAAACAATTTTTCTGCTTTACATATTATTGCGGATATGGTCAATAGAGGAAAATGAAGAACAAGATAAAGATGTAGCTAGAACAAAACTTGCAAACGACATCACAAGATTCAAAAGAAATATAAAAAATTCACCTAAGGAAAAATTCATTTTAAGGGTTTATAATGAAACCAAAAATTTTTTGAAGAAACATCAAAACATTATTGTCATACAAGCTGACAAAGGCAACAAAACAGTTGCTCTTTATAAAGAACATTATAAAAACAGAATGAGTGAAATGTTAGACGACAAAACAACATACCATAAATTAAGAACAGACCCAACAACAACGCTTCAGAAATCGAACAACAACATGGTGTCCGAGCTACATAAAAATGGTCATATTGATGGATGGCAAAAGAAACAACTACTTTGCTCAGCTGCAACCACCCCTAGAATATATGGTCTCCCAAAAATACACAAATCTGGAGTTCCACTTAGACCCATAGTTTCTTCGATGCAGGTTCCGTGCTATAAACTTTCAAAATATTTAGGAAAAATTCTTCAAAAAATAACTTCAGTGGAGTATAACATAAAAAATTCAATAAGACTCAAACAACAGCTAAGTAACATAAAATTAGAAAGCAATGACATATTAATATCATTGGATGTAATATCACTATTTACAAACATACCACTAAACAAAGCTATAAACATCATCATGAGCAAATGGAATCTTATTAAAAACCACACAAAAATTCCAAAAGCTACATTTTTAAAAATTCTTCGGTTTTGTCTATATGACAACAATTATTTTATCTACGAGAGAGATATATATAAACAAATCTTCGGTATGCCTATGGGCAACCCCCTATCCCCAACTATTGCTGACATAGTACTTGACGATTTATTGAACGAGACCTTAGCTAAACTAAAAGAGTCAAACATAGAACCAAGGTACATAACGAAATATGTAGACGATATATTGGCCATAGTTAAAAATGACGAAAAAGAGGAAATACTCCAAACTTTTAATAAGTACAATCCAAAAATCCAATTTACCATGGAAATAGAGTCAAATAAATCCATTGCATATTTGGACACAAAAATACATAGATTGGACAATAAATTAATTTTAAACTGGTATAAGAAAGAAATAGCATCAGGCAGAATAATAAACTACAATTCCACACAGCCTAAAAGTCAAATCATAAATACCGCCAAAAATTTAATTTTTAAAGTACTACATATCAGCGACAAACAATTCCATTATAATAACATACGATACATTAGAAAAACATTAACTGAAAATAGCTTTCCTACAAAACTTATAAACAACTTAATAGAGGAAATCTACAGAAAAACAAATAATAGAAATATTAGCATAGACCGAAACTGCAACGAAAATAAGTTTTTTCACAGTGTACGATTTATCCCAGGCTTAACAGATAATAACCAAATAAAAAATACAATAATAAAAAAGAATATTAATTTTGCATATAAACCAAATTTCACGTTAAACACAATATTTACAAAAATAAAAACACCGATTGAGAAACAACAACAAAACAATGTTGTATACGAAATTAAATGTAAAGGTGACACAAACAACAACTGCAATAAGCTGTACATTGGTACAACAAAACGTAGTCTAGAAACAAGAATAAAAGAACACAAAAATGATATCGAAAAACAAAAACAAACAACAGCACTAGCGCAACACATACTTGACACAGGCCACACAGCTGATTTTGATCAAATTAAGATACTAGACAAAGAAAACATCGAAAAGAAAAGGTACACAATAGAAAGCCTTAGAATTCAACAGAAAAGAGAAATGACGATGAACTTAAAAGAAGATACTGACAACATTAGTGTGAGCTATAGAGTGGCGTTATAACCAACTGTGATATAAATATATAATAGTATTAAATGTAATAAAATTTCCTTTTTATTTATATTGTAAGTTAAAAATTTGTTTATTTTAAAACTTTTAATAATAATGTTTTTAATGTAATGTTTTTATAAATAAAATAGATTCCCCCCCTTGATAAAGTCAACAAATAATTGACGAAACGTCGGGAAAGAAATGTAATTAAAATATTGTTTTATTTACATCTACGAATTTAGACCATATTAGCTTAAACGAATACATAAAAAAAATCTCCAGTTGTTCTAAGAAATATTTGTGTAAAGTTCCCTGATGATCTGCATCAGCAACAGTGCACATAAGAACTAGCTTTACCCTCAATAATCATTTTTAATTTGTTTTTAATTAAGCTAGTAATATTTTACTAAATATGGGAAAATAGTGCGATTAAAAATTTAAAGTTTTAAAATGTTTAATTATGTTTAATCAAAATGTTTTTTTGGGCACACTACGCACATTTTTTTGTCGCTGTTTATTTGTCAAACAGATTTCAAATAACGTTAAGTGCAAACATGAGAAAAATATTTTCCATGTGGTCACTCTCAAACAAATTTTTTCCGTTACAAAACATTTGAAGAGGAAGAAATAGTACTATGTAATTTGGGTGAGTTCCAAAACGTCATTTGCAATGCTATGCATTCCTTGAATCATGCAAACACTGACAATGTCACACATCCCTAAATGTATATTAAAAGTTTTCGATAAGCAAATTGTGTATCACTAATTTTGTTACACAGTTGGTTACTTTGATTCGAAACAGTAGCAAAACCGCATCACTGCAATGTGTTTTGAAGCTTTGGAACTCACCTTTTGTCTCACACTTCTCTCAAATTTCTACTGTTTGGATTTGAAAAAACATACATACTTAGTTCAAAAAGTTTTATTTGTTCAATTCACAAGCAGGGGTTCCAAAGATGTTGATTTTACGTAATTTTGACGATTTTTTATAGCGAATTGCACAAAATGACGTTTGACGGTTTTTGTTTAGTATCTCTTATACATTGACGATTTTTTGACTTCACTACTTTCTGCTCAACATAACCTCTACGTATGGCAAAATGTCAAGCTCTAAAAATATATTTTTGTTTTGCGACCAATATCGATGATAAAGAAATATTTAAAAATTTGAATGACATTAATGAGCTTTACTTTTGTTTTTTAAAATATGTGCTTAATTTGAATTCAAATTAACAACAACGAAACTATTTTAAAATGTTTTAATAAATTTTTTAGTAGATGATAACCATAACCGTAAAAATGTATGTAAAAGAAATGTTAAGACAATATACAATTGATGTTGAATCTTTCAATCAATTTATAGATAATTGTGTATCATTTTGCTTTGAATTGTGTTACCAAATAAAAAAAGATTTGATTTCGATGACAAAATTATAAAAAAATTTAATTTAATTACATCTGTGATTTTGAAAAAAAAAAACTCCGAAATTCTTCCTTTATTAAAAGGTTTTCCTAATCTAGTTTCTAAAGAAAAATATCAAGATATTGAGCATGAAATAAGAAAACTAAGATTTTTGGATTTTGGAGACAGCGTATTAAGAGTAGATGTATTTTGGAAAAGAGGAAAGTCAATTAATCTACCAAACAATAAACCTGTTTTCCAAATTTATGTGAATTTGTAAATTACTAAATGATTTTGCCAACTCTTTAGCTATTGTTGAAAGAATATTTATCAAAATTAATCTTAATAAAACAAAGATAAGAAATTCATTGGCACAGGAACCCTTGAGGGGATTCTTTTTTGAAAAGATTATTTAAAAAATAATTTCTCTGAATGTTACAATGTTAGCATTACAAAAAATATTAAAAAAAACATAGCTATGATGCGTATGTATAGTATTTTTATTTCATAATTACCCAATTTAAATCAATATGATATGTATGATCATCTTTCGGTTTTTATATGTACATGTGTTTATACGCGTATCAAATCGAATAAATAAAAAAATTAATTCGACTCTACACATGAATTGCAAGATTATGAACAACTGTATAATTGTATATTCAATGAATTTCTATTTAAATTAAAATATAAAACTGATCATATTAAAAATCAACATTTATTTCGGAAAGTGTATAAACCTGTTTCGACACAAAATCTTTTCAAATCTTGCTTTGAACGGAATTAAATGTTTAAAGTTTTTGTTGTTTTTAATAAATCTGTTGAATCGTTAATTTTTAAATGATTTATTGTTTTATTTATATATTATTCTATTGGTTATTGTATAAAACATAAGATTTTCGAGTTACGATCTGTTGACGACTTTTTTTATATTGACGATTTTGACGATAGTTTGTAAAATATTATTACTGGCAGCCCTGTTCACAATCTCAATCGTATGACTTATCGTTTAAAAGAAGACAATATTTGTTAATGGGCTTGTGAACAGACAAATTTGTTGTATTGTCATTTCGTCGCATTTTAAATGTCAATTCAATTTAGTGAATTCATTGTGAGCAAATAATTTATGTCGAACAACAAATTTCTTTTTATCAAATAAAAAAACATGAGAAGTGAATTATTAAATTTTTATTTATTTACAAGAAATTTTTGACTTCTTAAATTTTGTTTTCATTAAAATCTTCTTCTTCCACAATAGTCGACACTCAATTCAGTTGATACCATTAAATTAAACCAGATATGGAAATTCTAATTTTACGCATAATATTTAATAACTTTCTCGCGACAAACAATTTCGATTAAAATGGTTTGCAAATTAAATTGAAATGAATCAAATACATATTTATCATTAAGAAGAAGTATTTTTATTTTTTAATAAGACATTATTTTATTTTTAATAAGACATTATGACAATATGACTTAATAGGACACCGTGTGAACCCCCAAAATCGGTATAAATTATAAAAAATTTTCAATTGAAACCAACTATGAACATAGTATATAAACCAATCAATGTTTAACTTGTGACCTGTTTTTTTATACCCATCACCCAAAAATTTGTAAAGAGGATATATAGGTTTGTCACTCCATATGTAATTTCTTTATTATTCATTTAAGACCCCATAAAGTATATATATTCTGGATCCTTGTAGATAGGGAAGTCGAATGAGCGATATCCGTCTGCTAATGTACAATATCGACAAATAAGGCCTCACACAACGTATGGACCTAAATTTTGGATCGTTTTGTTGGAATTTGTCTCTTTAAGTATAAAAATTACAAAATTCGGTTAAATAATTAAAGATGATATAGCTAAAACACTTTTGTTTTTTTTAATCTGTAATGAAACAGATTTCTTGTGTAGAGTTCTAGGAAAGTTTCTACTGAAAATAATTGAAATCGGTCCATTAACGGCTAAAATATGGGCAAAAAAATGGTATTCGAAATAATTTTACTTTTAAAAATTTTTGTAGGTTTTTTTTAGTATAATATTATGCATGCATATTACAGTATTTTTTATCGCTTATATTTTCTTTTCGTATATAAATAACCATAATTACTTTTTATATTATTTATATTAAAGAAATGTAATGGATCGTCAAGACACTATGAGTAAATATACAAAATCAATGAAATTGAATTTTAGTTTTGCTTTAAAAATGTAATAATATTTATATTTTTATGACTATTTATGATTTCAGAAGAAAGGTAAAATTGATGCTTATACCCTACTTTATACTTGTGTGCACAATTTGATTTTTTTTCAATATTCAGGTGCAGAGCGTACTTGCAGTATATCAGAACCCGGTATTATTATTGTATTTGTACACTGTGATAAAAATTTTTTTGACAATTAAAATGTTTTTTGGATACTTAGTAACACATAACAAAGCAGAAAAATCTATTCCCGGCTAGATTTTGGTACCCGTTCCGAAATATTTTTTTATTAAAACTTTCAGTATACATATTTTCTTTGCTTTTTTTCTAATTTTTGGATTTTATATTCACAACTTGGTACTTTAGCGTTGCTTTCAATATAAACTCCCATAAGAAATGTTTCTTTCACTCTGTAACATCAGTGAGTTAATCTTCAAAAGCACTTCAATTAATTGCCTTTTCTATAAAATAAAAACAAAGTTTGATGTAAGAATTTAATTTGATATCAAGCTCCAAAATGTAATTAGCAAAGAAACTAAAAAATTGAAAATCCCGCGAAAATAGCGCATATTCTAAAAATTGCAACTGCAATATTGGAAATCATTCCCAAATTTTATTTAAAAAAAATCATATAATTGGCAATCGGCAGCCAAAAGTCTTGAAAAAATCTCTAAAATGCCAAAAATTCTTAAAAACATTCGAACATCAGAAAAATTGTATGATTCAATATTGCAAAAAAACAGCAAAATTATAGAGCAAAAAAACTTACAAAATATCATTTCTATTGTGAAAATTATACTTTTAATAAAAATTCTTTTGTATTTAAAATAGAAAAATTAAAAAGCATTTTTTCATAAAATTGGAAAAACGCAAAAATTAAAAAAATATTATAAATGAGTTTGTACCGTGGTTTTAAAATAAATTGTGGAACAAACTTTTTTAAATAAAAAGTAAAAGTAATAAAAATAACTAAAATGTATCAAAAATTCACATTAGAATCATTTTGGTTTGAAAGCATATATAATGTTTCCAAAGATCAGCTGTTTAGCTGATGGCCAAAGAAATGCTTCTCGTTTTTCGTCAAATGTGACCGTACCTTTATTTGTTTTAGCTTTGAAATGGCTTCAGGCAATTGATTAACCAATCTCTGCACAGGATTTACCCTGATTATGCAAGTGCAGAATTATTTTACGCTGAATTCTGTAGTTTCACATTGTTTTAGACTCACTTTTTTTAATGTAGTAACGGCACTTAATAACTTTTGTGTGTTTATAAGTACTCAGTTGGCCATGTCTTGAAGACATCCTCGACGACGCGTGAACGACCATGCGACCATAGAAAATCCTTTACGACGCGTAGGCGACAGCCCAAGCAAATCGTTAACGACTTTTTCACACAAAGGGCCGGAAAATCGTTCACGACATTATCGCTCAGAATGTCGTTGACGATCGTATGTGCGACACTGTCGCTGACGATAATATGGGCGAAAACACCGCTTATTATGTCGTTCATATGTGGGAAATGTCGCTCATATTGTCGTTGACGATTTATCAACAACTTTTAAAGTTTTGTTTTAATTGTAATTATACGAAAGAAAATTTGCTATCGATATCGGCGATCAAGCAGTTCATAAAAATACCGACCTTTCACCCGCACTTTGAAGATTCAACTGAATAATTTTACATGTTTTCATATTTGTTGTTTTTCCGTTATTTTTGTTTTTTCTCAACATCAAGCATAAACGAGAACTTGGAAAATAGTTGACTGAATCTGACTGATTTGAGATATTGTTTCTCATCTATAGTTGTTCTCTCTCTCTCTCCCTCTGAAAAAGTAAAAATTGTGTTAATATTCTAATATTTTTGTCGGTCAGTATGTCTTCAACAAAATGTGATTATCAGTAAGTTTATTACATTGTCGCTCACATAGTCGTCAATGTGGCTTGACATGCGACAAAATTCATTCAATTGTCGCTCTTATTCAAGACAATATAAGCGACAACTGTATGCATTTTGTCGTCAAATTGGTTTGAAATACGACAAAATGCATGCAATGTTCGCTTATGTTGTCCTCAATGAGTCAAGACAAATTTAAGATATTGTGGCTTAAAAAGTTGTAAATACGGTTTTAAACACGACGAAATATACGCTTTTGTTACTTAAATTGTCTTCATCAATAATTTATAGGCGACAAATGCTAAAATGTCCTGAGGACATCGTTGACGACATTTGCGTCTATGACTATTTAGCCAACTGGGTATGTAAGTAGGTTTATATATGCGTATTAATTGCATGTTCTTTGTTATTTTATATTTTTTATGGAATATTGTGCACTGTGTTAGTATGTTGAAATGCTAAGTTTTTCTACAAAATATATTAATGTAAGTACATACGTTCATACATATCTATTTTCGTGCATTCATATGGATGTATATATGTATGTACATATATAAAAATTATAGTTTTATACATAACTAGCTTTACTCGGTGTGCTTTTCTACCCCCATCATTACAAAATTAAATAAAGAGTGTATATGTGATTAACAAAACTATTTTATTGTATGTAAATTAACTGTAGCGTTTTGTCCATGCGGAGCATAAACAAACAAATTGTTTGGTTTTCCTACACTGAAGAATGCAACGTAAAGCTGTCCGTGGAAGATACATGGGCTTGATAAATTTAAGTCATAAACTTACAAGGATTGACCGTGAGCTTCATTGATTGCCATTGCTAAAGCTAACTGGACAGGAAACTGCAATCTTTTGAGGTCAAATTGCAAGTCTTTTGGTATCGTGGGAATACGAGGCAGCAGCACATTTGTTCCATTATGTTTGCCCCATATATTGGTCCCTTCGTCAGAGGCCTTTGAGGTTGAAATTCGAAATCTCTGAGTTGCAAATCTTGCACCGTTCATACAATTGATTCACATATGACGAAAAAATAATTTTGAAAATTGGTCTACAAACGACAAAGTAATTTGATAATCCATTTTTTTCCGTGCACATTTCAAATTTAAAAAAAATTATTATTTATTCGTAATTGTTGAACTGTTTAAGGTTTATATTGAAATGAAAATTTTTGGCTTAAGTTCAAATCTGAGTTTACCCATATCTTCTTAATTTAAGAAATTATATTCCAAATTACATCAAACCCCGTCGGAAGAAAAACACAACACTTAGATAAATTCATTATATTTTTATTAAGAGAGTATGAAATATTTGGAATAATTAAAAATTAGAGATGGAATTTCGTACTAACCGAAATTGATTTAACTTGTAAGAAATGAATAAGTTGCACTTTTCGTATTCTAATTCGTTAAATAATACGGTTAAATAGTTGATATTCCTAGTTACTAGTATCCACCGTCAAAAGTGGTAAAATCGAACAAAGAACGCTGATGAGATGGTGTAGCGACCTCGAAATCAGTACTGATCCGTTCTGCTAGTCTGATGAATAAATTGTTTCAAATAAAATAGTACTCTCTTAATAAAAATATAATGAATTTATTTAAATATAATTTTTTAAATTAAGAAGATATGGGTAAACTCAGATTTGAACTTAAGCCAAAAATTTTCATTTCAATATAAACCTTAACAGTTCAACAATTACGAATAAATAATAATTATTAAAAGCGAAGGCAACCGTCAAAAAATCATCATGTTTACATTGTCACAGGTGGTTGAATACTAAGAAAGTCAACTACAAGACAAAAATAAAGTAAACAAAAATGGAAAACTGCTTGATCTCAAAGCCAACGGCTTTGGAAAAAGCAAGAGAGTATGAAATATTTGGAATAATTAAAAATCAGAGATGGAATTTCGTACTAACCGAAATTGATTTAACTTGTAAGAAATGAATAAGTTGCACTTTTCGTATTCTAATTCGTTAAATAATACGGTTAAATAGTTGATATTCCTAGTTACTAGTATCCACCGTCAAAAGTGGTAAAATCGAACAAAGAACGCTGATGAGATGGTGTAGCGACCTCGAAATCAGTACTGATCCGTTCTGCTAGTCTGATGAATAAATTGTTTCAAATAAAATAGTACTCTCTTAATAAAAATATAATGAATTTATCTATATATAATTTCTTAAATTAAGAAGATATGGGTAAACTCAGATTTGAACTTAAGCAAAAATTTTCATTTCAAATTAAAAAATATATTAGAAAAGAAATGCATTTTGAAAATTAGTCCACAAATGACGATGTTATTTGATGATAAATTATTGGGGCAAGCAATTTGCACAAACGCCTCTCCCCAAATTTCTCAAACAAAAAAAATTTAAATTTTCCATACGCAAAATTTTTTTTGGAAAATTTGTAATTTTTTTTAGCGGGCAAATTTGAAAATGGATCTACCAATGGCGAAGTTATGCTTGTCTATATTATAGAATCTGTTAAAAACTCCAGAGGTATGCTATGCTATAAGGTACAATTAAACAAACATACAAACACACATTCCGTTTTATGTATGTAGATAGCTTTGTATGGGAAGTAACCGTTTTCTCATCTAATCCGGCCAGTATTTTTCTGGAAATTGCACGTTATTCTAAGAATAAAAGTCACCGAATTTAAAAAGCATCATTCTTATAGTTGTACAGATATAAGAAAATTAATATTTTTCTCCTATCGGGGTACCCGTTTACCACTCCTATACCGCTACTATTTTGCTGAAAATTGCACGTTATTCTAAGAATAATAAACAGCGAATTTAAAAATTCTCCCCTTTGTAGATGTACAGATATGAGCAAACTAATAGTCACCACCAATGCGGGGTATCCGTTTCCCCCTCCTATACCACAATACTTTTGCTGGAAGTCGCACGTTATTCAAAGAATAACATAAGCCGAATTTAGAAAACTTCATTGTTATAGATGTACATATATGAAAAACTAATAGTTACCTCCAATATGTGTACTCATTTCCCCCCTCAGATACCATCGAGATTTTTCTGTAAGTTTCACTTTCTTTTAAGAACTGCTCACAATAAATTCAGAGGGTCTTACTATTTTAGTTATACAAATGGGTAAATTAAAAGTTACTTTGTAAGAGGGGTGCCCTATTCCCCCAAATTTTTCTAACAGACTAGCCTATTTGAATATCCCTTTTATCGGTAAGACAGTTCTGAAATTTCAAAACGATCGGTTGTATCTTTTGGCGTCCTATAAGGAATATATAAATAAACATATATATATAAATTACATACAACTCGATTGTTTGAGTGTAGTTTTAATAATAATTTTTTATTAATATTCAAATCTTAAAATCTACTTATGCAAGGTTTGCTTAAAAACTTAAAAATAATTTTTATGAAAGTGTCGCATAACAACGACAACAAATGAGTTGCGCATGCAGTGGCAGACGCTAAGTCAGCATTAAGTGCATGCGCTACTCAACTACTATGGTATGTTATGTATGTCACCGGATTCGTGTATGTCACTCCTCCCCTCTTTAGAAATTTCAATGTCCTCATTGATCTTTTTTTTCATACATTTGCTTTTTATAAGATCTAAGAACTTAATTTTTTGTAGTATTATTATTACCAAGAATATTAAAATAATAAAAATGAATGCAAAAATAATATAATTTGTTTCTTTTACTGCATAGTTCTTGTGATAATTATTTTTCAACTCTATTTTAGTTATATAGTCTTTGTTATTTTTAATTAAATTTTCAGAGGTTTTAACATATGGGACAATGCTTGATTGTGGATTACTTAATTTGCTTTCAACTTCAAAGATCCAATTTTAAGTTTACAATTGCTTAATGTTAATAAATTATTTCCATTAATGGATATATTTAAGTCGTTACAATTTTGGTTAAGGATTGTTTTTTGTATGTTTTTTGTTAAAACCATATTGGGTGGTACAAAAGATATACTTGTTTCTTTATTTGTTTTGAAAGAACAATTTGATAATTGATTATTCAATAAATTTTCTAAACACGAGTCATATACAGGTGTAATTTTTTTGTTATTTAATTTAAACAGTTTTCCATTTCTCTTTACAAGATCTACATCCAAACTTAATACTAGTTCTTGGTTATCATTATCAGGAATTGGTAATATCTTAAATTTAGTAACAAGTGCATTCTGAAGGGCATTTGTTGAATTTCTTAGTTCATTTAAAAGTGTACTTCCAGCATTAACGTGTTCAATAATACTATTTGTGCTTATGTCGCCATTATCAATTCTGTTATTTATTTCAATTATAGATTCTTCTATTGTTTCTCTATCTTCACTATCAAGGGTTCCTAAAAGAAATTTCAGACCACTACCTAATGCATTAAATAACCCCCGTTTGTGCCTCTTTATGAATAGCTGTTTCTCTTGATCAGCCATATTAAGATATTTTGTTATGATGGCAGATTGTAAGTATTCGTGATTATTGTACTCATTCCACAATTCATTGAAAGATTTCTCAAGCTCGGTCATATTGATCTCAACAATATGATTACCATGATCAGTGGGGATTGATACCTCTCCCTGGTCAATGACAACATAGCCAAACCCATCACTAATTTTATCAATTTTAATAGTTTGAGCGACAACTCCGAACGTCAAGTACAACAAGACCATAGCTGTGAAGAACATTCGGGAAAAATCAATTTAAATGAGATGTTCCAGGATTCTCTCCTGTAGATGCCGTCTCGAATTGATTCCTGCAATCATTGATATTTGTTACTCTATTTCTTTTAAAGTGGCTTTTATATTTTCTAACATTTCTATCCCTAAATTTCACTACAAAATGCTCCCCATCATCCTCTCTCCTTCATACTTCTGCCCTTTTAAAAGGATTTTCTATTTTATTTAGTCTTTTCCTTTTATTCTCTGCATTTATATATTTTACATTAATGGGGTTTTCTATTCTTTTTAAATTTGCATTATTGATTCTAATTTCCTTTTTATTTTGCATATCTATCAATGGTGGAGCTTTATTAAAAAAAATGTTATATGGCTTTTCTCCGGTACTAGAATGGTTTATTGTGTGGTTGTAGGCAAATATTGTCTGTTCAACGCTCATATAAGTTTGTTATTTATCAACTGAAGTATTCAAAATTCGTAGTTTTTCGTTCAGCGTCTTATGAAGTCTTTCTATGTCATCTATGCCAGTTTTACCAGTGGTAACCTCTAATATTACATTTAGCTGTTCACACCATTGCCTAATATTCACATTATTCATACCTTGATCTTGATCGATTTTTAAAATTTTCGGAGGTCCCATAGCGTTAAACACTCTTAACAATGCAAGTTTCGTTTCTACCCAGTTCAAGTTTGAGACTTTTTCAGCCATTGCAAACTTCGAATAAAGGTCTATACATGTCAAATAATTCTCCTTATTCCATTGCCAAAAATCGATAACAAACTTTTCGCGAGTGTCATATACCGGGGGCGTTAACTTAAAAGGCAACCTATGTTTTATATGATCGGATTTGCACAAGTTGCACAATTCGCATGCATTGATGATTTTCGAAATTTCTTTTACATAATTTGGATAATAATATTTTATCGAGAATTCCCTAACAATTTTTTCAATTCCCTGATGCATTCCTTTCAAATGCAAATCCATTACAATAGTTTTAAATTTTGGATATTCTGTAACGTTTTCTAATTCCCTCATCGCCCTCGATAATTCGGTATTACCTGAACGTATTAGGTCTTTATAGACGTCCTGAAAACGGAGAAAGTCTACATTATTTGGCATAAAGATTGCCGATTTTTTTCCTAACAAATGCTCTTTAATAATATTTTTAATAACATCATTATTAAGTTTGTGTAGTATATAGTAGTAACTGTATTTGAAAACATCTTCTTTTTAATGATACTATCCGTGTCATTGCTAAAAAGCCTCAACTGATTTTTAAATGTATTCAATGTCCTCTCAGATATGGGAATATAATTAGCATTATCATCTTCCGCTGAATGAATTGTGGCCATATCAGAATTAACATCTTCATTCATATTACATTCGTCCAGTTATACTCTAGAAAGAGCATCAGCAACGTAATTTTCCTTGCCAGGAATATGCTTTACATCGAAATCGAATTCATTAAGTTTAATTCTCCACCTCTGGAGTTTGGTGTTTGGTTCTTTGAGGTTATGTAACCATTGGAGGGGCTTATGATCGCTGTTAACCAAAAATTTTCTGCCAAAAAGATATGGACGAAAATATTTGGTTGCCAACACCAAAGCCAAAAGTTCGCGTTCAATAGTCGAATAGTTAAGCTCATGTTCATTGAGCGTTCTGCTTGCAAAGCATATCGGTTTGTCTTGTTGACTCAACACCGCACCCAGAGCCACGTTCGAAGCATCTGTTGTTAGTGTAAAAGTTTTCTCATAATTTGGGTATGAGAGAATTGGTTCCCTTGTTATTAAAATCTTTATTGTTCCGACTGCTTTTATATATTCTTTATCTTTAAAGTTAATTTTATTTCCCTTTTTTAAACAGGATGTCAAGGGTTTGGTTATACGAGCAAAGTCTCTTATGAATTTTCTGTAAAATCCAGCTAGACCCAAAAATTGTCTTATTTCTCTTTCCGTTTTGGGTATTTAATAATAGCACTTGTATTCCTTGGATTTGGCCTCACACCTTCAGGCGACACCAAGTGACCCAAAAATTCAGCTTCCCTCTTCAAAAACTCGCATTTATCGAGCTGTACTTTTAAGTTGGCATCTGTCAATTTCTTGAACACTCTATCGAGCGATTCGATGTGCTCCTGTAGAGATGCACTGAACACTATTATATCGTCGAGATACACAAGGCAATGTTTTCCAACAAGTTCTCCCAGTATCTCATTCATCAACCTTTGAAACGTTGATGGGACGTTTTTTAGCCCAAAAGGCATCCTCATAAATTCAAAATGACCGTTTGCGGTAGAGAATGCCGTTTTCTTTCTATCAACAGGGTCCATCTCTATCTGATGAAAGCCCTTTGCTAGGTCAATCGTTAAGAAGTAAAGGCACCTTCCCAACTTATCTAAAATATCCTCCATGTTAGGAATAGGATATCTGTCGGATATCGTAATATCATTTAATTTACGATAATCTACGACAATACGCCATTTGTTCTTCCCTGACGCATCAGGTTTCTTGGGTACAACCCATATCGGTGAGGAATAGGGAGAAGTGCTATGGCAAATAATGTTTTGCTCGAGCATCTCTCTTATCTGACGATTCACCTCCTCTCTATGGACCTCAGGATATCTATATGATTTGCTATAGATGGGGTCCTCATGGATGGTTTTAATGCAATGTTTTGTTGCATGAGTAAAGGTCAAATTATCACCTTCTTTATAAAATATATTAATGTAGTTACGCAATA
Source organism: Gymnocheta viridis (assembly GCA_956483585.1). Lineage (NCBI taxonomy): Eukaryota > Metazoa > Arthropoda > Insecta > Diptera > Tachinidae > Gymnocheta > Gymnocheta viridis. The sequence continues at coordinate 72,624,574 of OY101441.1, forward strand.
ACCTAACTAAAGCTGTACGTTCCTCCCAGTTGAGGTGGTCCATGCGAAATCTAGATTCTTCAATATTTATTTCAATCTCATGAATATTTAATTTCTGCTTCATTAATTCGTAGTCACTATCACTACTGGTATGAAATCCTATTAGATATTCGAAGTCATCTAAAACTATATTATTTCTATCAACATCAATTTTTGCGTTTAAAGTTCGTAGTGCTTCATAACCTAACAATCCCTCATAATTATTCGAAAAATCATACACATAAAACTTTATTAGCTTACCATGGATGAAAGTGTCTTGAGTGGAGTCCAAAACTACTGAGCCTGTTGCTGTTCTTAAAGTAATCGGTTTTGTTTTTTGAACCATTGTTGATAAATTATTTCTCCTAATTATACTAACAGATGATCCTGTATCAATGAGAAAATTAAATGGTTTATTATTGATATAAAACGTTACAACCGGTAATCTTCCGGGGCATGTAAATGAAAATTTGATCCATCCTGTTCCATTGGAACAGGAGCTCCATATCGTCTGATTCTAGATTGGTTTGAATTATTCCAGTTTGTTTTACGAGCAAACTGTTCATTTCCATTAAAATAAGGTTGTTGTGAAAAATTATTGTTATTATATGGTACATGGCCGTTATTATTAATCTGATTGAAATTTAGATGTTGCTGTCCCCAATTATATAATTGAGAAGCATTTGTTGGATATTGAGATGGGAAAGAATTGCGTGGCATTTGCGAAACATGAGTTACAGGCCGAAAGATTTTTCCTTGTGAATAATCACCTTGATTAACGATTCTATTTTTATTAAATTTCTTTTCCGTAAATTGAAAATAGTACAAACCGCTTTCCCTCAAAATTTTAAGAGCTGATTAAGAGCTTCCTTTGGACTGCATTAAAAAACAGCATCTTTAATTCAACCTCCAGTCCACTTATGGATGACACAATGGAGTCTATGTGTCCGATGAACATTGCAAGCGTGTTGATGTTGCCATCGAACGGTTCCAAGAAATTAAGGTTCTGCAATGCGAATTCCTTTTTTTCCTTGTTATCTGTCATATTGGTTATGCTGAGGTCACTTAAAAGTCTGCTTACTTCTTCCAAATTTTTGTTCTCCAGCATTTATTAAATTTTTAGTATTTTATTTATTCTTTTCGCAGCACTTTATTTAGTTTCTTTGATAAAGTTTCATTAAATTTTATTTTCAATTTGTATTTAATTTTGAGCTTATTTTATTTAACTTTGCTTTCAGTTTTTATTTTTGGACACTTTTAACTTATTTTTAAAATTCTTAATCTTAGTTTCGTAATGTAGGTACGTTTATTCCGACTGCGCCAATTACATACAACTCCATTTGTAAAGAAAAATGCATTAGTTTTCTTTTTGAGTACAACTTTAATACTAAATTCTAAATAGCATACTGAGGTATTTAAATACTATGTTAAAACTAAACGAATTCAGGTTTTGCATCTAATAGTGTTCTTTATCACTTATTATCTATTCTGAACGGATCCTAAATAAACACACCACTGTCTACATGTGTTACCACGGCTACAGATAAATGTATTAATTGTCATTAACTAGTCGCCGGCATTCCTATATTTTATCTACAAAGAATATAAGAAAACACTTGTGTTTATTTAGGACCGTTTTGCTTAACGATTTTCACATGTACTGCTGTCTAATTTAAGCAAATAATTGTGTCTATTTTAAATCGTTTTTTAATTATCAATTTTCCCATGTTCTTTTGAACATTCTCCAGGGGGCATTAATTTTAGATTAGTGGACTGTATCAGTGTTATATGAAATATTATTAATTCATGATAATTCTTAACATTTTAAGGTGCAAAATTTAATGCTCTCAATCTTCTTGTTTCTATTAATTTTCTTAATGATAAAATAATAAGTACAAAACAAATAATTAAAACTATGATTAATGATAAATGTCCGCTGGTATGATGAAAGTTTAAGCCGCGAAGTTCTATATTTTCCTTCCTAAGGTCTTCTAGCTGGTTCATCAGTTCCTCAATCTGGTTGGAATGATTCATTATCATCGTACCCAAGGGCATTATGTTTAACTCTGACATCTGAGTGACGTCAGTTGTTAGCATTGATACTACCTCTTCATTTCTTCTCGATTCCATCATGTATGGAGCGTTCATTGTAGCTCCCAGCACTCTGATAGTACATCCAGGATCCAGAAGCACTGTACCCTGCAATGGTAATTCGAACGCTTCCTGCCGACCAGGCTGACAGAGAATATGAGCTGAGGTTTTATTAAATAGTTTAAATAACCACTTATTAGCTTGATGCAATTTTTTCCAAAAATATTCTATCTTTATTTCCTGAAACTGGCAGTGTGGTTTTATTTGTGGCTTCAGTGCTGAAACTTCGCATGATTGGTCGTTTGCATCAATCCATGGCCAACCTCCGTCGCACACGAACTCGTCTTTGAGGATTTTTTGACAATTGTTAAGTTCTGATTGCATCATTATATATTATATGTATCCATATTAAAATTATATATCAGATAGTGCCCTCTAGGTTGTATAATCATTTTGCTTCCCATTATATCGATTGGTATAGGTACAATGCGATGAATTTGGGAAACATGATCACTAAATAGAGGTATTGTAGCAGATATCACTAGCTGGTTTTCTATGATTGTTGCTTTAGCTGTCATCAGCTTATAAATTGTCTGCAATTGATTATGCTTATTTCCGGGTAACTTCAGATCTTCAGGAACTCGATCTTTTATTTTCATAACTTCTTCTTGCAGTTGTACTGGAGTTATGAGCGCTGGATTCTATTTTCCATGATTAATGTCTATCAGCATTTCTATCATTGTGGTTTGCACTTTATCGTTTTCTTCAATAACCATCTGCAGCTCTTTAGTAACCATGAAAAACTTTATTGATTCTCGATAAACAAAGTATACTTCTTTCATTGTCTCTGAGATGTTATTCACGCGGTCAGCAATGCTACTGAATTTACTACTAATCTCTTCTGTCGTTCGTCGAAGTATATTTAATGTAGAATCAATGACAGAAGTTTGTTTTTTTATTAGAAACTTTAAGTCGTATAATCAATACAATATATGGACAATCAGTCCAATATATTTTTCATATTATTCTCTAACTCTCTTCGGTCCTCTGCATCCATTGTACCAAAAAGTACATGCTGCATTGATCCAATAAATTCAAAGGGTGTTCTCTTCCTTCTTTTGCTTCCGGAGGGGAACATATATTGATTGGTGGTCTTCATACTATGTAATTGACGTTTCATTGCATCAAGGAAGTGATTACATTGATCTTCAAAACCTCTTAGCTTACTGCAAGTTGTCGTCATAGTACCCATTACCTCCTCTGATTTATTTATAACCTTGAAAAAAGATTCCATATTGAAATATACGACTAAATTCCAATACGAAGACGTAACATGGACAAAACCTATGTTGTCCAAATATACAGTACTGGGCTTGAGCTCGTTTATTGTGCATCCAGTTTTCGTCGGTTGTGTTGAAACTGCTGCTATTATAGCTAGTATAACTGTCAACATATATACCATATTATAGGCTGCTTTCGGCTTATTTCTCACAACATTTACTGCTGTAGCATTTGGCTGACTTTCTTCTCTATTGGCGTTTTCAAGAGGACATATTTTTGTAATTGGCCTTTTTATTATGTTATTTTCTGTTTTTAGCGTTACTGTTCTTACTAGACCATCTTTACCGGGGTGCACCTCTGTAATTCTACCAAGCGGCCATCTTGCAGGGCATGTGTCTTCATTTTTTACGATGACAATTTGGCCCTCCTTTAAATTTTCTTGAACTGTCTTCCATTTATACCTTTGTTGCAAAGATGTTAAATAATCCGCCGTCCACTGCTTCCAGAAGTGACGTTTTAGTTTTTGAATCAGCTTCCATCTATCTAAACATCCGACTCTGCTATCATCACATGGTTCTGGACATTCTATCAAAGGACGACCGATCAAAAAATGACCAGGAGTGAGATGATCAATGTCGTTTTCACCCAATGCTTGTAACGGCCTTGAGTTCAATATTGCTTCAATCTGAGCTAGCAAAGTACTTAGCTCTTCAAAGGTTAGCTTTGTGTCACCAATTACTCGTCTTAAATGATGCTTCATTGATTTTACTGCCGCTTCCCATATCCCTCCAAAGTGAGGGCTTGCCGCCGGAATAAAATGCCATTTAATTTTCTGTTCCTCCAGGATTGGTGCCAGACTTGAATTTTGTTGTATGGCTTTTACGAAGTCTTTATCTAACAGTCTTGAAGCTCCGATAAAATTAGTGCCATTATCGGAGTACATATGACTGCTTTTACCTCTTCTGGCAAAAAATCTTTTCAACGCGGCCAGAAACGATTCTGATGTTAGACTGCTAACTGCTTCTAAATGCACAGCTTTTGTCGTCATACAAATAAATACTGCTACGTAACCTTTGTACGCCCTCTGTCCTTTTCCGTTTGAAAACTTTATCTGTATGGGTCCTGCGTAATCAACTCCACAGTGATCAAAAGGAGCAGAAAGATTTACACGACATTCTGGAAAACTACCCATCAATTGTTGTCTTGTTTTTTGTTTATATCGAATACAGATCGCGCAGCTTCTGATGAACTTCTTTATACAAACTTTAGCATTTACTATCCAGAACTTTCTCTTGATCGTACTTTCGACAAGACGGTTCCCACCATGAAGAGTTTCTTTATGAGCATCGTTAATGATTTGGTATGCCAATGATGACTTTTGTATCAATACAGGATGTTTTTGATTTTGGGTTAAATTCGAAAAATGAAGTCGTCCTCCCACTCTCATAATACCATCTTCATCAATATATGGATGCAACGGTGCTAATTTATGGCGATGATTAAGTTGTTTTTTATGTTGTAGTTCTGTTAACTCCATAAGCCATTCTTCTGTTTGATGCATTTTTATTATTAATATTTCTGCATTTTGGATTTCTTCTGTTGTCAAATATTCTGGAAGATTTTTTATACCTTTGAGTTTTGTGATAAACCGGAGAACATAAGCCAATACTCTTCTTAGCTTTCTAAACGATGAATATTTTTTCAGAATTTCCAGCATCTGGTTTTTCTGTATTGTATCTACAGTCGCTGTCGTAACTATTACACTTGGCTCTTCTGGCCATTGATCCTTTGGATTTCGTAGCCATACTGGACCATTCCACCAAAGAGTCGTTTTGCAAAGTTTTTCTACTGGAATACCTCTAGAGCCCAAATCAGCTGGATTTTCTTTTGATGTAACGTATCGCCATTCTGCATTTGGAATTGTTGCTGTTATTTCAGTCACTCTTGTTCGGACGAATTTATCTTTGTTTTTGTTATTTTTTATCCAAGCAAGCACTATCATTGAGTCGCTCCATAGATTAACTTCTGCGTCGGTGTTGATTATTTCTTTAACCTTCCTGCAAAGCCTTACTAAAAGTTGAGCAGCACATAGTTCTAATTTTGGAAGTGTTTTTCTGTTTTTTATTGGGTTCACTTTCGATTTAGCAGTTAAAAGTGATACTTTATCGGAAGATTTTATATAAATCACCGCTGCATACGCTTTTTCTGATGCATCTGCGAATCCCAGAAGTTGAACTTTATTCAGAGATATTGTATTAACCCATCTCGAAATTTTTATTTCTTCCACCGCATACAGATTGTCGATGAGCTTGTTCCATTCTGTTTGTAAATTATTATTAAGTTCCTCGTCCCAATTTATCTTCATCATCCATAATTGCTGAATGAATAATTTAGCAGTGACTGTTATAGGTGTTAAAATTCCAATCGGGTCAAATATTTTTGCTAAATATGATAACGCCATTCTCTTCGTTACTTTTACCTTATTTTTGGAGTTGATTTTGAAAGAAAATGCATCCTTTGAGGGATTCCAATACATGCCGAGTGTTTTTATTTTGTCACTTTCTTGATTCTTTATTATTTCATTCTCTCCTGTACATTGTTGCTGTTCTACAATTTGTTTGCTATTGGAGCACCATTTACGAAGATGGAAACCATATTTTTTCAATTGTTTTGAAATACCTTCTTTTATGTTTCGGCACTCTTGTATTGTGTCTGCTCCTGTTAGTAAATCGTCCATATAAAAATCTTGTCTTATAATATTGCTCAAATTTTCGTTGGTACATTCATTGGCAATTTCAAATAATGATCGAACCGCTAAGAATGGGGCTGCAGCAGTCCCATAAGTAACTGTAGTTAATTTATATTCTTCGATAGGTTCTTTCTTTGATTTTCTCCATATAATATGTTGATATTCTTGGTCTTCCTCATGTAATTTAATTTGCCGATACATTTTTTCTACGTCAGCTATTATTGTAAATTTATGGAATCTGAATTTAATCAATATATCGAAAACATCCTTTTGAAGTCTCGGTCCTACATATAGAATATCATTTAGGCTTTTGCTGTTTGATGTTTTCGATGAAGCATCGAATACAACTCTTAATTTAGTTGTGGTGCTTGACTCTCTTATTACTGGCTGATGTGGAAGATAGTATTTAGCGTTTTTATTATTCGGCACCTTAATCATGTGTCCGAGGGATATATATTCATTCATAAACTTCACATATTCTTCTTTCAGACCCTGGTTTGCATCAAGTCTTTTTTCCAACCCCATAAAACGCGCCATCGCCTTTTTGTAGGAATCTCCAAGCGCTTTTTCATTTTTAAATGGCAGTCTAACGACAAATCTGTTCTCATCATCTTTTGTTGTAGTATTCTTAAAATTTTTCATGCATATCTCGTCTTCGTGAAGTAAAGTGTCGTCGTTATATGGAACTTCTTCAATTTCCCAAAAACGCTCAATACTAGTTGCCATATTCACAATTGTTTTATTTTTTGGTTTCTTAAATTGCAACTGGCCTGATAAGATTAAACCGAGCTTAGTTTTTTGTCCAAGTATTCCATTCTTTTTGTAAACGCCACCTTGTAGAATTTCAGCAAACAAATCTCCACCTATTACGATGTCTATTCTTTCTGCTTTATCGAAATTTGGATCATCTAACTTATATTTAGACCATTCCTTAATTTGGAAATTTAGTGAAGGATCTGGATTAACATACGACAGAGTTGGTAAAATCAATGCTTCAACTTTAAATTTCTCATTACTTTTAAATCTAGGACATATTTCTATTTCCATTTTGGTTTTAGCTACGCCAAGTAAAATGTTTCCAATTCCGTGTAGCTCAGTATTTATCTTCATTCTTTTTAGCTGCAAAGTTTGTGCAGCTTCTTCACTAATGAATGTTGTTTGTGAACCTTGATCAATAAGTGCTTTTAATACGACACTTTCTCCATTTGCACTTTTTACTTGCACTTGTGCTGTTGCTAATAACACATTTTTAGTTGCTCTTGTAACACATGATTTTGTTGATGATGTTAAATGTAATGTTGTGTGATGAGCCATTCCGCAAGTGGTACATCTTAGTTTGCTTTCACATTTTGAAGCAAATATGTGTTTAAGACATTTGAAGCATACCTTTTCAGTTCTAGCCCAGGCATGTCGTTCTTTTACTTCAAGTGCTAGAAATTGCCTACAAATATCTGTAGTATGTCCTGATTTCTTACAATACAAGCAAACATTTTTTTCCGTTAAAAAATTTATAGCTTTTGATTGTTGTTTTCTTTCGATATGATTGTGGTTATAGTTGAAACTGTACGATTTTTTGTTTTTCGACGCTTCTAGGCTCTGGTACTGTTGTTCTAAAAATTCGAGCACATCAGTAAGCGCTTGTATCTCTTTTGATTTTCTTGTATGTTGTTCGTACAGCATTAACCCTTCTTTATCTAATTTTCGAGTTACTATACAAGCAATAACTGCATCTGCATCTTCTATATTGTAGCCCATTGCTTTTAATCCTTGAACACACTCATTGGTGGTGTCGTGTAATGATTTAATCATCGATGCGCTGTTACTGTTTATATTTGGTTGATCCAATATTTTGTACATAAAAGATTGGAATAATACTCGTTTGTTATTAAATCTTTGGTTCAATATTTCCCATGCTGCATCGTAATTTGTTTCAGATACTGCTAAATGTTTAATAATTTTAAATGCCTCATTTTTAACTAAAGATTTGAGGTGACACATCTTTTCCACGTTCGAGATTGTCTCGTCTTCATGTATCAATTTTGTATACATGTCATGAAAACAAGACCATTCCTCAATATTTCCATTAAAATGTGGAATTTTAATATCATTTAATTTTACCACCTTCTTCTCTGCAGACACTATGTTCAACTTTTGCAGTACTTTAAGTTTAGCTGATCTGTACTGGCTTTTTATATTTCTATAGGCATCGATTACTTCTTTATTTGAGACAGTATGATCAACGAGAAGTTTCATATACATGTCACTAACGTGATCCAGTTCTTCTTTCCAGGATACCAAAACTTCTTCCAGCAATAATTTTGTGCTAATGAAATCAGCTTCTTCTAAATTAGTTTTCAGTTCTTGCACACATCTGAAAAATTCTGACATCAGCGATCTTGTCTGCTTACTTACATCATTTAATATTATTGACTCTGGAAATTTAAGTGGTTGTGTTGTTTCTAACTGCTGTTTAGCAATAGCATCCGAGTCCATCGCTTCTGAACTTAACAACCACTTTATTTTTTTTGATATATCATCTACCATGACTTGTATATTTTCATATGTTTTGTATTTGAAATATTCGTCATCTTTCACCCCATGCTCCTTTAAAATTTTTTGGTGATTGCTGTCGAAATCTTTCCATAAGCTCTCCAACCTTTCCAAATTTGGTTTTAGTTGACAGTGTCTAGTGGTTTCAATACCAGCCTCAATACTTTCAATCGCAGATTTTAAATCACTCTGCTTTGTGTAATATTTGATTCTGCTGGTCGACATGATTTTTTTTTTTTTAATATGTCGCTGTTAGTTACGACAACGCTTTTATTATTTTTAGAAAAATTTCACAATTTGCCGCTGTTTAGCCACGACAACGCTTTTATTATTTTTAGAAAATTTTCACAATTTGCCGCTGTTTAGCCACGACAACGCTTTTATTATTTTTAGAAAATTTTCACAATTTGCCGCTGTTTAGCCACGACAACGCTTCTATTAATTAATAATTATTATATATTATATATTTTTTAATGGCTCGATTGACCAATGTAAAGAAAAATGCATTCGTTTTCTTTTTGAGTACAACTTTAATACTAAATTCTAAATAGCATACTGAGGTATTTAAATACTATGTTAAAACTAAACGAATTCAGGTTTTGCATCTAATAGTGTTCTTTATCACTTATTATCTATTCTGAACGGATCCTAAATAAACACACCACTGTCTACATGTGTTACCACGGCTACAGATAAATGTATTAATTGTCATTAACTAGTCGCCGGCATTCCTATATTTTATCTACAAAGAATATAAGAAAACACTTGTGTTTATTTAGGACCGTTTTGCTTAACGATTTTCACATGTACTGCTGTCTAATTTAAGCAAATAATTGTGTCTATTTTAAATCGTTTTTTAATTATCAATTTTCCCATGTTCTTTTGAACACGATTGTTTGAGTGTAGTTTTAATAATAATTCTTTATTAATATTCAAATCTTAAAATCTACTTATGCAAGGTTTGCATAAAAACTTAAAAATAATTTTTATGAAAGTGTCGCATAACAACGACAACAAATGAGTTGCGCATGCAGTGGCAGACGCTAAGTCAGCATTAAGTGCATGCGCTACTCATCTACTATGGTATCTTATGTATGTCACCGGATTCGTGACAGCGGCACTTGAGAAATATTATGTTGGGGAATTTATTTATAGTAAATCGCAGGTACCAAAACTGTAAAAAGAATTTTTAATGTTCGTAAATGACAATTTAGCATTAATATTCATATTTGAGTATTCATACATAAATTCTTCTGAACCCTGCTTTTCTCTCTAAAATTTTACCTTTTTCATAACTTTTACATAACGTACGAACAATGAAATTTTTTCCTAAAAAAGGTATCACCCTAAAAGTAAAACCATATTGTTGTGGCGGTTGCAAGCATTGATCGACTGCAGAGTATTAAAGAGAGTATTCCAACTCCTACAAATGCTTTAAACACAAAGTATAGCATAGACTTGGGATTGCCAAAGGAAAAATATTCTATTTTACGAAGCTGTTTAAAGAATCATAATGTGAATATTCTTCCTGGATACAAAAAGGTTACTTCTGCCAAAAAAGAAACAGTGCCATCTATTGTAAAGGTTACTGAAGTACTTGGTAGAGGCTAACCAGGAAGAATTAATGGATAATACAGCCAAACGCCTTATTCAAAATTTGCCTGAAAAGGAAGCAGTATTACTTCCAGATAGGTTTACATTGATAAATAAGTGGGGATGTTATGGATCATCCCAAAGTGCTTACAAACAACCAATATCGCCAAATGACACAAATATTACAGATGCAAATATGTTTATGGATTCTGTAGTTCCTTTACGACTGAGAAGTGAAATCTCTGAATATTAAAAAAAATCCTCGCCCATCATCAGTTCATGTTTGCCGTCCGATATTTTTTAAATATGCAAAGGAGTCTTCAGAAATAATCAAATCTACAGTAAACGATATAAAAAAGCAAGTTTCTGAACTTCTGTACTTTAAATGAAGAATGGAAAAACTGTTTTCATTGATTATGAATTTTGTCTTACAATGATTGATGGATGACAAAGTCTTAAATGTAATAACAGCAACTTCGTCAACTTTGAAGTGTGCGATTTGCAAAAATTCGTAGAAAGGCTTTAAAAATGTTGATGATTCAATTGATGACCAAAACTTTGAATATAGAATTTCTCCCTTACATGTCAGAATTAGGTGCATTGAGTTTATTTTAAAATTACCGTATAAAATTCCGCGAGAAGTAGATTGTTTTAATAAGAACGCAGCACCAAATCAATCATATTATAAAAAGGTTGGCAGTTATCCTAAATAATATAAACTCTAGAGAAATGGTAAATGGCTCAAAGTTTCATGATTATGCATCAAAAACTGCCCAACTTTTTGCTCAAATAAATGTTCCCTGAGAAGAAACTTACTTATACGGTCCATAAGATTTTGGCTCATGGTAAAAATTTAATTGAATATCAATGCTTACCAATTGGAGAGTTATCAGAAGAAGCCCAGGATTGCAAAAACAAAGACTACAAACACTTTAGTCTTGCAAAATTTCACGGATTAGACAGAATGAGGACCTTTTCAATACGTTGGCGGCCTCTTCATACCTACTAATTTCATCACGGTGACATATAAGATCTTGAAAGGATTTGGAAGAACATAATTATAGCTCCGATATGTTAAGTGCATTAGATATCGCTCTAAATATTAATGACTATTTTATAGAAAACTAACGAACAAAAAAATTATACTAGCTTGAAGAAAATATACTAAATTATTTAATATCATTATATATAATATAGCAATAATATTAAAAATATTTCACATATGTGAAATATCTGTAGTGTAAATAAAAAATTTTGTTAGTCTAAAGTCTTATATTAGAGTGGTATTTTTTATAGATTTCCTCATGAGAATATCATTTGAAGCACAAAAAGTTGTGTTTTAAATGATTCTTAAATTTTAAATATATCATTATTTCAAAAAATATGATTTTTGCGACAAAAAAGGTCAAAAGGTGTCACCGTGCCCAATGCCTATCATAATGCGGAAGCACTTATTTTGAAGCTAAAGGATTTAAAATTCAAGCGATTTTTAACCATTATTATGATTTTTGCAACGAAAAAAATCAAAAAGCCCCACTGTGCGGCGACTTTTACTCAAAGCCTCGCCGCACACGGGGGATGTATAGTGGTGAGGAAAAAAATATATTTAAAAAAAATTAGTGATTTCAACACAAATTTTGTTTTATTTATATAGTAAAACACAAAAGTAATCAAAATAACGAAAGTTAGCGAAATACATATACAATGTAAAAAGTCCTAACTAATAAAAAAAATTTGTAATAATTTTTTTTAAATGATTTCGTGTTTTCCTTATGAAACATGCTGCAATTAATAAAAAAATCAGTCAGAGCATTTTGCTTTTTAAGCTACAATATATGTTATAAATACAACTTAACTTGTGTTATTAAAGAGCCTTAACTTCGCCGCTTATATTACTATGCTTCTTTTGGCTAAACGAAAGAGTCAAACGTAAGATAATGGGATCTGATGTCACCATCATTCGGTGCAGATATCTTTGTTCGCGGCAATTCGACTCCATTTTCTGGAGAATCTGAGGCGATATTTTTTATAATCTTTCCTACGACTTTCCTGAGCCTCTTCGAATAGTAAGCCTATACGAAAAATACACTTTTCGATTATATCTTTTCCATGAATGAGAATTTCGAGGAGTGTAGGGTGGCATATTTTAGTACTCATACAGTGCAGCAAAATCTTTTGCCATCTCCAGACCAAAATCAGCCAATTTTTTGGATCCACTGCCTCTGTGAATGTTATAGCTTCGAGAATTGTTGAAAACCTCTTGAAACATCCTCTGAGCAATTTAACTTGTTTTCTTATTTATATTTTGATTCTGGTATGGAATATTATTCCATATTACCAATCTGGGGGTTCCACATTACCCTCCAATTGTGAAAATGGATATTTTTGGGATGTCTTAGATTTTTCATTCATATATTTTTTTTTAATATTAAAATAATATGATCTTCGCACTACACGCAGCTAGGCAACCGTTTAACAATTATATTGCAATCAATCCAGTAAGAATAAAATGTATACACTCAAACCTCGTTTTATGCGAATTCGTTTTATGCGAATTCAAATTTATGCGGTTATAAAATTTTAATTTTTTTTGCGTTATTATTGCATATAAAAATTTTTAACAATGAGCAACACTGATATCAGTATACATGGTAACATCGCCGCCGGTAACAAACAAGTCTCAGCTTCAAACTGTATATGTACTATGTGCGTTTGTTTTACCATTTAGGGGAAATCCCTTTTAATTGTATCAACAGGTTGGATGTTATTATTGCAGTATGTAAATTGTTTTATTTCCTTTGTGACATCAAATATTTAAAAGAACCTTAGTTTTTCGTTTTATTTATCGTAAAAGTGACAAAGTAAGCGAATTAAATTTCTAATTTTGAAGATTCTGTGCTAAGAAATTTTTAGTTTTTCAGATAACACCATGAACATAAATAAGAAAAATCGACAAACAATATCCCTAGCGACCAAAATTCAAATTCTAGATCGTATTGCAAATGGAGCAAAATATACGGCACTTGGAAAGGAGTACAAACTGGGAGAATCAACTATACGCGCGATAAAAAATAATGAGGTTTCCATAAGAAAATCCGTTATTTCTGGCACAAAACTGAGCTCTAAATATTCTTCTTATTCAAGAGACACACTGATTGAAAAAGTGGAAAAATCTATTGTGTTATGGATTGAGGATTTAACAAAAAGGAAGATTCCTATAAGCGGATACATGATAAAAGCAAAAGCTCTTGTATTTTATGAAAAGATTAAACAATCGGAGCCTTCAGTTTCCACGCCAAAAGAATTCTCAGCAAGTAATGGATGGCTGGCACGATTTTTAAAAAGAAATAACCTTCACAATATCCAAATAAGAGGTGAGTCAGCATCAGCAGATGAGCAGGCATGCGCAAATTACCCAGAAAAGTTTAAAAAAATAATTGAAAAAGGAGGTTACTGCCCAGATCAAATATTCAATGCAGATGAGACTGGCCTACTTTGGAAAAAAATGCCAAGTAGAACCTACATTGCAAAATCCGAAAAGAGAGCTAGTGGATTTAAAGCTTGTAAAGAAAGATTAACATTCTTACTATGCAGCAACGCTTCAGGAGATAAAATGTTGAAACCACTAGTTGTTAACAAGTTTTTGAAACCACGCGCGCTTAAAGGTAAAGATTTAAAACGTTTGCCAGTTCACTGGATGGCAAATGCAAAAGCTTGGGTTACATCTGCATTGTTTAGTGAATGGTTTCACAAATGTTTTGTGCCAGAAGTGGAAGCTTATATGAAGGAAAAAGGTCTGGAATTCAAAATTTTACTAATTGTAGACAATGCACCTGGACATCCTCGTTTAGAACATCCAAACATTCAGGTCGAATTTTTGCCACCCAATACAACTAGCGTTCTTCAACCTCTAGATCAGGGAATAATTGCCACTTTTAAGAAATACTACATAAAGAGCACATATGAATTCATTTTAAATAAAATTGAAAATGAAACATTAACATTAATCGAAGCATGGAAAAAATTTACTATTTTTGATTGCATAGTTCTGGCTGCATCTGCCGCATCCAAAATACGACCGCATACCTTAAATGCGTGCTGGAAAGCTGTATGGCCTGACTGTGTTAGTAGCAACACTGGAGGGCAAATATCTTCATTATCTGATGAAATTTTTACCCTGGCTCGTCAAATTGGAGGAGAAGGATTTGATTCTCTGAACCACAATGATTTAGAAGAACTTCTTGTTGAAGTGCCTTTATCCGATGAAGATATTATTAGTTTAACTACGGATAATATCCAAGAAACTCATTGCGAGAGCGACTGTGAGGAAGTTGTTGAACCTCTTACTTCAAAAAAAATTGGTGAAATTCTTAACACAGTGAATGCTTTACAAAACGAAATTTTCAATGTGGATCCAGATACGGAACGAGCAATAAAGATTCAACGTGGCCTTAACGATATATTTTCAGGATATCAAGAGTTGTACAAACAACTAAAAAAATCAAAATCACAAAGTCTGTTGACAAATTATTTTGTACGAGAAGAAAACAAAAAAGCTCTTGAAGAATCCTCGGCCGTTTCTCTTTGTCATAATGAGAACCTTTCAGGAGATGAAAGTGATGATATACCAAATGATATAATTGTTCCATCTAGTGATGAAAGCGATATAGAACCAGTTCAAAAACGATGCAGACAGTTATTAAATGATTTTGAAACATAAAATCTTATAAAAATATTAATTAAATTTAAATTTTTGTTCCTTTTTTTATACTGAATTAATATTAAATGTTTGTTTGTTTTCCTTATTTATTTATAAATTTTTAATTAATTTTTTTTTTTAAGTATGTAAATGAAATAAACTTTTTTGTTGACTTTTTTTATGCGGTTTTGTATGACTTTTAATTCTTTGATTTGAATTTATGCGTTTTTTTTAAATTCAAGAACGAATCAGTAGTTTTTATATGAAGCTAGGGTATCGTTTTATGCGAATTCATTTTATGCGGATTTTTGCGGAACGAATCAATAGCATAAAACGAGGTTTGAGTGTATTCTGCATATTTTCAAGGATTGTGTTAAAAACCAATAAAATATTTCTGTTAATTTTGCCTATCTGCAAACTATCGAAACTGCGAGCAAAGTCGAGGCCAAAAAAAGTTTTGTGAAATAACATGTATTTGCTTTTTTTAAATGTGAATTTTTTTCAAACTAAATTGTTTTTTAGTGGTTTTTATTAATCCAAAGTGATTATTATTTTGGCTAAAGTTCGTAACTTTTTGTAGAAATAATTGGATATGAAACAATATTATAAAGGTACAATAGCAAATCAACATCAGTTAATTCCAACTTACACGGCAGAACAGAAACAACGTGTAAGTTGAAATTAGTTGTTCTTAATTTATCCTTTGTACCTTTGGAATATTATTTCATTTTCAATTCTTTCTACAAAATTGTTACGAACTTTAGCCAAAATAATAATCACTATGTATTTTCCTTTCTATTACTGAACTTTATAACAAGCATAGATTTATTGAAATCAAACAATATTTGTAAAGGCTATGAACAAAGTTTTACATACCCGAGATAGTCAACTTTGACACCCTGTATCAACAGGGTGCTCCAAATTTCAATATCATTAAAGCTTAGGTCCTCTTCTATGATTTTTACATGCTATGTTTTGATATAGAATCAAAACATTGACCGTTTTTCGAACCTCTGTGCGACGTTTCACTCTTTCAGTCTGTCGGATAAAACACTTTGTTTCTGGAGCAACGAATTCGGATTTTAATTTTTGTAATCATATTTTTCAGCACCGGTAGTTGGAACTCCATGACCCATTTTTCTTTATACCGAAATAAATTGAACTCAAAAAGTTACAACTTCTATATAAGTTAGTCACTGCTCATTCACTTTTGCTATACACATCTATCTACTTACATATATATACATATATATAATTGACATGGTTTCAAAAAATGTTTCCCTATTATTTTTACATATAAAATTACTTCTTTATCAACTTTTTTGTAGAAAGCAATTAATGTTAAAAGAACATATTAAAAAATTAAACTGATAATGAAACCATGCTACATATGTATATTTAAATGCATTGGACAGTAAGTAACTTTCATCAAAAAAAGTTTAACACAAAAATTCTATGACATCATAATCAAATAAAATTAATTGAAAAAATTTTTTAGATACTTTACCAGAAAATTTTTTTTGTGATTGGAAAACTTTCGTAATATATTTTGGGTCATCTGACCCGTTCAATATAGGGTGCCTACATACATATGTATTTACATAATATATATTAAAAGACTCTGTTGGTCTATATGGCTACATATTTATTCGATTTTCAATGTACATAACTATCTAAATTGTCATTTAAATATCTATAATAATTTTATTAAACAATTTATTCAAACTTTAGGTCCAGAAAATAAATATAAATGATTTATTTTATCCGATATTTCGCTTTCTCAATTGAAAGCTTCTTCAGGGATATATTTAATTAAAAATTAATAATAACTGTTATTGTTTTCACAAACCTATTCTAAATTTGTTTGAAAAAATAGTAAAAAAAAAATTGAGAATTAAATTACACAAAAATACAAAATTACTAGGGCTATCTATCACTCAAAAATTTTCGATCCGACCAAACTTGGTTATAAAACCTACAAAAATCCTTCCGAAAAGACCAATTTTTTAATATTGAAAAACTCGTATGTATTTTTCATATAAAGTATTTTTATAATTTTATATTTTATAATTTTTATTCGATAAAGTTTTTAAATTATAGAATAAATAACAATAATACCAGTAATGTAACGAAAACGAAGGATGTTAGAACATAACAAAAATTCATTTACATATGTGCATAAACTAGAATTACTATTGACCATTCCCAATATGTAAGATATAGTTTCACGCTCACAATATTTATATGTTATGAAAACAAATAGTAAAAATTAATCGCCATTCGTTGCCTCAAAAATTTTTTTGTATTGATATATATACTCGTATGTACATGTATAGATAAATAATTATTTGGTTAATTACTCAATTAACATATGTATGTGTGTATGTATAAATATTTACATACAATTTTCACCTTTTAGAAAAATTTGTTTTTGCTGACCACACAATGCGTGCAGCATTATTTTTCATAAGTTCTTTACAGAGCATTATACTGTTAATTGTATTTATTTCAAGTTTATCCCTCAACTTTGTTTTAATTAAAAAGTGTTGAAAACTTATGTACATATGTACGTTCAGCAGCTGCGGAACTATGTGGAAGGGAAAGTAAATTAAATACAAAGCTAGCAAGATCTCCAAAGCTTTTCTGATTTAGTCTGTTTCTAATTGAATTAATTTGGTCCCAAAATAAATCAATATTTAAGTCTGCGGAAAGATTCATTTCTGTTAAGCGCAACAAGTTCCACTGTGTAATAATGATATCAGGGTCACAATCAACAAGGTTGGAAAATTTTAAAATTAGGGGCAATATAGATAGGCAAGTCTTCTTTACAAGGAGTACTTATTTGTAACATTTTAATGTCTTCACGATTAAAGTCAAATCTAGATTTTATTTGATTTAGAAGCTCAATATAAAATTTCAGTATGTGTTGTGTAAGTTCTAAAATGTCGTTCGAACTAATATTTTTTTCAATGTACATACATACATACATAAGTATGTACATTTCAGCTTTTGTGCCAATAAAAATATTTAAAACATGATTAATTTTATTATTGAAATCGACTTCAGCATTATATGGATGTACCTATCAAATCTTTTTTAATAAAATTACTCAAAATAAGTTAAAAATAGACTTTAAACTGAAATATAAATATGGTAAACGCGAACTTTCTGACTGGATTTCTTTGTTGAGAACATTTATAATTGATTTGCTTACACCTATAGATAGGGTTGCCAGAAGGGCCAAGCTTTTTTGTAAGTTATTTTTTTTTCTCAAATTTATTCTTTCTATGTAATAATACTTAAAAAAGTATGTGTATATTTCTAAAAAACAAATCTAAAGCCCATATTTTTACTATCAATAGAACTAAGGACTAATATGATACATATTTTTTTTCTGCAATTATAGTTTAAAAACTAACTATAACTTTCTGTACAATTATTATAAAAGTGCCAACACTGATATTTACCCTATTACTCAACACTAGTAAATTGACAACATTGAACCAGAGAAGCAAGTCGTGGACTTTTCGTCGGCGGCGGCGGCGATTCGGCTTGAGCCGGGGTTTTACCGGCGCGCCATCCTTCTATCAGCTTAGCCGACTTGATATACCCATGGTGGAATAATACAGGCGGTTTTTCATTGTTTTTTTTTTTAAGTAAAACTTATGTGTTTGAAGAATTGTCAAGTTATTTATGAAAATTATTATTTATTTATTATAGACTAGCTAAAAACTCTCAGCAAAATTGTTTTTACGAGTAAAAGTTGAAATTCAATTCGTATTTTCCCAATAATAATTATCCAAAAGTTCTTCTTTAAAAACTAAAAATCTCTTTTATATATTTAGTATGAGTGTTTTTATTTGTCAAGTTTTTTTTCAAAATCAAGTTTTTTTTTGGTCAATGTCAAGCTTTTTGACAAATTAGATCTGGCAAGCCTACCTATAGATCACACACATAAACTTTTAGTAGAGGGATGGTATCACACAAACGCCTCAAGAAAAGAATAACAACAAAATTTCTTTTGTTCATGTGGGTGTTATGCTCATCGTATTTTTTATACATTTTTACAAAGAAATCTTTGACATTTGCTTTTCATGCTTAGAAATAAATAGGGTGCGGGCAGCTTAAAATTTTTGAGGTAACTAGTGTTCGGAGTTTCCTAAAATGTATAGAGTTGAATTTAAAAAAAGGACAAAATAAGGTTTAGCCGACCAAACGTATAATGTCCGACCAAATTTGACATAAAAATATTAAATTTCCTGTTCTTTCCATCGAGAAAGCAAAATATCGGATTAAAAAAATCATTTATATTTATTTTCTGGACCTAAAGCATGAATAAATTATTTAATAAAAAGGTCGAATCAATCAGAATAAATTTTATCTATAATAATTTTCTTATAAAAAAATTACTTAAAAATATCTAATAAACGGTAAGATTTTAAAATGTATGGTTTTACTTATGTAAAAATTCCCAAATCCCACCACAAAAAAAGTTTTCCCAAATAAGAATTGAAATCTCTAAGGTGGGGAGAAATCTCCTCATTGGGCTACATTGTTTTTTCAAACAAAACAAAAACGCCGAAGATGGGAACCTCATAAGTATTATATTTACAAAGCCTTAGTATGACAAAATTAGTGTGTGACAAAATCAACAAAAATGTTTATTAATAATTAAATTGCGGTTAAAATTATGTTTAATTATACTATATACGCATATTTTCCCATCTATTTAACTTTTTAAGTCATATAACTTACATTCAAATGAACGGAAAAGTTGGCATGTTGCCAATGCCTCTGCAATTATGGGTTGGTAAAATTATTTTCTATTGTGAACCAGATATTTTAATAGCCTATTTCTGATTTAAGAAAGTAAACTTAAGCGGATGAAAGGTGCTCGCTCGAATTCGGACCAATTTGGATTTCTCATTGGCACTCACTTTCATTCTCATTAGCTTACGTTTTATGTCAATAAAATAATAATAATATATAATAATAATATAATAATAAAAAAAGTAATACATTTTTTTATATTTTTTTCCTCATTGTGGATTTAACTGATACATTTGAACCTGCTGCTGTTTTTCAAAGGCGTAAGACGTCCTTTTTGCTGATTCAGTGCACCTCAGCAGCATCAGCCATTCTTTTTAATGAATTAGCTTTTTCTGTAGCTGTGGCCGCATTTTTCTTCGCAACTCTTAGCTGTCTGCGGATTTTGTCTTTTTTGCCGAACTGGAGATTGGTTGCTCACTGTCAATTAAGAAATTTTGCTTAAGTTTTGTTGTTGTGGCATTTTTTTTCTACTTTTTTTGATTTTGAATGTTTCCTGGCCATTTGGAGTGAAAAACATTCATTTTTATTCACTTTATTTTGGTTCTGGGAAGTTTCCGGGTTTGTATTTGGAGTACCCACTGCAACAACTTTAATGGTTACTCCACCAGTGCAAAAAGACAATCATCAATTGATTGGGGCTTTACACCAAATTCTTTACCCCCGGGTGCTACAGTAAAAAGCGTCTTGTATAAGCCTGTGTTTTGTCAGAAAACCTACTCTAGCATATTACTCGTCTATACCACAATACCCGAACTTACTCTATAGATAAAATGTTCAATAGGTTTCTTCTGTAGCATACAAACAAACGTACTAACCTTTTTCCATTAAAAAATAGTACGAGTGGGAGGCCCAAGCGAATTCAACTTGTTGGACTGCTTTTTACAGCTAATTTTTAACTTATATTTATTTTTATTATGTCCTAAAATTTTGTTGCGAAAGCGAAACCACAAGTGACTGATTTCGATATTTCATTCTCAATGGTAACGACACATTCGAAGCACAGAAATCGGATTTTATATGAAAACATTTACGTTTTCATTCGAGTTGTCTTTCGAGCAACTTTTCGTTTAGAAATAATGTAGAGAAATTGAAATTAATTTTCTTTCCCATAGAATACGAATGAAGCTGTTCTTTCTTAAATCAGAAATAGGCTATAAGTATAGAAAATTTCAAAGCAAGTCCTTTAAAATTATACGGTTTTCCAATGTTATATATATTTTGAACTTAGTAAGCACCTCTGCCTGGTGGATTGGTGCAATTTTCTTTTGCCATAGACACAAATTCACCATTTTTTATTTTTTTAAATATCCCTATTACGCAGGAAAAAATTGCTTGAGATTGCTTAAACCAGAATCGCATGTTATTGTAAAACACACTTCTTATGACATACCAGAATACTACGCTTTAATCGGACGTTAAACATAAAAATAATTTTGATATTATTTAATATTAAACACAACAAATTTGTGACTCTTTTTGTAAGCAAACCCACTTTAATTTTTCAGTCGATGAGATACATTTTTTTACGTTTTAGCTTCTTTGCCTCCAACAATTATGTTTTATAATAAAAAACTTCATATGCTAAAAATTATTGCATTTTGCAATAAAAACAAAAAGTAAAAAACGCAAATCAAGAAACACTATTGACAATTTTTTTTAATTATATTATATGTTAAATGAAATAAAATACATTTTTTGACTACACAGTCAGTGAGCAGTTTTTTGTTTTATTACTCAGCGGTAGGAAATTATCCTGATTTTACATTAAAAATAATATAGCACTGTTAATATTTTTTTCTGGAACTTATAATCAGGGTACACATACGTATGGATGTATTTTATGCACACGTTATTTTATATTTTATTTTTACCCTCAGACAAAGTTCTATTTAGGTTGTTAGCTATACCTAGACTAAATTATTGTATAAAAATGTTTGACACATTGGGCACAAGATAAGAAAAGTTTTCTATTTCAGCGTTACATCATCACAGCTAATAAAGCCAAAATCTAACTTATTATATTTAGATACATTTGAAATTAATATTTATTTTATTTAAAATAATAAAATAAACAATGTTTTGCTTAAAAAGTGCAGCTTTAAAAATTATATTCGATTTTTATACACAAGGGTTTATTTCAATCACAATTTAAAAAATTACGGTTTAAGCATAGCAATGAAAAACAGTCAAAACAAAAAAAATCAAAAATCTGAATTTTCCACAAAACAGGTAGTTCTTTTTATAGATACCTGAAATGCAAGACAATGCAACTAAACATCACGAAATGGGGTTTTATTCATTATTGTGTATATATCATACAATATTCGAAATTATATTAGAAACACGATTTACTATTTGTTTTATAACGATTTTTTTATATTTTTCAATTTGTCGTTTTTATTAAGCTTACGTTTAGCAAAGTTTTTCTATGACATGACATGAAATGATGAACGGCAAACAAGTGTTTGCAACGCAATACTTCACTTTCGATATGATTTGCAGCAATATGTGCATTTAAGGTGTTTTGATCATATGAAAAATATGTGGACAAGCAAATAAGAGTTTCGGTCCGTACTTCACCTGTAAAACGCTTTGTAAATTTCGAATAAATCTTTTAAATTTAAATTTGTCTGAAAACTAGTACAATTCATACGGTTTATTTCTGGTCCTTTTTAACATTTTGAAATAATTTCATATTCATACTAAAAATAGTTTGTTCGAATACGGTTTATTTTTCGGGTGTTTTTAACATTTTGCAATAATTCCATATCCATACTAAAAATAGTTGGTTCGAACTTGCCGTTTTTAATGTCAAACTAAAAAATTACTTTTTAAATGCAAAGAAAAACAAAACTATTGTTGTATCACTATATACTAATGGATACATATGTATGTCTATGAAAATTAATAGTTAAAATCTAAAGTCGAGTGAAATACAACAAGATGTTGCCAGAAATCTCATAATTAATATATGTATGTATTTCGTTTAAATATGTATTTTGTTTACAAGCGATTAATATCTCAAACGTGAACGTAGTATATAAGTCCCCAATTCTAAATCTCAGTTTTCCATGCCTGGTTCGCACAATGTTACTTACTTGCATTGAATCGGCGCTGATTATTTCGGCACCAAAACGTTCGGCCAATTCCAATGACAATTTTGTTTTGCCCGTACCCGTGGAGCCAAGAATTACAATCAACGGTACTTTACGCAACATTTCTAATGCTTATTTACAATTTCTTTTAACTCACTTATTAAATTCTTTGTTTAAAATATGAACAATTTTATTTTAAGTAAATAAATAATCACACGCGTCTACAATTGAACAATGTACTCGGCTCGTTCGCGAAGAGAACTAAAGAAGAATAGTTGAAGAGAATATTGTTGAGCATAGATGTGTGTGAGAGCAAGCAAAAGAATGTAATAGGGTGGCCAAAACTTAAACTGAATGTGTTGAATTATTATATTATTTACAGAATACTGCTCAAAAATATCGGGCACATAACAATATTATTTCATTTCTACTAAAACAAAAGGAAAAATAGGAATTAATTTTTTGTTATTTAATTAATTTTTATTAACTTGTGAGAAGAAATCGTGTTAAAATAAGTAAACAAGTATAGAGAATATTTTTCACAAAGCATACATACATTGAATTCAGTGATGCCATTAGGATACGAAAGATACATTTTTCGTATCTTTTCATGACTTCAGGTACCATGTATAATCCTGACACATTTCGTATCTTTTGAATCTGTACGCAAAATGTAGAGAAATAACACATTAAAATAGCATGTATTTTGTTGTTAAGTTTTCTAAGTTCTTCTGTCGTCTGCTTATTCTTGTGCATGTGTGTTAAGATGAAATTATTTACCTCGCTTGCTACCCCAATAGAAAATCACCAAAAGAATTATGATTTAATAAAAAATTGCCAACCATTTTATATCGAAGTTTTAAAACAAATAAATTTAAAATTCGTACTTATTTACCAATGAAATAGTTAATATTATAAATATGTTTAATTTAAAGGAAGCTCAATCTTTTAAAGAAAAGGATTTAACTGTTGTATTAAAAAAATCCGTCTTTGTTAATTTTTATCGTAATGGCTTGAGCACGCTCTCCTCAACAACGAAGAGCTTGGGTTAAACAGGGACATGTCCGCTGATGAGTATTGGGAAAAAGTGTTTAATAAAAAAAATGTTAATGACCCGATGTATAAAAATTTTAAACAAGTAATTTGTCTAACATTTGCACTTCCATTTTCGAATGCGTGTGTGGAGAGAATTTTTAGCCAGCTAAAGCTTATTAAGGCTGATCATCGTAACCGAATCAATACTAATACAATAGCAGCTTTACTAATGGTGGTAGGAAACATCCTAAATCGATGATTTCTAGTAGTGCGAAGTTGTTCTGAGTAAATATGAATATCTTTTTTATCTTTAAGAAATTTATATCAACTTTTTGATATAATCGCCTTAGTATAAACGTCTTATATCGTATATTAATTTTTACAAAAATGAATTTGTTTTGATAACATCCAAAGATAGCTACATATAATTAATTTTAAAGTTTGGTTTGTTTATTTTTAAAAATTGCGTATCTAATATTTATGACTTAAATAAATATAAAAATGAATTTATATGATATACTTTTCTTTGTAATGTTCGTTAAATATGAAATAAAAATGTTAATCATTAAAAATGGATTTAAAATTTTTTTTTCAAAATGTATCTTTTTGGGAAATATTGTATATTTTTGGAAACTAAGGTGTAACTTTCTCGAAATTGCACTGGCAACACTGCTTGAATTACATATGTAGCAGAGAGCTGCAACGTGTACCCGTTTTTATGATTTGAAATACTCAACTAAAAACGAGTTGCGCTGCAGTTAATACAACATATAGTTTTTGCACCTGCTCGCCATACTCGTAAGATTTTGTGTTTCACATACGAGCTTGTTACAGGCTTGTCTAAATTGTATTCGTGCTTCTGATAACCAACATAAAAAATGCTTGTGAATGAATTTAAAGACACACATTTAGCTTATTCACTAAAGGTATAATACAATGTATACTATACGTAGTTATCCGAGCTCATAAGTATTACTCGTAAGCATTCGTTCATCGCATTAATACTTAAAGCATCGTTGCCAGAAGGTTTAGGAAAAAATCAATGATCGTATATTTAAGCTAAATTCATTATGTGATAAAATATATTTAAAAGCTATCATAAAAAAATTTTAGTTAAAACATATTTCAAAGGGCAGATTTTTATGTAAAGCTAAAATCACAATTTTTGTATAGTAATATGTACGTCAATTTCATTTTTAACAAATCGAAATAATTTTTTAGGAATTCAAGAACAAGTTGCCACATACATTTAACCTTTAAAAAAACAGATAAATACATTTAACCCATATAAAAACTAATTGCATGCAATGAAGGGGTAAGCACGACAAAAATAAAAATTGTTTTGTCTTACGTGCATACATAGTATTACATACATACATATGTATGTATGTATGTACATATAGTTTATGGGAATCTATTACATTTTTTCATTCCTTTCTTCTTTATCTCTTATTTTGTTATTAAAGTACATGTTTTATTATATAAGAGAACATACTCGTACCTTTAAAAATCATTACTAGTTCCCATCCATATACATACATGCATACTCGAAATTAACTGCCAGGCCCACGATCTCACACGTATTCGTTCTTCCGTACAATTACATTTAAAACAAAAACAAAATGTTTGAATTTGTTATTGTTTCAAATGTAGTTGTACGAAAGAACGAATACGTGTGACATCGTGGGCCTGGCAGTAAATAGTTAAAATAAATAATTGGGGTATTCACACGGTCGTCATAAAGTCATATGTCTTAAAATAATAACACGAAAAAATATGACTGCTGTGAACAACCCCTCATAATTTAGTGTGCAATTTTAAATTTGAGTCAGCTGATAAAAAAACAATAATAAAAAGGACAATCCTTACAATCATAAAAATTTTATATTAGAATGCTGAAAACAAGTGAAACACGAAAATAATTGCAAAAACTACACTACTGTTTATGTAGTTATGACAAAACATAAATACAGCATAAATAGTTTTATTATTTTAGGACTTTTTTTTTTTGAAGCAGAACAAAAATTTTTTTAAGAAGTCATAAAATAATAAGACATTATGACATGATAGGACACCGTGTGAACACCCCAAATCAAACAGGCACTAAATCATCATAACACCTAAATCGTCAAACCTATGACAAATCATCAAATCTGGAGTCCGCTGCTGCAGTGAATGTTGAATAGAAAATACACAAGTATATAATAAATAAATATGCCGCGAATGTTGTTGTTGCGAGCTGATCATAGCACCAAGTCGTGTTAGTTGAATACAAAGAAGTTACCGAGTATGAAAATAGAAAAAACACGAATCTTTGTTATGAATGGTTGTGATATTGTATTTACTTTTTTCTGCGCTCTTAATTCTTTCTGCAATCAACACATGTACAAGTAAAAAGTTATTGTGTGTATTGTCATGCAAACAGCTCGCGGCGTATTGATAAACGAGCGACAAGCAACAAATCAATCAAATCGAGTGCTTAAAAGTATCCGAGCCTAAAAATTACGTAGTAAAAAGCGAGTGGGCTCGCTGGTATTATGTATTGTTGCAGATGTCCGATATGTAGCTCGTAGCAAATAAATAATAGTGTCGCCAAGAGTTGAAGAAAAGAGAAGCTTTGTCGGCTTTTTAAAAAGTTGAGAAATTGTATGCATAATATAAAGTTAATGTGCCGGAACTTTGGACCGATTGTAAAATATTAAATTTCATTCGAAAGTAGACACTAGTATACCTCCGTTGCCAAAAAAATAAAACTATATCACAGAAAACAGGGTGATTCGAAATGGACATTATCAGTATTTCGCTAAAATGAAAAATTTCTTAGTAAGCTTTTGATTTTTAAACATCTTTAACTTTTTTGTTTTGAAAGATTTTCAAATGAAATAAATTTTGTTTATTTGGCTAATATATATATACATATATATATATATATAAATATATATACATATATATATATATATATATATATATATATATATATATATATATATATATATATACATATATATATATATATATATACATATATATATAAATGCATATAGTTACAACTGCGGCCAATAAGAAACATATCGCAACAAGTGTGGTAAAACCAATTGATATATAACAAGCGCTATTACAGGTGGAATTACAAAATCAAGAAGGATATCGCAATTAGCGAAGAAATTACAGCCTTCTGTTAAATATACGACGAAAATGGAAACTACCTCTATTGAATTAGACGTAGAAGCTGAACTACTTCTACAAGATGAAAATTAAAGCTATTTAGAAGAATTATTTACTAAAATTTTTTTATTAATAGTAATTTTTCAAAACACTAGAGGTATCGTTATTTTATCGTTTTAACATTTTGTGTACATTAATCAACTTTAAATTTACATACTTATAATAAAGGTTTACATATAATATTTTCAAAAAGCCCTTGTTTGTTGAGGGTTTTTAGCTAGTCCATATACATGCATTTCATTGGTGCTAATGCCAAATCATCAGTAGACCTTAAACCGTATTTTTGGAAAGTTTCAAATGTCTTATCTTACACAAAAACTTTTAAAAAACCAATGAGAATTTCAAAAATTACAAAAATATAATTTAGCAAAGTAGGTTAGGTTAGCTTCCATTGGCAGCCGTGATCAAGCACAGCTCATGTGGGTCCATCAATTAGTTCCCGTTGTGCTACCATGTTGTCCCGTCTTCCAAGGGTCCTATGTTATCTGGCTGCTGATATTCTCACGCAGCCACCCGGTTGATTCAATGAAGGAGTGGATCTTTTTTGAATCAATATTAGAGAGACAAGTTTTGTCCCCAAGGGTTCTTTGACTGAAAAGTTTAAGTCTTAGATCATCGAATGCCGGACAATGACAGAGAAGATGTTCCGTCGATTCTTCCTCTTCTTCATCGCCGCAACTTCTACATATGTCATTGTAATTGAGCCCCAACCTTTGGGCGTGCCTCCCAATAGGCCAGTGTCCAGTTATTACCGCGATTAGGTTTCTGAGATGAGGTCTGGATAGCTGTAGTGCCCGCCTAGTCCTTTTTTCATCTATTATGGGCCAGATTTTTCTAGTTTCCCTACAGGTAGTTTCATCTAACCATTTCTGAATTGCAGTAAGGTGAAACTTATGTGCAATAAGTTGTTTACTCATTGGGAGAGAGACGCCTATGTCGTGTATTGAATCGTTACGATTTGAAGTGGAGCCTGCACGCGCCAACGCGTCCGCGATACAGTTTCCGTGTATGTCCCTGTGTCCTGGTACCCACTTAAGGGTAACCGTTGAATGTCTCGCTATCTCGTCCAGAGATATCCGGCATTCCTTGACAATTTTTGATGTGATGAACACATTATCCAGGGATCTAATGGCCGCCTTACTATCGGTAATGATCTGAATATCCCTACCAGATATTTCGCCATACCGAATGAATTTTGCGGCTGTGTAGATGGCCGTTATTTCAGCCTGAATGACACTGCCGTGGTTCGGCAGCCTTAGAGGAATGCACCAGTTTAGCTGCTCGGAGTAAATGCCAGAACCGACACCATTCAGTGGTTTCGACCCGTCCGTGAAAATTTGAATCATAGTAGGCTTTGAAACTTATTCAAAAATCCCAACAAACAAATTATATTCGATATGAATCTATTTTATTTTCTTTACAAATCTATTATTAACATATAATATTTAGAATATAATAGAAACCTGAATTTGAAGCAATGTTCGTATTTTTTATTTTCGCTACTTAAACTAATTTTTAACTCAAACTGCTTCAAAAAACCATTACTTGGCCTTGGTACTAAAAATTTCACGGGGGCCGTAGTTTGGAACTTTCTGACAAAGTTTAAAATTTTAATAAGTATAAGTTGCAAACGGGACTCGAAATACAAAATTTTACGTAAAACAAACTTTTTTAACAAGTTTTAATACTTACCTTTGCCACGAAAAATCAGATACGAGTTAAAATGCATTTTAAGCCCATCATTACTATTTTTCTAGCCGGTCGATTTTAAAGTTTTATATCTTATCACCTAATGAATAAAAATTCCAATCCAGTCAAATCTTATAGATTTTTGACCGCCTTCTTGCGAAATGGTCCACTGTGCGGCGGCACAATGGTTTTTATTAATCGATAATTTTTTTTAATGTGCTATTAAAGTTTTTCATAATACGTATTCATTATTTCGTGAATGGTAACACTTAGCTCATGTCTGATTTGACAGATAATTAGTTTTATCCTTCCGCTGAACGAATATGGTTGTGTATACGCTTCGATAAGTGCGCCTGCTATCAACTTACAGAAGATGCCGATTTTGCAAAAAAAAAATCATCTTTTCAGATGAAGCTCATTTCGATCTTGGCGGGTATGTAAACAAGCAAAATTGGTGCATTTGGGGCACAGAAAACCCGCACGCATACATTGAAAAGCCGACGCACCCAAAACGAGTCACTGTTTGGTGCGGATTTTGGTCCAGAGGCATAATTGGGCCATTTTTCTTCGAAAATGAGCAAGGAGTGGCCGTTCCAGTCAATGGCGATCGTTATCGGGCCATGTTGAACGAATTTTTGCTCACAAAAATTGAAGAGGAGGATATTGGCAACATTTGGTTTCAACAGTACGGCGCTACGTGCCACACAGCAGAATCTACACTCGATGTTTTGCGCCCTGTTTTTAAAGATCGCATTATCAGCCGCAGAGCTGATGTCGTTTGGCCACCTCGGAGCTTCGATTTGACACCGTTGGACTATTATTTGAGGGGTGCCATAAAAGATAAGTATTACTACGCCGACAAGCCAGCGATAATTGATGCTTTAAAGGACAATATTCGTGACACCATTGGTGAAATATAGCTGCACACAATCGATAATGTGCTTAAAAATTGGACCGATCGTGTAGGCTACTGCATGGCCAGCCGAGGCAGCCATTTGAATGAAATTATTTTTCATTATTAACCGGAAGGATTGTACTTTCAAATAAAAAAAGAAATTTAAGAAAATATTCAGTAGTTTTTTTTATAGCATTTTCAAAAAAAAGTTATCTGGCGGACCCTTTACATACATAGCTTTCAAAATACTACAACGATTGAAAAATAAATTAAAATTGTGCACATCTATGTAACAAACCCATTAAAAGCATATAAATCGTTCCAAAATCGGTTCAGTATTACGGCGATAAAAGCGATATGAAAAAATTTTTTTGCCTATTAATGATATTGATTAAAAAAAATTCATAAAACATTTAAAACTTATTAAACAGAAATGCACTTCAAATACATCAGGAAAAAGCAATTAAAAGCTGGGAAATATTGAATACATATTAATCAACATATAACGTAAAAATTAGATTGGATCAAAAATAAAACAGAAAATTTGTTTTAATACAGTAATTAATAATTATTTGCATAATTCAGTAATTATTGTGCCATTAATTTTATATATTCCAGCAGTATACATATCTATATGGTCTAAACGATAATTATTGATTTTGTATTTTCGAAACTGATTTGAATAACGTATATTTTCAATAAAATGGCGGTGCGTGCCACACAAGTTACGATACCATTGCTCTTTTGCGTGAAAACTTTCCTGGCCATGTGATTTCTCGAAGAAGCGATCTTAATTGTCCGCAGTGGCGGATTTAGGCCTGCTTTTTCCCTAGGCACTCTTTCATATGCCGCCCTTTCAGATTATATATAAGTAATTATCAAAAAAAATAGATTTTTCAAATACGAGTACTTAAATTATTTTATTTATTTAGATACTGTTTAAAGCTATAAATACTTTACGGAAGTTATCGTAAATAAATAAACAGACCAATTATAAACAGAAATTCCTCATGAAATTTTTCCCTATTTAATTTTTTCCTATTATGAATAAAAATTCCCCCATTTTACTTTTTAGTCCGTTTTCATAAACCGTGTAGTGTAAAAGGGAGAAAAAAAACTAAAATGTAGTTATTCTAAATATATTTATGTTTGGGATTTCCTTAAAAAAATTTCCTTAACAAAACTGAAGGGAGTTTGAATTAATTGGAGACATTTTTTTTCGAAAAATTCTTTCCTCATGAAACAAATTCCTTGCAAATATTTATAATTGGGATGACTTATATCTAGTGAATTTTTCGAATTGTATCCTTTTTTATATAATTACTATTAAATATGTCAATATTGTCCTCTCTGTATACCAATGAATTGTGAATTATTGATGGTGAATTATCTCTTGTAAAAAACTTATCGAAATTATTTTATTAAATCTGGTGGTCAAATTAAGGATATGTTGTTTTTGATACGCCACTTACTCATATTGCAATTTTTCTAATTTTTTGTATGGAAATTTACATACAAAATAAAAAAAAAATTAAATTTAATATATAATGACTTCTACATTAATTGTGAATCAAAATTTTATTACCTCTACGATTGTAGAACAAACAAAAAATTTTTATAATTTTTAATTTAAAAGCCAGTGTGCAAATATATTTTTTCCCGTCAAATCTAGCGATTTTGAATCAGTGGAAAAAATTATTTGAGATATATGTATGTGTGTATGTGCAGTGATGCCAAGAGTAGGGAGTTTTCCCTTTTTGTAGGGAATGTATTGGAAAATATAATGTGAAGCGAAAAGAGGACAGATTTTTCATTTTGAGGAAAATGTGGAGAATTTTTAATGCTTTGCCTTTTTCCATTTTATTACGTAAAGCACCACACAAAAGTGTAATTATTATACATATAAAACTTTAAATTTCAAATTTTGTTAATTTTTGTTATTTCATGCCGACAGAAAACATCTTTCGGTAAATGGTAACTAGAGACAACGAAAGACAAAGAAGTGTCTGATTTTCTTGGGAATAGATTTTGATTGTTATGTTTAATATATAAATTAAGACTATTTAAAATTATATATCAAGCTATTTTAATTATTCAAATGCGCTCTTCGACACAAAAAACCCTTGGTTCGTTTTATCTTTCCGGGATTCCATTTTTAACGTGGTCAAATTTTAATAAGCATTCAGAATTAGGATTTGATTAACCTTGTGATAACTACGTATCCTTATTTTAAAATTAAATTTTGGACCTGGCGATATAAATGTAAAAATATTTAAAAATGCAAATAAAATGTTCGTTTTTGTTAAAATCAATGAATTTTTAAAGTAGGGAAAAATGAAGGGCACTTTTTTGTGTGTGTAGGGAAAACGGGGGATTTTTTCGGGACATTTACGGATTTTGTTAAATTTCTGCTAGCATCACTGTGTATATGTATCATCAAAATAAAAAGTTAGGTAAATAGGCTTTCAGGAAATATTATCTTATTTTTTGATTAAATCTGTGGTCAGAATCGATAACTATCTAAGTCGACTTACTAATTAAAAAGTAAATTCAACAATTGAACTACTTAACATAAAAAATGTAATAGAAATTTCGGATTCGTTTAAATCAAAACTTGGCCAAATTTATTTTTGAATTTGAATTGCACTTACATTATTTTTCCTTTAAATTTTGGCGCCCTTTAAATTATGCCGCCATAGGCCCGGACCTCACGGGCCTATGCATTAATCCAGCACTGATTATTCGCACCTTTTACTTTCTTTCTTTGGGCTACGTGGCTAACAATTAGGCTTGCCATCCGATTTTATAATAAAGTATTGTTCGTAATTCGAGCAAGTTTAATCTATACATTATGAGAATAATAAAGAACGCGAAAATACTTTATTTCGCTTGATTAGATTTATCTAGAATAAAAAATAGATTCAGGTGATATTAAGGCAGAATTAGCGGAGCGCACCCGTACGGTACTGTATCAGCTGTTCGTTTATATTATGGGGAAAGCAATACAAAAGCTGACCGAATTTAAATGTACCGTAGTTGCAACGTACCAACCTGTATAAAATAGAAATTTCTAACGTTTTTACGTGACATTCGTAAGCTAGTGATGGGCTGTTTCTTTGGCACAAGTTAAGGGGTTATTTCCGCTCTTATTTTTTTTTTTGTACTTTTTGATAATAATATTTGTGTACTTTTGACAAAACAACTTAAAATAATGTATATTTTTTATTTTTCCAGGAGAGACAAAAAGCTTAATAAAAAGCAAACTATTGTGATAAAAAAACTATTTTTTCTACGTAGTACCATTAATAAAATCGGAATTAATGATACTATGCGGAAAAAGATAATATTTGTTATCACATTAGTGTGCTTTTTATTAAGTTTTTTATCTCTAGCGAAAATTTTGTTATAATGTAGATAGGCCCTTTTGCATTTGATAAGACGATATACATGCTTAGATGTATATATAAAATATAAATGTGATATGTATGTATATACATATAAAATAATTTAAATGGGATCAATTTTTTTTAATTTTTTGTTTATATTTTATATTATAATTTTATAATATAAATGTGAAATAATAAATAATTTTTATATACATACATATACAAAATAAAGTTCTGATATCATTTAAATATCTTAGGTACTTTTTCTGCATAAGTCACCAATTGAAAATTTTAATTACCCATCACTGTGTTCTAAAAAGGCTGTCCTTTTTTCTGGCAATAACACAAACAATAGAAAACAAACGTACGTTTTTAAATGTTCTATAAGTGGACCAACGTGCTAACAGTACGGTACGGCTACAGCAACGCTCGGCTAACGGGGCCTTTAGTCAGGGCCATATGTTGACGTTTTTTATATTGACGATTTTTTCTTAACACCATGTCATGACGATTTTTCGGAACTGGCTAGCGAAATTAGCACGATTTTTATACCCTTCACCAAAAAATTTGGAAAGGGGTATATAGGTTTGTCATTCCATATGTAATTTCAATGAGCGATGTCCGTCTATGCAGCTGTACGTCTGCTACATTTTAGTGTATTTAGAATTAAGGCCTCACACAACATAGAGACATAAATTTTATACCATTGTCTTGGAATTTTTCATAAAATTTGTTCGGTTTGAAAATAACAAAACTCGGTCCAATAATTAATGAGATATAGCCAAAAAACTTTTTTTTGTTATATTTCCTATTCTGTTGTTTTTTATGGCCCCGACTGTCCTACGGTCAATTTTATGACTCAGATCTCTTGTATGGAGTTCTACGAAGGTTTAGACTGAAAATAATTGAAGTCGGTCCATTAACGACTAAGATATGAGCAAAAAAAAGGTATTCGAAATAATTTTACTTTTAAAAATTTTTTGAAAATGCGCTGGTATTCATTCCAACAACATAATGGTTGGTAGTCGCGCTTCTTGTAAACCACACAGCAGTTCTATTTTTCATAGTAGTTTAGGCGTTTAAGACATGATATACCTTATTTATTATAAAATATTGAAACTTCAAATTCTTGATGGAAATTGGTGTGGTTGTTGTAAATCTTCCCTATTTGTCACACAGATATCACATCCATACATACTGAAATGCGTTCATGGGCACATGTGCACATTGTGTGTATAGATGTGTATATTTAAACAATCGAAAAGCAAAGATTTGTTATTTTTTTGTTTGTTTCTTTAAACTTATTTTTGTCCGTTTATTAGTATAATATTATGCATGCGTATTACAGTATTTATTCTCGAAAGGCAAAATTAATGCTTATATCCTGTTTTATACTTGTGTAATTTTAATTATTTCCTATATTCAGGTGCAGTTGTATTTTTACAATTTGATAAAAAATCTCTTGACAATTAAAATGTTGTTTGGATACTTAGTAACACATAACAAAGCAGAAAAATCTCTTCCCGGCTAGAATTTGATAAGAAATGTTTCTTTCATTCCGTAACATCAGTGAGTTAATCTTCAAAAGCACTTCAATTAATTGCCGTTTCTATAAAATAAAAACAAAAGTTTGATGTAAGAATTTAATTTGATATCAAGCTCAAAAATGTAATTAGCAAAGAAACTAAAAAATTGAAAACCCCGCGAAAATAGCGCATATTCCAAAAATTGCAAATGCGATATTGGAAATTATTCCCAAAATTTATTTTAAAAAAATCATATAATTGGCAATCGGCAGTAAGAAACCTTGAAAAAATCTCTAAAATGCCAAAAATTCTTAAAAATATGAGAACATCAGGAAAATTGTATGATTAAATATTGATTTAAAAACAGCAAAATTATGGAGTAAAAAACTTAAAAAATATCATTTCCATTGTGAAAATTTAACTTTTATTAAAAACTATTTTGTATTTGGAATAAAAATTTAAAATGCATTTCTATATAAAAGTATTGCAAATACCTACTTTCCACAAATTTATATTTAGCTTCTAGATTGAATTATCCAATTGAATAATTTAATGTGGGCTTAATTAAAATGTATTCTAAGAATAGTTCGCAATTCATAAAATATTTTTCAAACAATCAGTTCCTATCGTATACATACATATGAACTTTGGATTTTTAGATCGGAATGTTTGGGGAAAATTTTAAAAACATTTGTAAAGCGTAGCGATAATAGTTCGCGAGCTGTACCGCGTCTAAAAATGGTATTATTTTTTTTTTGCATATTTTCTTATTTTCCCCAATTCAACATATACAAAATGATAAGTTAAGATCTTAGGAGATAAAAAATTGATTTCTTCATATTCATATAAAATTAACCGGTCTTACGTTCATTTAAAACACCTAAAAAATCATCGTTTTGCGAAATATCGCATTGTCGATAGCACGCATAAGCCGAATTATGGGTTGGATTTGAGAGCAAAAAGGTTTCTGTTTGCGATTTCATCGTATTTTTTCATATTTAGTTCTCTGTCTTACTAAGTAAACGCAGAAGAAGATTTAAATAAAAAATTAATATGAATTAGCGAATTCGTATTTTGTAAATCAATTGTGGTTGAAATTCCATTGTGTTTCTATATCAGAAATATACAGGTTATATTGAACCAAAACCTTTATCGTCTGGTCCAACCGCAATACAGATAAGTAAATGGAAAAGTTAAAAAAATTTTAAAAAGACAACTATCAGAACACCACTAGTTTACATACATACGTACATCATACGAGTTTCAAAGAAAAAAATTAAATTAAAATAATGAATTAAATTATGTTGTTATATTTTATAATTTAAAATTTTTTCTTACACCTTCAAGCTATTTTTATTTTTGCTGTTATTATTATACTATATCAAATAAAAATGTCGACAACTTACTGAATTCATTATATAATTATTTTATCACTGTACAAAATCCTATCTGATAACATATTGAATATTTTTGAAAAATAAACCTTTTATCGTTCATAAAATTGGAAAAAACGCAAAAATTAAAAAAAACATTATAAATGAGATTGTGCCTGGTTTTTTTAAGTAAATTATGGAACAAACTTTTTTAAATAAAAAGTAAAAGTAATAAAAACAACTAAAATATATCAAAAATTCAAAAAAAAATAGCATTATGTTGTGTTCAGGATTCGAAACCGTGCCACCGGTTAAGAAGGTACGGTTTCAAAACCTGACCAACCATTTATTAATTTATTTTTTTTAATTTTTGATACATTTTAGTTATTTTTATTACTTTTACTTTTTATTGGAAAAAGTTCGTTTTTTTAAAGAATTTTTGATAGCTTTAAATTATTTTCAATATAAAGATAATATTGGAACATTTTAATCATTAGACTAACAGATTTATGTAATAGTTGGCGATTTTTTTAATCAATTTTGGGTGAATTTCTTCATTATTAAATCTTTTCTAACGTTTCAAATCATTTTGTGTAGTCGAAAACCACTGTCTTATTGATAAAAACGTTGAAACACTTCTTGGATGTGTGAAAAATTATATAAGTGCTAATAAGGGAATCTTAATATTTTTATAATGCACCCAGGCAAGAGAGTGTTACAAATTCATAATTTATGGCTGACTTCATAAACGCATTTTGCAAAGCAACACTGGAATGCCTTGTAAACTCATGACACTGGAAGCAAGCTGTGTTTATGAAATCAGCCTATACTATGAAATAGAGATTAGAACCAAGAATGCGTGATCGTGATTAATTTTTTATTTCCATCACGTGAGGGTGCGTCCGTGAGACGGTGAGTGCCAATTTTTTTTTGCTTTAATGTAATTTTTTCCATTTAATTTTTTTTTGTCTTTAACTTTTTTTTGTATTTTGTTGGAGTAAATTTTCGTGATTGTGACTTCTTTCGTCACTCCATACTATGGTAAAGGGTAGATAGGATTCGGCACAGCCGAATATATCTCTCTTACTTGTTTTATTATTTATTGATAAAGGCTTAGGGTACATGAATAAATGGTTTGATTTTGAAAACACAAATTGGTTATTTACAATTAGCAATATAAATTTAAAGAGCTATGTTGAATTTGATAATATTTTTAATATAATCGAAAATTTAAATCTGCAATACTTAATATAAATATGGATGATATTTATGGAGAAAATGCGTTAATAAACAAACTTTATGACCAGATATACAGTTCTGAAGGTTTTGAGGAGTTATCTACTGCAATTAAATGTCAGCTAGTATTTAATAAGACAGCATAATTTATCAAATTTGTATAGTGATTTCATTGTTACTTTCTTTTCCTGCCACGTTAGCATTCACAGAGGCAGTTCTTTTCCGCAATGAAGAGCAAACAAAGAAACAAAGTGTCTCTGAATGTAATAAAAAATTAATTAATCATTTGCTTTAATTTAAATATAGATTGTAAAGGTGCTGTGCAACTGTTTATCAAACCATTGCAATGGTCGCGTTCATAAGACGTAGCTGTAGATCTCAACTGTTGTGAAACAGTTGTCAACTGTTGAGCCCAGCAGTTACGTCTTAGAAACGGCTTGATAAATAATTAGATCATGAATAGCTGATTAATGTAAGCAATTGAAAAGAAATACAAATGCTGCAAAAGAAATAATTTAAATTTGCTAAATTAATTAGTTTTGCTATACAGAATTTGCAATGAAGTTTTTCTTGGCAGGAATTTTCCATTTTTATTTTAAAATCTTCACCGCAAATTTATTATTCACAACATAAAATGCACAGGCAAAATACTCCAATAAAATTATAAACCTGCGCCGATAGTATTTATATTTCAATGATAAGCCGGCACTGTGCTCAAAAAATCTTTAAACCTTATATTGAACTAATTATGTAATTAATATAAATAGACAGTATAATAAACCAACGTGCATTTATTGAAATTTGTATTTTAATTTTATTTCTTTATTTTCGTTAGATTAGTGATGCAAAATTAAAAAAAATTAATTTGTAGCCGCCACCTAACAAAATGGCGTTGCATTATAATATAAAAGCGCATAAAAGCTTTAAACCTTATATTGAACTAATTATGTAATTAATATAAATAGACAGTATAATAAACCAACGTGCATTTATTAAAATTTGTATTTTAATTTTATTTCTTTATTTTCGTTAGATTAGTGATGCAAAATTAAAAAAAATTAATTTGTAGCCGCCACCTAACAAAATGGCGTTGCATTATAATATAAAAGCGCATAAAAGCAAATACTCAACTGTTGTGTGGAGCGGAACTACTCAACTCTGCGTTTCGAAGACAAACACTCAACGGTTGCGCAACAGTCTTATGAACGCGACCAATCATAATTATTTGATAAAACTTGCGAAAAGCAATGAAAAATACGTTTATAAATATAACAATAACGATAAATAAATTGTAATTTATATATATATATATACTGTGTGCTATTTTTCTTAACCTTTAATAATCTATGTAATTTTTTGCACAATCGGTTCAAGACCTCAAAAATAGAATTCGCGAAGCTGTCGAGGACATAAAGCCGCAAATGTGCGAATGGGTGATGGAATTTTGCATGAAATTGGTTCTGCATGCGTAGCCGTGGTGGGGTTTTCCTTAAGAGCTTTTGCCATTGGATTTCAATCGATGTTTGTTTTCAGTGTACTTACGTTTATACATTTTTTTATTTTTTAAAATAATAAGTCAACAATTACTTTTAAACTATTCGATCGTTAAAAGTAAAAAAATATTGTAGAAACCAATTACAGCCATTTTCGTTGTTATTTTGTTATTTCTTTGTAGTTGTGAAAATGCTAACTAGATATATGACATAAATTAGCAAAACCAAATAAAATAAAAGTAAACATATGGAAAAGATTACAGAAAATAATTTATGTTTGTATTTTCTTAAAATATTCGTGTTATAATAAATATTGCATCGAGTACCAACAAGAAAAAGAGTTGAGTAGTCAAAAGTTTAAATATATTTCAACACTATATTTATTTGCAAGCAGCTGTTTCCTTTCGCGTACTTTTTTCGGCAACAACTTTTATTGAGAGTAAAATTTTCAGTTTACTCAGTAATTACTCAATTGCTGCATTCTACTGCAACAGTACACGAACGCACCTATTTCTATGCAAAAACAAATTAGACAAACACACACACATGCACACTTTGTTTATTTTTCAACTAGAAGCTGATACCATGCAGATAATATTGGACTACGTAGTCCAACATAGATGAAACGGACTAGTTACAACATGGTCCTATGTAATGTAGTCATGGACTATGTCATTTTCAAACAAGAGCTTATTGCTATACGACAATTGTTCGTGCTTTCACGATAGTACTCGTGACATGGAGTAGTTTTTGGGTTAGGCCGATGTAGTGCGAAAGTAGACCATAGTGTACAGCCCTAGAACATCGTATTGTTAAATATACCATGTTTTCTTCATACATTTGGGTTCCTTTTGGACTAGTCCTAGTACTTTATGGAGTATACTTTAATATTACGTGTGTATGTGTTAGTAGCAACTTTAAACTTATAGTTTCCAAAATATTAAAACGGTTGAAAAAAAATTAAAATTGTGCATATATGTATGTGAAACTCCGTTTAAAAACATATAAATCTTTCCAAAATCGGTTCAGTATTGCGGCGGTAAAAGGGATCTAAAAACGTGTTTGCCTAATAATAATATTGATAATTAGCAGGCATCGAGGAGTGCTTTGTGCAAGTGCTATATTTATATTTAAGTTTTATCTGTTAGAAACTTGTTTCATTCGCGGGATAAAATTTTATTTTAGATCCCTAATTATACTCGTATACATGATTCTTTATGTCCTTCTGAAAAAGTTTTTTTGTATTACATATGTAAATATTTTGTTTTGCTTTTCCAGAGGTTTATTTCAAATTAATTCAAATCAATTATTCTTTCACAGCTGTGCAATAAATAATTTTATCTTATAAGTGTGTATTTAGTTTCATTTTTACTAATTGTTGATTAAACATTGACGATTATTATCATGTTAATGTGTTATAGGCAATTGATATCCTGCAAGCAACCCATTTATCAATTTCATAACGATCCTTTTTAAAATTACGCATTAATATCAGTGTAGAGCTGACAAAAGTGTTGTTATTCGGACATTGAGGGGTTCACATAAAAATGAATGCAATTTGCTTAGGCAATGTTTTTTTTCTAAAAAACTATCGAAAATATCGTTGCGTAATAAGTTAAAATCTTTTTGCTTCAAAATGGTTGGGTTAATCCTTGAATCAGTTTTGAATGAATATATAGAACTAGAGGAAAAATTACTTTTATTTATATAATTCTTCAGTCTATGAAATAAATTTTCCTACACGCTACATAGCAAATTACAATTTAAGATTATAGGAGGTAAACATGCAAGAAACTACCTTGCACAACTCTATTTTGTTTATATGAATTTAATATTGTGGATCGAACGGAAGCATATTCTAGAACTGGTCTTACCTGACTCCTTTAGGTTTATTTATGATGTGTGTGAATTAAATCCTAAATTATTATCAAAAAAACACAAAAATATCAAAGAAAGCGTGAATTGTATCCACAAAATTATCATTTATTTTAAATATGTACAAATTAATGACTTCTTTTTTATTTTATAATCGCACTATTTCCCAAAATTAATATATTACATATTCAGTAAAAATATTGATCAGGTACCTTCACCCAAATATTTCTTAGAACAACTAGAGATATTATTTTATTAAGATTGAAATTAAAATCAATCAACTTTGTATTGCAACACAAAATGTTGCTTCTTATTCAGAAATATACTTCCTTTTAAAAAAGCCAAAGTATTATTGAAAAAAAATATATAAAAAAACACTAAAATATAAAACTCAAGTTGATATTTGCTGTATCGAATTTTATGTATACACTCTCCATCAATATATAATAATAATATCGGTCAATGGAATCAGTCTAGGGAAAGTTTATTCAAATCTTTTTCTTATGAAATGCTTATTTTTTTAAATTATAGGTGTTGTATTACGTACATATATCTATATATGTTTTTCCTGAGTTTTATTCTTTTTCCATATTTTAGTACATTTAAATAAATTTTATTATTTTTTATGGTATCTTCTGAACTTAAACAATTTTGCCAACATTGCCTTTGATTCAGAAAGCTAGAGAAGTGTGAGCAGTAAGCTTGGAAAAGGCCGCAAATGCTAAATAAATTAATTAGACGCATTTGGTAAGAGTCACCAAAGCTCTCTGTGGAAAATTTCCTAAATCATTTTCCCCACCACTATCCAAAGTAAAGATCTTTCGAGAATGATACTTAAATAACATACATACATAAAAACTGCACGAGAGATCGAAACAGTGGCTAAAGAGTATATCTACGGACATGAGGGTTTGGAATTAGTGTAATCTTTTCAATTTCACAAATGCCAATTCCAATTACATACTTCTTTTTCTATATCACATTATGTCAACTCTGTAGCCATAAGCGAATGAAAATAATTAACCTTAAAAGAAACACCATTTTTCTGACACTGTTTCCTGAAGAAAAAATAGTTTAGTCTGGAAAATATTAAATAAGAAACTGTTATATCCTTAGACATAAAAAATGGCCTACAAACAAACAATTGCTGAAAAAGGGATACACAAAAACATATGAATGTATAAAATAAATAATTAAACAATTGCGATTATTATTTGACTCAAACAGACAAATAGACAGATACAAAAAAATAATCCCTTTTGGGTTTGTATACAAAGATCATAGAGAGAATCAATGTAAATAAACTTGAATCTGTGAATGTGATTATGAGAATAAAAGAGGGACAATTTCAAAGAATCCGAACTCTAATTAAAATCTATTCAAAAACAAATCAACAAGATTTTTAATTGTATTATTGCCTGTATTCTGCTAAAAAGGGAGTGATTGTTTGCCTTAATTACTGCGTTGTAATATTATGGAGATTTTTTTAATATGTATATTTTATATTTTAGATATTTCCTTTATTTCAAGCAATATTCGTATTAAAAATATTTATATGTGTAATTTTTCTCCCGAAACCGTTGATAGTTAAGTAGCTTCTTTGTATTAAAAGTTTAAAATTTTAAACAGAATACATTCTTAATGCTTTCTTAAAGTTTATTTTATTTCTCAAGAACTCGAAAGCCTAATCCTTTATGTATTTTTGAAATACACAATCATTTAAAATTTAATAATCATGTACAAGGTGGCGCAAAAGTAATCCTCCTATCAGAAAATGCTATAAATTTTGCGATTGGCCCCTAATGTCAGTTCTGTTTTGACATTTGTGTAGTAAACACCTGCGAAATACACGTTAATAAACAATGTTACGCTACACTGCTCCAGAACGCGGAATATTGGTGACTATTTACAGGAAGATGATTTTTCATCAAAAATAATCATGAGTGATGAGGCCCATTTCCATCTTAGCGGGTACGTAAATAAGCAAAATTTACGCTTCTGGGGCACTGAAAATCCGCGTGTAAACCACGAAGAGCCATTACATCCGCTCAAAGTCACTGTATGGTGTGCTGTTTTCGCTGGAGGAGTCATCGGACCTTTTTTCTTCGAAGACGTCGCGGGCGAAACGGTTACTGTGAATGGTGAGCGCTACAGAGCAATGATTAACGAGTTCTTTTTGCCGCAACTTGATGAATTGGGATTGGAAAACATGTGGTTCCATCAGGACGGTGCAACGGCACACACTGCACGTGCCACAACCGATATGCTGAAGGATGCATTTCCCAGGCGCCTAATCTCCCGTTTTGGCGATTTGCACTGGCCAGCAAGATCGCCTGATTTGACCGCTGTAGACTTCTTTTTGTGGGACTTTTTGAAGTCGTGGGTTTATGTCAACAAGCCTCAGACTCTTGCAGCTCTTAAAGACAATATCCGTCAAGAATGTGAGGACCTATCGCCGGAAGTTTTAGCCAAAGTGTTGGAAAATGCCATAAAAAGGGCTCAAATGACAATCAACTGTGGCGGCGGCCATTTACATGACATCATATTCTCGACTTGATGTAAAAAAATTAAAAAACCAAATAAAAATAATCCACAAGAAGAATCAAAGTTTTTCATTTTTTTTTTTAATTACAGCCAAAAAACATCGGAAGGTTATTTTTGCGCCACCTTGTATATGAAAGTCTTTGAATTTCTCTAAAAATTAAAAAAAAATATGTACATCTACATATGTATGTGAAAACAATAATGGTGTTAAGAGTAGTAGTATTTATAATAGATTTGCGATATGATATACATTCATACATATGTATGTAATATGTTCGTTCCGGCCGCTTTTACTGTAAAGCACCACAAATATCGAGTTTTTTTAGAGGTGAAGAAAAAACAAAAATGAGAAAAATGTGCTTAATATCCATAAAATTTTCTTTAGTCTGCGTTTAGACTAGTCCTGTCTTATTGACATGTTTG
This sequence comes from Gymnocheta viridis, assembly GCA_956483585.1. Classification (NCBI taxonomy): domain Eukaryota; kingdom Metazoa; phylum Arthropoda; class Insecta; order Diptera; family Tachinidae; genus Gymnocheta; species Gymnocheta viridis. The sequence continues at coordinate 72,668,180 of OY101441.1, forward strand.
CTACTTTATAGGCGAGAAAGACGAGAGGAAACGTGAAACGCAAGCGCATAGAACGCGTGGTGTGGACTTTCAGCTTTACCTTGTTTATTGTATCATGTACATTAAAGACGTGCATTGTTCCATCCAAATGATACTAGTTTTTAAAATCATTGCTTCTTGTGCGTAGTTGTACGTAAATTAGCCCTTGTTGGGTTAGTTGTTATTCGTGTCTTCTTGTATGGATTGAGTGCGTTGTAGTAAAGAGAAAAAGCAAGTAACACACTTGTGTTATACATTTTCAGCAAAGAAAATACAATAGATATGGACGCGATAACTCATTGTATGCTGTTTGTGAAATACGCATTTCATACATGCTTTCATTTGGGAAGTGTGTGTGTATGTTTGTGCGCATTCTTTTAAACAAGCAAAAGTAGAAATAAGGACACATACATACATATAAGTTAATGAAATAAATATTTCATTTTTCGCTGGGTTAATTTGTTGTGCTTACCTTTGATTTTTTTTAAACGTTGCACACGCCACATATTGGAGTTCATTTTTCTTTGTTCCAATTAATACGAAACTGCTGACACTATGTCTGCTGTTTCGAAATTGTAGTATTTTTAAATAAATAATATTTATTAGAGTAAGCATAATTGTCAATTATAAAATTATTCTTTTGCTAATAAAAAGTCAGTTGAAGTCAAGTACTCAAACAAATGTGTTGTTAATTTTTAAACGCTAAAAAGATTAACTGGCGCCCAACTATAGAAAGAACCCTCAAGTAGTGTTTATTAAATAAAAAAAAGAAGAACCCTCAAGAAGTGTTTACAATATAAAACTCTCAAGTAGTGTTTATAACATAAAATTTTAATATAAGTGACAAACACAAACTAAACAAAATTCTAAACTTATAACTTAAAAGTGAACACAAATTCGTAAAGAAAAAACACTTAATTTATTTAAATAAAATCTAATCCTAATACCAAAAACTAATTTAAAACTAATAATTTGAACCAATGTGAAACATTTAAAGTTAAAATATTGAACAATTTTAAATAAACTAAAAACTAATGGTAAATACTTAAACAAAAGAAACTTTACAAATTGAAAATCAAAAAAAGAAAATCTAACAATATAAGGAACAATTAAAATAACAAAATAAACGATCAACAAAGTGAATAAACTCATCAAAACAAAATAATTTTCTTACAAATTAAAAATTACAAAATCTAACAATACAAGGAATAATTAACAAAGTGAACAAACTCACCTTTTACCAAACCATTTGAATTGATCTACTTGGAATCAAGTCACCAAGCAACGAATTTTGCTTGGGCAGCACATCAGTGAAACATTGAAGCAGTCATCTGTAACCACTAAACACCATTTAAACAGTCATCTGTAACCACTCAACATCTTTGAAGAAGTCATCAAATATGGAACCAATGACAATAATTTATTTGTAAGTTCATATTAGTTTTTTAAAGAATAAGTTTTCTCCCAAATAAAATAGTATACTTTTAATATAATTTTTAAAGAAAAAGATTTTTTTTAAACCCTTTATTAAATTTATTTGTTCAAACCCCCTTAAACATTCCCCTAAAATGGCCAACCCAAATAATCTAATAAGGCCACCAATTTTAAACGCTCCACAAAACCCTAATCCAATTAACCCCCCCAATTCCCCAAATGCGATAAATATTCCTCAGATGGAAGCGGCTATAACGGATCTAGTTACCCGATTATTTAGGGAACAATGTAGAAATTTGGTAGGGAATAGTGCGAACCCCAGTCCAGACTTCATATTAAGGGACCAGGAGATAGAGGAGCAATATAGAGGTAATCTTGGTGACCTCGATAAAGTACCAGACGTGGTACGTTGCCTGAGGGAATTTTCTGGTAACGCGTCGGAATTTAGCTCGTGGAAATAGAGCGTCGAAAGAGTCCTGAACCTTTACGAAGCGGAAAGAGGAACACCAAGATATTTTGGAATCCTCAACGTGATAAGGAACAAAATAGTCGGAGCCGCAGATTCAGCGCTTTAGTCCTATAATACGCCCCTCTGCTGGCAAGCAATTTCACGTTGCCTAACATTACACTACGCAGATAAAAGAGACGTAAGTACCTTGGAATACCAGATGACAACTCTTATTCAAGGGAACTCTACGGTGCAGGACTTTTATCAGGAAGTATATTCACATTTATCCCTGATCATAAATAACATCACTTGTATGACCATTGGCAAAGAGGCTATGGACACACTTATCCAAACGTACAGGGATAAGGCACTGGACACCTTTATAAGAGGATTGAGAGGCGATCTCTCGAAACTCTTATGCATCCGTGAGCCAACTAGCCTACCCCAGGCACTCCACTTGTGCCTTAAGCTACAAAACCAGAATTTTAGAACTGATCATGCCTTGAATAAAAATTCCCGAAATCCACAGATAATTTCTAAAAACCGGAGCTATGGAAACCCTGCACATTATGGATCGATGAAACCTTCTCCACAGAACTCACATATAACCCCAATACAATATCCTACCCAATATCAAAACCAGAACACAAACCATTATCCAAACCAATATACATCTCGAAACCCAATACAATATCCCACCCAATATCAATATCAAAACTCAAATCAATATACACCCCAGAATCCAATACAATATCCCACCCAAAACCCCTACCCAAACCGATACCCAACTCAGCACAATACACCCCCACAAAGACCAAATGCACCAAAACCGCAACCAAGACCTGTGCCCATGGAAACCCATACCATCCAAACAAGGAACGTCAACTATATGAATCGACCAAGACCCAATGACAGATTTACGGGGAAAAGACCAATGGAACAATCTGCTTCTAACGCCCAGAAATTCCAGAGAAATTTTAATATCGAGACTACTAATAATGAAATCGAGGAAGAAGCCGAATATAACAACCAAATACAAACATATGAAGAGACAGAACAGCTACAACCATTTAACGAATACAGCAATCAATTTGGAACATACGAGCCGAATAATCAATCAGAACCAATTGGTGAGGAAGAATTTGCCGACATCCATTTTTTAGAGTAAACGACTCGTCTTTGCCATACTTCGAGGCCAAGACGAAAGATGGCAGGATCCTGAAGATTCTAGTGGATACAGGATCAAATAAAAACTACATCCAAACTCAACTTATAACATCAGTCAAACCTAATGAAAAAATTTTTTTTGCAAATTCCGCCGGAGGAAAAGTCTTAATATCCCATCACACCTTCATTAACCTTTTCGGATTAGAATCTACGAAATTGAAATTTTTCGCCCTACCAACTCTCAAGTCTTTTAACGCTATACTAGGAAACGACAGCCTGAAGGAACTTTCGGCCGTTATTTATACGGCAGAAAGCCTGATGACCATCAAGGATAACATTAGAATAAAATTAAAACAACAAGCTTCCGAGAGTGTGAATAATATTCTACAAAAAACAAATAACATCCCAATAAGAACGGAACATATGACGAAAGACCAGAAACTCGGAATAGAAAAATTGGTAACGGAATTTCCAAACCTTTTTGCTGAACCAAACGAGCGATTAACTTACACAACCACAGTGAAAGGAGAAATAAAGACAACAACAGATAATCCCGTCTACTCTAGATGTTACCCTTACCCGACACACCTAAGGGAAATAGTAGAACAACAAATCAAGGAAATGCTGGACCAAGGCATCATACGACCGTAAAAATCCCCATACAACTCACCAGTTTGGGTTATACCCAAAAAAATGGACGCCTCGGGTATAAAAAAGTATAGAGTAGTGATCGACTACAGGAAGCTTAATACGATAACTATCCCGGATCGATATCCCATACCCGAAATTAATGAGGTCCTTTCCCAATTGGGGAAAAATAATTTCTTTTCAGTGTTGGATTTGAAGAGCGGATTTCATCAAATCCCGTTAAAGGAAAAAGATATTGAGAAAACCGCATTTTCCATAAATAACGGAAAATACGAATTTACCAGGTTACCGTTCGGATTGAGAAACGCACCCTCAATATTTCAACGCACCTTAGACGACATCTTAAGGGAACATACTGGAAGAATATGTTACGTCTATATTGACGACATAATCATATTTGGAAAAGACGAGAAAACGCATTTCGAGAATATCAGGAAAATATTTAACACTCTGGAATCAGCTAATATGAAGGTACAACTCGACAAATGTGATCTCCTGAAACCGGAGGTGGAATTTTTAGGATTCCTGATTTCCACGTCGGGAATACGGGCAAATCCGAAAAAAGTAGAGGCAATAAATAACCTTCCTGTACCAAAGACTTTGAAGGATCTCAGATCTTTCTTAGGCATGTCGGGATTTTATCGCCGCTTCGTTAGAGACTATGCCAAGTTGGCAAAGCCCTTGACGGCTCTTTTGAGAGGGGAGGAGGGACGAATGTCCAAATTTACCTCTAGCAGAATAGCCATCGATCTGGATGACGAAGCACTGGAAGCATTCAACAAAATAAAGAGGACACTAATATCAAAAGACGTCATGCTGGCATATCCCGACTTTCGCAAGGAATTTCAACTAACGACAGATGCTTCAAATTACGCAGTTGGCGCTGTACTAGAACAGGAAGACAGACCAATTACGTTCATCTCAAGAACGTTGAATAAAACCGAGGAACACTATGCCACAAACGAGAAGGAAATGCTGGCAATTGTGTGGGCACTTAAAAGCCTAAGAAATTACCTCTACGGAGCCGCAAGAATAAAAATACTCACAGATCATCAACCGCTGACACACGCCTTGACAAGTAGCAACACTAATAGCAAACTCAGGCGATGGAAGGCTACACTGGAGGAGTATAATTATGTACTGCAATATAAACCCGGAAATACCAACGCAGTAGCGGATGCTCTATCCAGACTCCCACAGGAAATATGCGCGATGAACTCAACAGCGGCCACCCAACATAGTAACCAAAGCTCTCTAGGAAATTCTATCCAGTATACAGAAACACCAATAAATGCATTTAAAAACCAGATTATTATAGAACCACATAACGTTTCATCATACGAATTCCAAATAATCTTCCCAACCTATCACAGACATATAGTGTCAGAACCGCATCTTTCCAAAGAAAATATGGAAAAGATCCTTGAAAAATATCTCAACCCATCAGTAACAAATTGCGTAAAGACTACAGACGCAATCTTGCGGAAATTGCAGGAAATATTCGCCAATCGGTTCCACAAATATAAAGTCCTTTACACAAGGAAAATGGTCTTCGATGTTCTTGACGAATCCGAGCAGGAAGTGGAGATAATAAATGAACACAACAGAGCCCATAGGAGCGCTAATGAGAACAAAGCACAGATCCTGGAAAGGTACTATTTTCCCCAGACGATGGCAAAGATAAAGAGGATAACAAAATCGTGCCGAATTTGTAAGGAAAACAAGTATGACCGACATCCTAATGATATTTCTTTACAGGAGACTCCAATCCCTCAATATCCCGGTCAAATAGTGCACATAGATATTTATATCACAGAAAAAACCTCAATTCTGACAGCGATTGATAAGCTAACAAAATATGCGCAAGCAAGAACACTAAAGTCAAGAGCAACAGAAGACATCAAACAGCCATTAAGGGAAATATTTCTAAACTTTGGTATGCCCGAATTGGTAGTAATGGACAACGAGAAATCTTTTAATTCCAAGGCAATAATATTTATGCTCGAGAATCAATTTAACGTAAGGGTATTCAGAATCCCACCATATGCCAGCACGGTTAATGGCCAAATCGAGCGATTTCATTCCACCCTTTCCGAAATTATGAGGTGCATAAAGGCGGAGGGAACTCAAAATGGATTGTCCGAACTTCTGGACAAATCGGTTTATGAATACAATAATACGATTCATTCGACTTCCGGTAGAAAACCTTTTGAGGCATTTTTCGGCAGAAAACTTGTCAATGATCCTGTGGAGTGGGAAAAGAGTAGGGTTCAAATGGTGGAAAATTTCAAGGATCGACAGCGGTCTACCCTGGAATATGAATAAAAAGGAGCCGAAGGACTACAAAGTGGGTGAGCAAATTTTTGTTAAGGAGAACAAGATATTGGGGACCAAATTGTCTAAGAATTATAAGAGGGAAGTAGTAAAGGAGAATAGGCATACCACGGTATTGGCGGAAAGTGGAAGGGTTGTCCACAAGAATAATATTCGTAACTAAGTGGTTTCATTCGTTTATTATTATTTTTTGTTTGTTTTTGTCCTTTTAGAACAATGATCTCTGCAGTAATGGGAGAAGTGAAGATATTAGATTACACTAATTCACGGGTGGTGGCGATTGACACCGGAGTAGCTAGACTTCAAACGTGGGCTGTAAAATTAGTTCATGTAGTTGATTTGGATAATTACCAGATTTTTATTGATAGTATGAAGAAGACAATGGCCGCGAGAATAAGCATATCCCATCCCTTACATCCCCTCCTAATCCTAGAAATTTCCCAACTACAAGATAAATTGGACCAATTAAAACCAAGATCCAAAAGATCTCTTAATTTTATAGGTTCGGCATGGAAATGGATAGCAGGTAATCCTGACCATGAAGATTTCGAGATAATAAAACAGAAAATAAATAATGTATTAGAAAACAATAACAGACAAGTTATAATTAACAAATTATCGGTATATAGAATAAACGAGTTAGCCTTCAAAATGAATCAGATCGTAAAAGTCGTGCAAGAAGAAACACGAACCCTCCAAAATCTAGATATCACTGAATTTAAATTCAAACTAGAGATGATAAAGGAGGAAATAATAAACCTACAATATGCCATTCATTGGGCCAAAGTAGGAGTAGTTAACTCATTTATTCTATCCCATAACGAGATGAAAACAATAGAAAATTTATTTGTAAATAATAAAATTCCATACTTAAATATAGAGGAAATACTAGAGTTTAGCGAGATAAGAATAGCGTCAAATAAGAATTCTCTAATTTATATCGTCAGTATCCCGACGACTAGTAATGAGATATGTAATAGGCTATTGATAAGACCTGTGAAAATTGAACAGATTGCTACTAAAATTAAATTTAATGAAGTACTAAATTGTAAGAAGAAAATGTTTGGCGTAAAGAATAAATGTAAGAACTACAACATGTTGACAATGTGCAAGGACGAAGATATCGAGGATATCAGTGGTTCGGAATGCCTACCCAATTTAATCCATAGCAAACCCTCTAACTGTACTTTCATAAATAACTCTCATATCCCCACTGTACAGAAAATACTCCCTGGTACATTGCTTCTAAACCAATTCAATGGTACAATTATCATAAGCCAGGAACCTTATGACTTGACTGGCACCTTCATCATTAAATTTCATAACGAAACAGTGTTGGTGATCGGGACTACTTTTTCATTTTCAGAAATCAATTTCTCTGACCCATTACCAGCCATAGTACAATCAATAACTGGAAACCCACATGTGGAGGAAATCCTCTCGTTAGAATTGATTAAGGAAATGCACACCAATAATACAGAAGCAATACAACTTCTGGGCGTTGAGACTAAATTAGGTAATGCTATTGCCTACGCCTTAGCTATTTTCACAATAATCACAATGTTGTCCGTCTGTCTGAAGAAAAAGTACGATAAAAAAAGGTTACAGTGTCCAAAAATTATTAGCATTAATACTTCAAATACTCCAGTACCACCACAGAATATTACTGCAGGTGCAACCGAGTTTACAGGGCATCCAATAGAGAGAATTGGTCAGATCCCTTATTTTTGATTGTGGACAATCAACTTAAAAGGGGAGGAGTTAATGAAATAAATATTTCATTTTTCGCTGGGTTAATTTGTTGTGCTTACCTTTGATTTTTTTTTTACGTTGCACACGCCACATATTGGAGTTCATTTTTCTTTGTTCCAATTAATACGAAACTGCTGACACTATGTCTGCTGTTTCGAAATTGTAGTATTTTTAAATAAATAATATTTATTAGAGTAAGCATAATTGTCAATTATAAAATTATTCTTTTGCTAATAAAAAGTCAGTTGAAGTCAAGTACTCAAACAAATGTGTTGTTAATTTTTAAACGCTAAAAAGATTAACTTACACATGTAAATGCAAGAGCTTTTCAATAATAGACGTTATACAGTAGTTTTGATTGATCTGCTTTTGTTTTTTGGCATTTTAAAATTATTTTCATACAAAAAATCAACGTTAGCTGAATTTTTACTTAACTGCCCAAAAATACATATTTTTTGTATTAATTCTTCCTAAACCTTGTTTAAGTGCATTTTGTGTACATGCATAAGTATTTAACATATTTTTTAGCGGTTTTAAAATATTTTCATATAAAAAATCAAAGTTAGCTGAAAATATTAAAAAAATATGGTTGCCACTTTTTTATAAAAATATGTACTATGTATGTATGTAAACATCCAACTTATGCCATTTATAATTAAAAAATATCGCATACCTAAAAGTCACACATATTGCAAGTCATTAAAACTCATACACATAGGTACTATGTATGTATTTTGTTTGTATGTATTTATGTGCATACAAAAACACATTTAAGATAACAGCATTTTTAACTTATCTGCACAAAAAATTGTGAAAGCCAAATTACTGTATTAATAACAAAAATACAAAAAAAAAAATTTGTTCATACCTACATATCTATGTTATTGTTTGTATTTATTAGACTAACTAAAGGCAAGTTGTAATAATGGCCATTACAAATTGCATTTAGTTAAAGGTTATTATTATTAATAATAAAAACATTTAGTGGATAAAAATAATAAATAAAGGTTTTATAATATAAAGCCATTTATCGGTTCGTAAAAAGGCTTTAAAATTTATGCACTTTCCCACATCAACTTTATAACTTTAATTATTGTTACATAAGTTTCTCACATACACTTGTTGTACAAATAGTATTTTCTCAAATGCAAGCAGTGGAATGTTGTCTTGGACGCAAGAAAACAAGTAAAATTTTTTGGTTTGTTCAGTAGAGTGAGTTAGTGAGAGCGAAGTATGACAGTAACAGTATCACTCATTTTCTCATACATACTTACAGTATGTTGTATGTAACATGTTAGAACTGTTTTCGCAATACTTGCTGTTACACAAATGCACGTCTTTAATGTACATACATACATATACGCTTCAACAACGCATTGAAGTTATTAAAATTCACTAAAAAAACAATATGAAAATTTCGCGGTCACGGTTCGGAAAAGAAAAACATTTTTGGGTCACCGTGAAGCACCTTTTTGTCCAACAAATGTAAAACAGATGGAAATATTTAATCTGTTTGGATAAGTCGTGATGTGAATAGTCGAACTCGTCGCTGAAGAATAACTGAGAATATTGGTGTTGAAACCCACAGTGGTGAGGAAAAGCTAGGTTTGTCCATTTCCATGTTACGGTGAATGGCTTCTGCTATCAAACGATAATTAATAATTTTGTATGACCTGAATTGGAAGTGATTAATGTGCGCGATTCTCATATTCAACTAGACTGCGCTACGTGCTATACAAGTAACAACACTGTATTTTCGGCCTTGTTATTTCTATTGGTCACCTAAATCTTGTTATTTAACACTTTTAGAGTTTTTTCTTGGAATCTATATCAATCGCCCACAACGATTCAAGACCCTCCTTTCCCTCCTCACTACAATTAAATAAATATGCGACGTTTTCGCTAAAAATTCCTATTATTGGAAAGAAAGCTTGTTCTTCTCTATGTTGCTCTAGAAGCTTTAAGTACTGTTTTAATATTAAACCATTTTTTTATTTTCGTGTACTTGAACTATCTAGACATGGACGATTTTTAATTGCGCTTCCATTGATTAATATCTACTGAAAACTCTGAATCCACTCTTACAACTGTGTTTCATTTTGCCAATTAACTTCGGTGGTTTCAACGAAACTCCTAATGTGTTAAATATGTTTTATTTAGAATTAGTTGAGCACAAACTAAAACATTTATTTTTATTTATAATAAAATTAACATTTAACTAGACATAGTTATTTTTGAGTCGATATTCTAACTTTTTCGTGATTTGTCATGTAAAAATTTAAAATTTTAAACGTATTTACGCTGTAAATTAAAGTAGAAATGTACGTTCTACCTTTGAAGTGCTTGGTCCTTTTTGATAATTTTTAATTACATATTGATAAATTTTTCCAGTTTCAATAGTTTCCCCTTAATATATCAAACAAATTACCACTCTTATAGCGAAATTTATTTATACCAAATTTTAGCGTATAACGAACTTTTTTAAAGTAACCCAAATAAAAGTTCTTGTTAAGTAGTAATAATGAACAAAACATAATCATAAGCAAGTTTTACAGATAGTTTTTTAAACCGTTGAAAAAGTTACATTTTTCAATAAAAATGTAATATAATTTATAAACAAGCACAAAAAAATGGTTGATCATAAATAATATGAAACGATTTCAAAAGATTTTTTGAGTTTGATATTTGTATGACAAAACTCAAATTTAAAATAATTTCTGAAACGTTTACGCTTAGAAACGACCCATTTTACAGAATCTGGGCATTAATTAAAATATGGTCATATTTTCATACAATTTTAAACTTGCTTAAAAATATTTATTTATTTCTTTTCATAATAATAAAAGTGTCCAATAATAATACCATATTTCCGTTACTGTCATAACCAATTAGTTTCCTTTTTGCTTTAGTTTTCCAAAAAAAACTGTGGCATAATACTTTAAAATGCGGCAGATTTTTTAATACTTTTAACTGAAAAAATTATGTACCGCAATAATTAATAAAATTATTAATATAAAATAATACTGTGAAAATTATTAGATATCACTAAAACTGCAAAAAAGACAAATAAATCGGAATATAGCTTATATCGCGAAAATATTTATAAATAGCCCGATGCACAGTGGTGCCGATTAGAAAAAAGGGTAATAAATCTGTATATATGTATAATACAATGAATCTGACTTTTTATTGCCAAAAATGTGGCAAGGACAGCAGATTTCCTAAAAATAGTCAAATTTTCAGAAGCATTGCATGAAAATTCTACTAAATTTTATTTTTTAATTTTTATTTCTTACGTATTTATTAAAAAACATAGTAATCCTCCTCTATTAAAAAATGCAACGATATATTATATGGAAAATTTTTTATGAATTTTTGAATCAAAAAAAAAATATATGTGAAGATAATACGAATGGCTAATTTTTTAGGGGTTTCAATCAAATGCCTTATGTATTTTTAAAAATGATCTAAATTCATACAAAATATTAAAATACAGCTATCTACCTGTCCATTGGTGTGTAACACTTGTATATATTTTTATTTCAAATACTAAATAAAAACTTGGTGAAAAAAGTTGTGGCAATACTACGTGTATTTTTTTATCTACCTGATTATATAATTTCCTCAGTTGGATATTAACCCAAATGTATACATTTGTTTGTTACAAATAAGTTCTAAGAAAATAATGTGTTTTTCGCTATAATTATACAAATGTACCTGATAATATGTTTTTGCTATGAGCATGTACTAATAATGCATTTATTTAAGTTCTTGCAATAATGAAGATAACATTAAAACATAGTTTGGAATGAATTTCCGTCATCCCACGTCAAATTTGGTTGATAAACAGACCGGTTTCGTCTATGTGCCATCTTCAGTGTTCTCTCAGTAACTAATCGTTTTTTGTGTTGTCCCTTGTCTTTTGTATAGTTTCCTTGTGTACCTAACCTCTTTTCCTCTCTTTCTCTCTTGTTCGTGTCTATATATACGAATATATACGAACGAGAGAGATGCAGCTTAAGCTAAGTACTCTGTTTGAATTTGCGAAAAATGTTGAGCAACATTGATTATTTCGTTTGAAAATTTTGACAATTAGCCAGTGGTGACAACACTACGATTTAGAAGAAATTTATCGTTTTTATTGCCTTGAAGTAAGCAACATTGTTTTTCTTATGTAAACAAAAACCATGTGTGAAAACAAATGGAGAACAAAATAATTTTAAGAGCTTGTGCTGCAACGTATCAATTAATGTAAATTGCAGCTGCTGCGGAGGAGCTCTTTGAAGACACACGTTCTCATTCAATCCCATACCTTCATTTTATGTTATTTTCACACTATTTTCCATTATTTTAGTTATTTGTGCGCAACAAATTCAATGCTAAGTAAAATCTGATCATCTGTTGTTTGCAATTCCGCACGAAATAAGTGGTGCTTACATTATTTCGCAGTTGGAAAATATGTTGCTAGAAACATGTTGTGGTTGAAAAAATAATGCTGCCATAAACATTTCGTATGTTTTTACAAGATGAACAGAGTACAACTTCGGCCATCTTATTTTGCAATTATTTCGCATGAATTTTTTTATATGGACTTTTGACAGCAGTTCGCACGAAATGATGAACAGAGTACCCTGCTTAAAGCTGCCCACACACGACTGATTTGCGCCTGTGATTTGCTCGCATATAATTTCTCCACACACGACGAATAAATATCAATAACCTAAAACGTCAAAAAGAAAACAACAATTGTGAAGCGGATGTGCAATCTCACTTTTCATCATTTATTTGTGAACATAGCAAAAAGAAAAATTTAAAAAAAGCAAATGGACGAATGACTGGCTTTTAACAAGAAATTTAAATTTTATAAAAAGATTTGGATATTACAATTCCAGAACAGTATACAAATATTTATAAAAGTTTTTCCCATGCTTTTAGTTTTTCGTTTCTGTATTTATTTTTACTTTGCATTTTCTTCTTTTATTTTAAAATAAACAATACTTTGATTTTTGTTGTAAACAACAATAAAAATTAAAGAATGCAATAAATTTTTTTATGTTAAACATCTACGCAATTAATCTTTTCATCTTTACGACACATTCAATTTTTAACAAAAACAATACTTTGATTTTTCGTTGTAAACAAAAATAAAAATTAAAGAATGCAATAAATTTTTGTATGTTAACCCTAGGAGGTTCAAGGATTTTTTGGCGGTAACTGGTACAATTAGGTATGTGCAGACCTATATGTGATTTGTATAGGAATACATAGGTAGGTGCCCTAAAAGTGTGTGCAAATGTGTTTAATGCTAGAAAAAAAACTAGGTGAACAATAAAAACATATTTTTGTATGTTTTGGTCAACAGTCTATCCCATTTTATTTATCATAGGTAAGAAAATAAATGTTAGACACGGCATTCATGGCACGCGTACCTGGCGTGTGAATGCTGTTGACACACTGGTTTTTTGCAATACATGCAATGAAATCGAGTTTTTCGCTGCCTCTTATCTAATTTATAGCACAGCGAGCATGATGGCCGAGTTGCAGGGGAAACGGCATGGGCTGGTTGATTATCTATCGGTGGGCCTGTAGCTACCTGTGAAAAACAATGAACAATTGATTTTAGTAATTGAGTTGAATGAATGTATAAATGAAATGCTCACGTCTACACCGAATAACGCCATTGCTTGTTTGACGTGTTGAATACCTCGTCCAATGGGATTCGTTGATCTCTGCTCCATGTGAGGCACCACCAGTTGTTCTGCCAATTCCATAAGGAAGACACGTCTTCGGTTGGTTCTCTTGACATGTCCCAATTTGTCATGAATGACAAATGAAGCTAATCCCGCCACGTCTAGCATGTTAAAAAACAGAGCTAAAGGCCATCGGTTTGTGCCGCGTTTGCATGTGTAACCGCCAACCATCTGATCCATGGTGTCCACTCCAGATTTATACATATTATAGTCCAGAATTTGATGTGGCTTCTGCGATGGCTTCGATGAATCGACGGCGCTATTGTAATGTTCGGTTGATATGAGAACTACTGCCTTTTTCTTTTTTTGGCACGTATGAACATAGCGCGATGTTACTATTGTGGTAACCGAATAATGTGCTGAATACAGCTCGTTTTGGATCCAACATCTCCTTTGGTATGCAGGCTTTGTTTTTGCGCATGGTTCCTACATATGCCAAACGTTTTGTCATCAAAGCCGTGGCCAAATCAAAAGACGAGAAGAAATTGTCGGCATATACTGTTCGTCCAGAACCGGCGTACTTTTCGACCAATTTGAGAACAATTTTCTCGCCTTGATTTACAGCACGCATTTCATTTGCGTGTTTTCCAACATATATTATTCCTTTTAGTGGGTAGTTGGAATTGGCATCGCACATCCACCAGATTTTTATGCCGTATTTGGCTGGTTTCGACGGTATATACTGAGTGAAGAGCGTGCGGCCTCTGTCCGGGAACAATTGCTCATCAATAGTTATCTGAGCACCCGGAACATATAGACGCTCTAAATTGCTCATGAGCATGGTCCAAACATCGTCGATGGCGGCCGATTTGCTTTCTAGTAGTCGAGTGGGTCTCGTGTTGCCGTTATCGAAACGAATAGATTGTAGAATAGCTTTATATCGGTGAGCAGACATCGTCGCCTTGTAGATAGGATTTCCGTTGTTGCCCCACAACTCAAGAGCAGGCTGACTGTTTGACCCGAATATGCCGGCAAACAAAGTTAGGCCAAAAAAGGCGTATATTTCATTTTCGGTTACAAATTTCCACGTTCGCGGTGTCCGGTCTATATTCTTGACACACCATAGACGGCATAGTTCCTGAGCCTTCCGGTTTGTTTCACGCACAATTATACTGACAATCTCGGGTGTCATTAGCGATTTAAATATTGACGTGGGATTTCGCATAATCCCTGGAGCCGGGCCTTCACGACCTATACTGGCGCAATTATGCGCACGAAGTCTACCTGTGGCAGGTGGAACGCTTGACCAAAGCTTCCCATCCTTTGAACGGAGTTGTATCATCGAGCTCGCCGAAGGTGGCTCCTCGTCCATATCGACGGCTTCAAGCGCTTCGGTGGTGGTTGCCGCGCCTTCGTATAAATCCTCTGGATCGTCATCATCGTCATATAAACTACTGGTTTCTACAACGATGTCTGCCTCAGCATCGGAGGCCGTATCTTCTAACAGCGGGACATAATCAGGATCCGTGTCGTCGTCGCCTTAGAATGGATCGATTTCCTCTTCCTCTCCATCAGCACCCGCCAACCATATGGCTAATCTTTCCTCCACTTGGCTCCTCTCTTCTTGCGATAAATTTTGATACCTTGTAGTGCGATTCACCACGTTCGTCATATCTTCATCGATATTAGATGCTGATGCCATATTTCTATACGTAAACAAAAATATATAATGTCCAATATTTACCTGTTTTTGTTGGAAACTTCTTAATAAATTCACTTCAATAAAACTCACATATTTTTAACTACAAACGCCGATGTTACTCGTATAACAACAAGTAAAAAATTACCAGTATTTACCGTTTCTTTTTCCAAATAAATAAGCTTCAATAAAAACTCACATATGCTCACACTATAAAAGCTGTTGCTATACTAACACTTTACATGCTCTCTATTCAACCTGTAACTTGTAAATACGAATTCTACACACGTACAAGTCAAAACCGTTTTCAGTCGCCTGCTCCTCCATTCATATTACACATAGGTCTGTACAGACCTGCTTGGTACGTATGAACCATTTCATTTGTAATCGCGAATAAAACCGAACACAAACACCTAAATGGTTTGATTTTGTACTCATCTTATTCGCCATAGCCGATTCTAAGAAGTCATGGACGGATTCACCTCTAGCACGTAAAACAAAAAAGTTATAAGCACTTTTATATGCAAAAGGTCGTGCAGACCTGGTTGAACCTCCTAGGGTTAAACATCTACGCAATAGATACACTTTAACATTTTTATGCATACTAAAATGAAAAAATTGTAAAATGTTTTCGCAAAAACCCATACCAACATCGAACAAATCACAAGAAATTGAAAATTTTCAATTACTTGTGATTTGTGCACGCACAGCCACGAACAATTCACACGGGCAAATCACTCGTGTGTGGGCAGCTTAAGCGTATAAAAGGAAAATTACAGACATCAAACATGCAGGCATTAAAAGTTATTTCAGGATGTGTATTGCAGCTTTAATATTATAAATGAAAAATGCAATTCAGTTAAATAAGTGCGGGACACTCTACGCGCGAGTTGGCCTCGCACGTGGCTCATTTTTATAATTAAAAGAAAAGGTTTAATTTCTCTTCCGCTTTTATAAACTTTAGTTTATAATTTTTAAATTAGAAATTTTCGGTCATGAGCGCTGAAATATGAACATTTATAAGTGATATTTCTTTTTCACATTTATAAATAAACGCCAAACAACTTTTTTCTTTTTATCACCCATCAATGTGTGAAGTAAAACGGTTTTTAGTTTTTTTAGTTTCTTAAAGATTTAAGAAAAGAATCTGCAAAATAAATAAATAATCGTTCAAATGCACATGAAAATACATGTGATTGATGTATTAAACACATAGGAGACTGCAGCTGCAAAAATATTACTCAGCTACTTCATTACGATGAGAACGTTAGTTGTAGAAATACTTAAAAATAATTCACTTTTATAAATGTACATACATAAGTACATATGTACTTATATAAAAGTTAGCATATGCTTATGTATGTACATAAGTAAATGAAACACAACGTTAGTTGTCGTTGAACTTTCTTCATAAACTCCCTTTTATTTTTGATTAGTTCATCTTAAATACTATTTCAAGAATCATTTTATCTATGTTATATTACATGTCAGTTCTTATCACTAAATGTGTCGTGTAGACACCTCTTTGTTCTATGATGATAATTACAAATTTGTTATCATCATAGTTTGGTCTTGTATTTGTTTGACCAAAGGTTATGTTTGCTTACTTGTTTAAGATATATTAGTAGTGTGTATGTTACTTATGTTTAAGGTATATTAGTAGTGTGTATGTCACTCCTCCCCCCTTTAGATAAGTCGATGTCCTCATTGACTGGTTTTATATTATTTACAAAGTGTTTCTTAAATTTAATGGCAAACCCTATAATTATTAATACAATTACAATAATAGTTATTAAGAAACTTAAAGAGTAATTTTTTGTTTTGGTTACAACATGCTCTATGTGTTTTTTAGTTCAGGTAGTGAAATGTTATCTTTAATTATATTTTCAACATCTTTTATGGGTGGTAGAATATTAGATTCCGTGTTTTGTTTCACAGATATTTCAAAGTTATTAATTTTTATTTTACAGTTGTTAAAGCGAATGATATTGTTTCCTTTGATTTTGATTTTAAATTCATTACAGTTATGTTAAATGTCAGTGACTTTTAAGTTTTTCGTAACAATTATATTTGGTTCAATAAAGGTTATGTGTGGTAAAATATTCTTACTGTATTGACAATTTGTTTTGTTATTGTTCGTCAAATTTTTGATGCATTCATTATTTTCTAGTATTATTTTATTGTTCTGTACTTTATAAATTACATTATCTATTACAGCATAATTTTCTTCTTCATTAATTTTAAGCTCATTATTGTTTTTATCTGGTAGCTGAATAATTTTTAACCTTTTATAAGTTTTGAATTGAGTCGGGATAGAGAGTATAAAATAAATTAGATCTAATTCCAACCAAACTGAAGATTTTATATGCTCAAATTCTAGTGTAGATAAGTTTGTCGCAGTTTGTAGGTTAGGTTAGGTTCCATTGGCAGCCGTGAGCAAGCACAGCTCACGTGGGTCCATCAATTAGTTCCCGTTGTGCTACCATGTTGTCCCGTCTTCCAAGGGTCCTATGTTATCTGGCTGCTGATATTCTCACGCAGCCACCCGGTTGATTCAATGAAGGAGTGGATCTTTTTTGAATCAATATTAGAGAGACAAGTTTTGTCCCCAAGGGTTCTTTGACTGAAAAGTTTAAGTCTTAGATCATCGAATGCCGGACAATGACAGAGAAGATGTTCCGTCGATTCTTCCTCTTCTTCATCGCCGCAACTTCTACATATGTCATTGTAATTGAGCCCCAACCTTTGGGCGTGCCTCCCAATAGGCCAGTGTCCAGTTATTACCGCGATTAGGTTTCTGAGATGAGGTCTGGATAGCTGTAGTGCCCGTTAGTCCTTTTTTCATCTATTATGGGCCAGATTTTTCTTGTTTCCCTACAGGTAGTTTCATCTAACCATTTCTGAATTACAATAAGGTGAAACTTATGTGCAATAAGTTGTTTACTCATTGGGAGAGAGACGCCTATGTCATGTGTTGAATCGTTACGATTTAAAGTGGAGCCTGCACGCGCCAACGCGTCCGCGATACAGTTTCCGTGTAAGTCCCTGTGTCCTGGTACCCACTTAAGGGTAACCGTTGAATGTCTCGCTATCTCGTCCAGAGATATCCGGCATTCCTTGACAATTTTTGATGTGATGAACACATTCTCCAGGGATATAATGGCCGCCTTACTATCGGTAATGATCTGAATATCCCTACCAGATATTTCGCCATACCGAATGAATTTTGCGGCTGTGTAGATGGCCGTTATTTCAGCCTGAATGACACTGCAGTGGTCCGGCAGCCTTAGAGGAATGCACCAGTTTAGCTGCTCGGAGTATGTAAGTCGATTAGTTTTGGGTTTATAATACCTAATCTAGCCAGTTGTATTGCTAATTGAATGTCCTGAATGTGTTCTAAATACATTTTGACGTTGTCCAGACACATGTCTGCGTAAACTTTTTCTGTAAGTTTACTTTGTGTTCTAAATGTTTCATTTTGGAGTTTTTCCAGTATTTTATGTTCGTTATTTATGTGGTCGATTAACTCATTGAATTCGTTAGTAGTAATGATATCTGTTTTTAAATCTTTAATTGCTTTTTCTATATTTACTCTATCTTCTTCGTTCATGGTTCCAAAAAGGAATTTCAAACCGTCGCCAATTACATTTGCTAGCCCTCGCTTATGTCTGTTTAAAAATATTTGTTTTTCTTTGAATGCCATTGTTAGGTATTTTTTTGTCATATTGTTTTGATAATATTTTACTGATTTATACTGTTCCATAAGTAAGTCATAAGTTATGTCAAGGTGAGTTTTGTTTATAGATAGTATTTGATATTTATATTCTGTTGGTACCTCTAGATTTCCTTGGTTGATAATAGTAAACCCATAATCATCATGTATGTTGTTTATTTCGATCATTTGTCCGTTAACCACTATGATTGTCGAAATAATCATCAATATAGTTATTATTAATGGTCCTGTCCTTTTGTGTTGACTGGTCCTTGTTAAGCCTGAAAGTGTTTTTATTATTATTTCTTTTTCCTTCTTTTGAATTGTGTTTTATATTTCCTAACGTTTCTATTCTTGCATTTCACTATGTAGTGGTCCTTATCCTTTTCTATTTGTGTTACTGCTACTTTTTTAAATGGGTTGTTAATTTTTTGTAATCGTTTCCTAAAATTTTCTGCTTTTAGATAATTTGTGTCTATTGATTCCTCTTGTCTTGTTCTGTTAATGTTATTAATTCGGTGTTCTTTAATTTCCTGCGGATTTGATTGGGGCTTAAGTCTATTAAAAAATATATTATAGGGAGTTTCCCCCGTGGTGGAGTGGATTATATTATGGTTATATGTGAATAGTGTCTGTTCAATTTGTAAGTAAATTAACTCTTTATTTTTTGACGTGTTTATGATTCTCAACTTTTCATTTAATGTTTTATGCAGTCTTTCTATATCACTTATTCCCGTTTTTCCAGCAGTTACTTCCAGTTTTATATTCAGTTCTTCACACCATTTTTTAATGTTAATGTTATTAATTCCTTGATCCTGGTCTATCTTCAGGGTTTTGGGTGGACCCATGGTGTTAAATACTCTTAAAAGTGCTTTTTTCGTTTCTATCCAATTTAGAGATTTTACGGGTTCTGCTGTCACGAATTTAGAGTACAAATCGATACATGTTAGGTAGTATTCTTTATCCCACTGCCAGAAATCGATCACATATTTTTCTCTCATTTCGTATACAGGTGGTGTGATTTTAAAGGGTATCTTATTGTTAATATGGTCGTTCTTGCAGTTATTACATAGCTCACATTCATTTATTATTTTCGATATTTCTTTTACATAATTTGGGTAATAATATTTGTTTTTAAATACTTTAACTATTTTTTCAATTCCTTGGTGAAGGCCGGATATATGAATCTCCAGAACTTTCGTTTTAAAATCAGAAAAATCTGTTATATTTTCTAAAATCTTGGTGGCTCTCAAAGCTTTATGAGAGTTATTTTGAACCAATCTGCTAAAATAATTCTGTAGCATAATAAAGTTCTTATCGTTGGGTATATATATGGTAACGTTTTTGTTTATTAGATATGTTTTAATTATATCTTTAATTAAATTTTCATTGAAATCCTTATAAATTATAGTGGTAACATTGTTAGAGAATACTTTCTTTGAAGAGACTTTGTTCTGATTTCCATCCAGAATATTTATTTGATTTTTAAAGATGTTCAAGGGCTTTTCCGTTATTGGAATGTAATTCATGTTATCTTCGTCTGCTGAGTGGCAGGTTGCTGCAACTGATGAAACTTCTACATTTTCAGGGTTGTCTAAGGCGTTTTCCTCGCATATATCGCTTCCTGTGTCAGTCATACTATCTTGATTTGATGCATTCAAGTAACATTCTCCGTTTTTAATACGTGAAAGTGCATTTGCAACATGATTTTCTTTTCCTGGAATATATTTTATTTCGAAATCGAATTCGTTTAATTTTATCTTCCAGCGCTGGAGTTTAGCGTTAGGTTCTTTTAAGTTATGTAACCATTGCAGAGGGCGATGGTCGCTATTGATTATGAACTTGCGTCCAAACAAATATGGTCGGAAATACTTTGTTGCCCAAACTATAGCAAGTAATTCTTTTTCTGTTGTAGAATAGTTTGTCTCGTGAGTATTAAGTGTACGGCTTGCAAAACAAATTGGGTGAGAATTTTGACTTAGGACAGCACCTAATGCAATGTTCGACGCATCTGTTGGTAGTGTAAATTGTTTTTCGTAATTTGGATGGGCCAATATGGGTTCTTTTGTAATTAGAATTTTAATGGTTTCCACAGCTTTAATATAATCTTTGTTATTACAATTAATTTTATTTCCTTTTTTAAAGCATTGGGTCAATGGTTTGGTGATTTTGGAAAAATTTTGGATAAATTTCCTATAAAAGCCTGCCAATCCAAGAAATTGTTTAATTTCTTTTTCTGTTTTTGGTGTTGGGTAGTTAATTATTGCCTTAATTTTGTTAGGGTTTGGTTTAATCCCATCTGGTGTGATTATATGGCCTAAGAATTCTGCTTCTTTTTGCAAGAATTCGCACTTATCAACTTGTATTTTCAAGTTCGGACAATTTTTTGAACACTTTATCTAGTGATGCAATATGTTCTTGAAGCGAAGTACTGAAGATTATTATGTCGTCCATATAAACTAGGCAATCTTTTCCGAGCAGATCTTCCAACACTGTGTTCATCAGTCGTTGAAATGTAGCTGGTGCATTTTTTAATCCAAAGGGCATTCGCAGAAATTCGTAATGTCCGTTTCGTGTTGAAAATGCAGTTTTATGCCTGTCTCTAGGCTCTACCTCTATCTGGTAAAATCCTTTTGTGAGATCTATTGTCGTAAAGTAAATGGACCTACCCAATTTGACAATCCCCCATTTCTGTGTGCCCGAAGCATCTTGCTTCTTAGGTACTACCCAAATTGGTGCTGAATAAGGTGATTTACTATGGCAGATGATGTTTTGTTCTAACATCTCTTTTATTTGCCTATCAACCTCTTCTCTATGTACCCCTGGGTATCTATAGGATTTCACATAGATTGGATCTTCATGGGACGTACTTAATTTATGTTTAACCTTATGTGTGAAGGTCAGATTTTCGTTCTCTTTATAGATAATATTTTTGTGTTTCTTAAGTAGTTTCTTAATCTCTTCACTTTCCTCTTCGTTTAAGTGATTCAATCTAAATAGTGATCCAATGTCAGAATTTTTTGTTCCATTATTCCTTATTTCTTTTAAGTTGAACAGTACGCTTTGGTTCTGATTTTCTTGGTTTTTATCCAGGAAATAATATTTTATATTGTTTAAAATGATAAAATTTTCATTAATATTTATGACCGCATTCAACTTTTGCAAGCTATCATAACCTAGTAATCCGTCATAATTCTGGCAAAAGTCATGAACAAAGAAAGTCAATCTAGTACCTGTTTGACGGCTGGTAACTTCTTGTGTTTTATCTAAAATTATATCTCCTTTAATTGTTTTTACTTTAATCGAATTAACTTGTTTGCTTTGAATTGGTAAAGTGTTTGGTCTGATTAAACTTATAGATGAGCCAGCCGGTGTCTAGCAGAAAGTTATAAGATTTGTTTTCAATTTTCATTGAGATGGAGGGTAATTGTTGGAGGCTGATAAGTTAAAATTTTCCACTTCCATAGGTTCGCCAGGCCCAAATCGTCGAATACGGGATTGAACGGAATCATTCACTCTTGAACGTTTATGTGGTTGTGAGTAATGTCCATGGTTGTTACTATTATTGTTAAAGTTATTGTGGTTAGGGTTACTTTCATTATTATTGAAGGATCTATTATTATTGAAGGGATTACTATTATTATTAAAGGGATTATTGCGATTATTCGGCCTTTGGTAATTTCCTAAATGGTAAGAGTTTGTTATAAAATGTGAGTCGTTGAAATTATTTCTGTTTCTATTTGGGGTGACTGTATTCCTGTATTCATTATTTACTATCTGGGGATGGTATCGAGAAGAATTACGTGTGGGTGGTTTTGTCAATTCCCGTCCGGTATCTAGTTCGTTATTCTGTCTTAAAATGTTAATTGCTGATTTAAGATCTCCAGCTAAGTTGGCATTTACGAGTGCCGTTAAATGATTGGGTAGCTCGCTCTTTAGTACCCTCAGACTCTGAGAATTAGCTTCATTCTTATAAAAGGTTTTTGTTTCACTATTTTCAGTACTTAAATTGATAGTATCGTTTATTTTACATATATTCTCATTAATTTCCTCACATAATCTTCTAACATTACCCCTAAATCTAATGTTACTTAAGTTTAAAATTAGTGTTGGAATTGGTTGTCGCTCACCGTATTCTTCTATTAGTAGTTGTTTGAGGTTGGTCCAACTTGCTGGCTGTTCCCTTCTTATTAGGTTCAGCGCTTCCCCGTCTATGGTCCTCAGGATGCAGTTGAAGAACAATATCCTGTCCTCTACTGGTAGTAAGGATATGTTTGGCAGAATGCTTTCTATGCTGTTTATGTATAGGCATAATCTGTCTCGTTGTCCAGTGAAGGGGTGTATAAGCTTCAAGTTTTGAATTATGAAGTTTTTTTGTTGTTCCATGTTATTCTGCGTATTGACTTCTTTGGTTATTGTTAATTTCTCCAAATTTGAAAGAATTTCTTCCATTAATTTTCAGGGAAAAAGGAATTTACACTGAATGTTCACGTTTGTGCGAGTTCACTGTATTTTAGTTGCTTTTTTACACCATGTAAATGACACAAAATTTTTATTAAAAAATTCTGGAGGATCCCGTGGGATTCGCAGATTTTTTTAATTTATTATTTTTTTGCTGTAAGTTCGTTTTTAAGGATCTTTTTCACAGATCCTACCGACTGCGCCAATGAAATACAACGTTAGTTGTCGTTGAATTTTCTTCATAAACTCCCTTTTATTTTTGATTAGTTCATCTTAAATACTATTTCAAGAATCATTTTATCTATGTTATATTACATGTCAGTTCTTATCACTAAATGTGTCGTGTAGACATCTCTTTGTTCTATGATGATAATTACAAATTTGTTATCATCATAGTTTGGTCTTGTATTTGTTTGACCAAAGGTTATGTTTGCTTACTTGTTTAAGATATATTAGTAGTGTGTATGTTACTTATGTTTAAGGTATATTAGTAGTGTGTATGTCACTAGTATATTCCCGCACAAATGTAAGAACAAATCAATTTAATTGTTTAAAACTTCTTGAGTATTAATGCATTTGTAATATTTTCGTTCTGCGATGTTCTATTCCGTTGAATAAAATACCATAATTTTAATATTTATTTCACTTATTTTTCGTATTGGCAGAACTAGATCTGCTCATTATCGCTAACGAAAATAAAAATTAACGACAGCGACAACATACATACATAGTAAAAGTTTTCTCAAAATCGGATGTTTAATGTGGGCATAAGCTACATGCCAAGAAATGCTTGCGCCTATTAATTATGTACTACAGTACAACTAGTGGTCGAAATTCGACCGCCAGTTTAAACGTACATATTTTAGTTGCTTTCATTTAAAGAAAAAAACTACATAATTATTTCTTTCCTTCCGCATGGAAAAAACAATAAACGAAATAAAATTGAATACGAATACCCACATCTACAAAAAATCTTATTGATCATATACATACATATGTTCAAACATACTTATGTATGTAAGTATGTACATAAGAAATGTATAAAACAAATCTTATTCGGGGATGCAAAAGTTGGTGCAATTGTACTTTTTTTTAGCAGTATTTGAAAGTAAAAAGTACAATAGCACCCCCATGCCTTATTTTAGCACTATTTCATAATTTTCGTAATTTTATTTCATTACAGGAAAGTATTTTAAATCATTATCCTACTTTTTTTTTGGGAACTCCGTGTTAACCATTCGTTGTGAATTTTTATATTCGTTGTGAACTTTTACATGTTGGAAATTAATAGACAGACAGAAATTTTTTCATATTCGTTTTTCATCTATTTTCGCAGTTTGTTTACTTATTATTACATATGTATTTATTTCATTCTGTGGTTTACTTAAATTACCAAAAACATATAAAACAATTTTTATAAAAATGAAATTTGATTAAAAAAAGGAAAACATTGTTTACAATTGTTTATTGCATAAAATTGGCATTAGAAGACTCTCCCGAAGAAGACGTCTTGGGCTTGAGAAATATGATACAAAGCAACAAGGTGAAATTTACGAAAACAACAAAAGAGAAACCAAAAAATGTCCGGTACAAAGGGTCGTGTACTACACACTCTGCATCTTCGCCCTTTCTTCTACAAACTTCGTCTGTCTGTCTTTCAATTGCCGATATGTGAAAGGGGACTTATACAGATGGTGGCGATTTTACAACTGGTACAAAATTACAATGACAACTGACATCTCAACCCCTATGTTGACATACAAAAATTTTGACATACGAGCCTCTAATTTGTGGAAAAAAGTAGAACACCTGTTTGAATACGCCTTGTTTTGGACGAAAGTATCAGATATGAAAAACGAACTAAACGAACCAATGGTTACTGATATTCCTAGAATTGCTAGAGGAATATTATCTATCCTATATTCTTCTGCAAATGTGGAAAGATTTATTTTCGTTTCAAAATATAATAAAAACAAAAGAGAGGAACAGGTTGTTTGTTTGGACTGTCTCTAATATAATCCAAACAAAGGATTTGCTGCAGTCATCTAATTCGTGCTGCTACAATTTAGATTTGACTAAGAGTTTGTTAGCAAGAAGTATATCATAAAGTATAATTTCATATTTCGCTCTCAACAACTGATAGTCTTTTGTGTACCTTTTGGAATTAAGTATTAAATTTAATTGTTGACTTTGTCTACATAATATATAAGTACTTAGTACAAATGAATTCCAATGATATATGTACAAATGAATTTTTATGTCCGTTTTTAATTAATTGTTAATAAAAAATAAAAAGTACAGTCAGACTGAAAAAAGTACACTTTTACTTAAATTATGAAATTTATATTAATCGAGATTGCCTCGATATCTTTTTTCAAAGATTTAAAAAACGTTTGTTTGTTGAGGGTTTTTAGCTAGTCTATATACATGCATTTCATTGGTGCTTAAGCCAAATCATCAGTAGACCTTAAACCTAATTTTTAAATGTTTCAAACCTCTTTACTTATACAAAAACCTTTAAAAACTCAATGAAAGTTATAAAAATTACAATAGTATAAGCATAGTATGCTTTGAAACTTATTCAAAAATCCCAACAAACAAATTATTATATTCGATATGAATCTATTTTATTTTCTTTACAACCTTTTTACAATTAGACTCCCTTTGGGTGACAATAAAAGTATTTAATAAGGCAAAACGGAAAATAAAATGTTAACTAGGTAATTAATTTTACTATTGTAATTTTTATAACTTTCATTGAGTTTTTAAAGGTTTTTGTATAAGTAAAGAGGTTTGAAACATTTAAAAATTAGATTTAAGGTCTACTGATGATTTGGCTTAAGCACCAATGAAATGCATGTATATAGACTAGCTAAAAACCCTCAACAAACAAAAGTTTTTTTAAACTTTTACTTAAAACTTAGTACAATTTTAAAATTCCATTTTGCATCCCTGATCTTATTACTTTTATACATACATATGTATGTATGCATGTAGGTACTCTTAAACATCCCAGTGGTATGACGTGCTAGCGATTCGCCTGTATATTCGCTAGTTCTTTTTGAACTACCGCTAGTCCCACCACAATCTACAAGACATGCTTTTGAGTGGCGAATTTAACATGGAGATGTCCTACGAGGTGGCAATTGACCCCCCACTGCATTACCTTTAGCTACCCACGGCGATAACACCATGGTACTAGCCACTTTACTAACCCCTAGTGGTTGTGACAGTGGCAGCCACTTAGAAATAGCACTTTAGCTGTACCAAAAGCACTATCAAATTCGCTACCTCTCACTTGGTAGTTACCCAGTGGTGTAAGCAGAAACTATTGCCACAAATGGCTAGCGAAGTGGCGGGTGTTTTCTCTCCATGTACTAAAACCGGTAACGAAAAGGTATGTCACTCCGCTACTACATCTGTGTCTAGTCACTAGTAGCTGTAACAACTACTACCCACTATTCGATAGCTAAATCGCTAGCCCAAGGTAATGCAACAAACAGGTTTTTTTCTACGAGTTGTAGGCTTGTTACTAAGTTAAATGTTCACATGAAAATAAGTCCCGTTATTTAGACAACAAAAACTGAATGATCGCAATTTCGTCATTGTTAAGCTAAACATATAAACAAAAAGTTTCAGTTGAACTTGAGATTTTGTTTCGGAAGGTAAGAAGTAAAAATGAGTAAAAGAAATTACAGAAGAATAGTGAAATTAGAACGCGATAAGTTTTTTAAAGAATTTAATAAAATTGGTGTTTAGCGAAAAAGTTCCCAATAGCAAACGAAGAACAACTTATTGAAATAAATGTAAATATTACAGCTGAAAACAGAAATGAATATGTAAGTATATATCTTAGACATATTTGAAAGATATTATTCATATTTTATATCACTATTATCTATATTTTCAGATTGATGTCATAAAATCCATAATTTTCCCTACAGGGATTATTAAAAATCTTAAAAATATACTATCATCCGCTGTTACGCATGATTATAATATCGATGGAGTGCAAGGAAAAAAGGCGCTTATAGAGTTAAGCAACTTCTACAAAGTTCTTCTAGGTAAATATAAAGCCACTCTGTATATATTTAATATATATATGTATACGAGTATATATATTATTTATTAAATCTATTTTCCAGATTCTATTCCAGAAAATTCAGAGGAACTTTTAAGAAAAGCAATTCAACTTCAAAAAAAGCGATATTTTAACCAAATTGCTGTTAAAAAACAACAAAATTAAATTATTTGTATAATAGTTAATAGTTTACAGAAATTGTTTTAACAAGAATTTAAAATTAATTTTATACTTTGTTTATTTTTTACATTTAATATACCTATTTATTTTTAAAATATTTCTGAAAAGTGAATTTCTTAATTTCTATTTTTCTATATATCACTGCTTCGCTTATGTTTTTATTTGAACCAATACGTACATAAGTGAATGCGTGTACGTGTGTATTTTCAGCATTTGTAGTGGTGTCAACTTTAGGAGCTTCTTAATCCTTTAATACTGGGGGTTTACTCTCTATTGCGATGCGAAAGCGATTTCAGTGTAAAATTAGTTTTATATTGTTCCAATTTTCTTTCGCATCGCAATAGAGAGTAACTCCCCTGAACTGATTCAAAAAACATTGTTGACCATTTAGTAAAAGAATTAAGAAAATCGGTCACCAAAAAAGGAGAAAAGGGGATCTACAAATTTATATTTGCCTATTTATATATACATACATATGTAGATATATAGATAATTTATTTCAATTAAAAAATATCACTTAAATCTTTATATAGCTTCCACAACTGCGATAAACTCTGATTTAACATTAAAGTGAACGTCGCTATAAAAGCAAAACTCGATTGTCAAAATTTATCTTCATGTCACACAACAGAAAATCTTATTTCTACTTTTGATATACATATGTACATATTTCATTTAAAGCAATTGCTCATTGAGTAAAAAAGTACCATTTCTCCAAAATGAGCTTAACAATATTTATCTATAAATAACTTAAAAACTATTAAACACACATAAATTACATATATAAAAACGGCAATTTTTAATTGATAACGATAATCACTTGAAGCTGGGGAAAAACGAAGCTAAATCGGCTTTTCAAAATGGGTAGAAAAAACTAGCTAAAAAATCCTCAACAAACAAAAGTTTTTGAAAATCTTTGAAAGAAGATATCGAGGCAATCTCGATTAATAAATTTAAAAAATGTATTAGTTATCGATGGAACGTCGAAATATACATACATATACTTATGCACATATGTATTTAAGTTCTCTTTATTTGTTTATAGTTCTTCAGAGAATACGTACATGTATGTATGTACGTCTCTTGTTTTATTTTGGCTTACAGTACCCCATTTGCATCAAACTTTACATGAATTAGTAAAATTATTTATTTTTTTGTCATATTTACATTCATGTTTTATTCTGCAGGTTTTCTAATGAATATAATAAACGGTCACAATTACGCGATTTCCATGGAAAATTTTAAAATCCAAACAAAAAAATTTAGTTCTTTGACAAATTCGTCTAGGCACTGGAACACACCTAACAAATCTAACTATTGCTTTACCCGTAAGTAACAATTACGTGAAAACTTTTAAACTAAGTATGTATGTATGTACATACATATGTATGTACATATTGGACAGAACTTTAAACTATGAAAATAATGATTAGATAAGTTATGATGCAACAATATACAATTTTAAAAATTTCTTTCTAATTAATATTATATATATTTTAGCCCCTTAGTTAAAAAATTTTACAAAAATAAATACATATTTTTACATTAAACGCAACTTCCCGATACGCCCGTTGTTATCTATTGAAAAGTATTTGACACAACAATCAATGATAACCATATCGACAAGCTACTTTTGTAGTATTTTTGCATAGCATACTGAGACGGGATTTTTCTCATGCTTTCAAAGTAACTTTAGAACAAGTATGATTCCAAATAATCTTACAACTCGGCCATCCTGCTCTATCACTGTCCTCAGTGATAATACAGCAAATACCAAATAACCGGTCCAAGAAATATAAATTGCTCAATGTAAGCAATCACACTTACCACGAAACCAAATACATAACAGCTCGATAACCTTAAATCGCTCAACGTGGGAAATCTCACTCGCCACGGAACCAAATACATAACAGCCCGATAACCTTAAATCGCTCAACGTGGGAAATCTCACTCACCACGGAAACAAATACATAACAGCTCGATAACCTTAAATCGCTCAACGTGGGAATCACATCCACCACGGAAGCAAATAGCAAAACACTCAAAATGAGACACCATGATACCAACCATTCAATCATTTACAATTTTTTAATTCGTTATTACAAACATATTTACATATTCATTTTTAATATTGCATAACAAGCCATTTATCAGAATCTCGTATATTAATTACAGAGTTCGTCATCTTCATTCTCCGATGAAATTACACCTTCCACCTCCTCTTGAACTTCAATAAATTCATCAAGATCACACCATGGTTTTATTTTATCTGCAGCCTGAACCGATTCAAATTTCCGTTGATTTACCTGAGAAGTAATTGTATCCGTTATCAAGTAACGATCATTACCTAAAACTTTCTTAATTAAATAAGGCCCGTTAAACCGGCCAGCAGCTTTCGAGATTGCCCAGTATATGCATGTTCAGCCTTAAGTAACACCAAATCATCCTCGCAATACTTTTTGGGCAATCCATGTTTTTTATTAAAGTTATCCGCCGCCTTCTTTCCTTCATTATCAATACGGCTTTTAACAATTTTCTTTAACTCGTTCAAAGGAATATCATCATCTTCATCTTCAATATCTTCATGCAAATCAACAATCAATTGATTTCCCAAGTCATTTCGTGGCGTAAAAGTAAATAGCAAACTTTGGGGAGTTTGAAACGTAACCTTGTGTTCAATGCTGTTAATTCCCCATGAATAGCTAGCACATGCTGATACCAGTCTCGACCATCAAAAGTGTCTGTCATACTACTCAATGCAACATTTACGGTGCGAAAATAGCGTTCGATTTGACGGTTTGCTCTTGGAGTTCTAACAGCAGTAAGAATGTGTTTTATACCATTTTCCAAACAAAACGATTTAAAAATATTAGATGTAAAAGATGTACCCCGATCACTTATAATTTGGGAAGGGATACCGACAAATTGAGATATGTCCAAAAGTGTTTGAACGACAGCCTTCGAAGTAGTGTTTCGTACAGGGCGCAGAACTATAAACTTCGAAAATGAGTCCACAATTCCCAGTATAAATTGATTTCCTCTTTTTGACTTTGGAAATGGACCAACATGATCCATATGAACGGTATAACAAGGAATTGCACATTTTGCTATAGGATATATATTAAAATTACTTTCATCTTTAGATCTCTGGTTATATAAGCATTGAATGCATGAATTTAGGTACTTAGCTATAACCTTTTTCATCTTTGGAAATCAATACATTTTCTTTACTCTATTTAAGGTCCTTTCAAAACCATTATGACCAACATCATCATGGGAAGATTTTATTACTTTCCATCTGAGTCCATGAGGTACAACAAAACGTATACCATCTTTAACTTTTTTATATAATCTATTATTCTTCAAAGCGTATTCCTTTTCAAAACCCTTGCGCATGTTATCACTCTGACCGTGTTCAAGTACCTTAATTATATTCTTCAAGGTTGTATCCTGACGTTGCAAAGTAGCAATCCAATCAAATTCATTCATACCTATCATAAGCATATCACATCCCGCTACAACTGGTTCACAAGCATGTTCATGAGGATTTCTACTTAGCGCATCAGCATGTGACATCTGTACACTTGGCCTATGAATACATTCAAAATCAAATCCCTGTAATCTAAGTTACCATCATGCAATTCTTCGAATAATATTTTGCTTATCTGCGGTGTCTTTGAGTGAATTACAGTCAGTTATAACTTTGAAATGTTTTCCCATCAAATAAAAGCGAAAACGCTCCATACTTTCCACCACAGCAAGTGCGAACTCCCGCTAATCCAATTTGACAGGCATCAGTATGTAGTTCATGTTCTTGTTCAGGATCATAAATAACCAATATCGGATTGACAGACATTCTATGTTTTAAATCTTGAAGAGCATTTTCCTCATCCTGCCCCCAAACAAATTCCATGTTATTTCTCAGTAAACGATTTAACGGATATGCAATTCTGGAATAATGTTCAGTAAATTTTCTAAAATAGCTAGTAAGGCCCAAAAATTGCCTAACTTCTTTTACATTTGTCGGTCTACGGTAATTAATTATTGCCTGCGTTTTTACTGCACCAGGGGATATGTCTTTATCAGTAATAATATGACCAAGATACGTTATATTATTTACAAAAAATTCAAATTTTTTAAGCTTAAAAGTTATTTCCATTCTCTGGCATACAACCAAAAAATTTTCAAATTTTTTAAAAGCTCATCAAAGTCTTTACTAAATATGACAATGTCATCCATATAAACTATAATATTTTTATTTCCAGTACTTATAATGTGATCAACTAACCTCATAAACACAGCCGGCGCATTAGTTAAGCCAAATGGCATCCTTCTGTACTGATAGTGTCCGCTAGGAGTCACAAAAGCTGTAAAATGTCTGCACGATTCTTTAATTGGAACTTGGTGATATCCATTCATCACATCAAGTACAATAAACAGCTTGTTGTTACATATTTTGTTTATATTCTCCTCAATATTTGCCATTGGACACAGTTCCCGCATGGTTATTTTGTTCAACTCGCGATAGTCGACAACCATACGGAACTCACCATCTTTCTTTGGAACCAGATGTGCTCTACTTGCATAAGAAGAGCTCGAATGCTCTATAGTGTTATATTTTAAAATTTCAGATACTATACTTTCTAATTTATCACGTAAATGATACGGCACTCTATAGGGCTTCTGAGTTATAGATTTATTTAAATCCTTCAACACAATATTCATTTCAATTACATTCGTTTTACCCAAATGTGATAAAGTCTCTGCGAAAGAATTCTCATATTTCTATATTACACAAAAAATTTTAATTTTTTCCTCTTCTTTCAGTTCATTTCCCATTTTCATAACCGAAAGTTTTATACATCGAATTTGAATTTCCTTTTCACGAATATTATTTTGATTAATGTCTTCCAGTCCAATACCGATTATTTCCAATTGAAGACAAAACTGTAAATACGCCGTTTTCTCTTATAATTCTAACACCTTTGTGATCTAAAAAGTTTTGGCCAATATTCATGTCACACTCTTGACCACTATCATTAACAACTAGTATTTCTGTTTAAAAATATTTCTCGATTATGTTGTTGTTCCATTATGCATAGATGAGACTTAATCTGGCATAACAACTCTTGCAAAGTTTTACATTGCGGTATATAACCAGTAACAGCATTAATTAAATGTCTATCCTTTAAGCCAGAGACAATGCAATTTTTGGAACATTCATCACTGAATCCTGCAGTTCTGGCCAGAGCCAACACATCATACAAATATTTTTCTATACTTTCATTTGGCTCCTTCACTCGACACATTAATTTTAGGTAGATATCAGTTTCATCATTTTAACATGGAAAAGCATCCCTTAACAAGTTCCTGAAATCATTCCAAGACAAGTCTTCTTCTTTTAACGATGAAAACCAAGATGAAGCGGCTTCTTCTAATCGCAACGCAGCATAAAAAATAGTGGTTTTATCATCCCCCCGAAAAATTTGTTTAACACGTTCAACATTCGTTATCCAATCGGAAGCAGATATTGCATTTACCAATGAAGGATTAAACAAAGGAATCAAACGTTTGCACTCTTCAATGCCACACAATAATGCATTAGACGAACTTGAAATTGCCGGAATATCACTCGTTATCGTAGATTCCGACAAATTGTCATGCTCAATTAAATGTTTTCCTTCAGACATTTTTGTTTTAAATTTTAAATATTATAAATTATTTATATCTTGTTTTTTTCAAATATGCCTCGTTTGTCTTTTTGTTGTATTATCCCACTTCTGATATTTTAAATTAAATGCAACTTCCCGATACGCCCGTTGTTATCTATTGAAAAGTATTTGACACAACAATCAATGATAACCATATCGACAAGCTACTTTTGTAGTATTTTGGCATAGCATACTGAGACGGGATTTTTCTCATGCTTTCAAAGTAACTTTAGAACAAGTATGATTTCAAATAATCTTACAATATGTATGTACATATGACATTGCTACTATATTGCAACCCTGACAGATATAGGATTTGTATAGTATAATAGTACGGTGTACTACATGTGTGTCACACTAAACTACAGTTAAACCATCAAACAAAGTGCGACAAAGCTTGTTCGTTTACTGCGAAAGGGTATGTAGTAGCATGAATCAAGAAAACAGGATTGCGCAGGTCCGTTATTTTGTTGTGTGTGATTGTGTTGTGACGTAGACATAGAATATGAGCTGTAAACAAAAGTACATTTTTGTATGGAAAGTAAGCCGAAATATAAAACTTTGATAGCCTGAGGAAGCTCTTCTTCAAATATCTTCAAGCCGAAACTCAAAAGTTTTACTCGTCTGCATCTCTTTTCTGCCCATTTACAATTTTGTTCAAATCTATGCAGTGTTTAGAATTTATTTAGTTATTTCCATTTTTTCGCCGAAAATCTCTTACACTTTTTACAACAAACACTCATTTGTATTCTATGATGACGTAGACACGCATTAGAAAATTTTTTTGTACGACTGAGTGCGCAATTTTGTTTTCTTGATTCATGTGTATGTAGTATATATGTATGTATGTGGTATCTCATTAAACACAACTTTTTGCTGTGTTCAAAAAGAACTGTGCAAAATCAGTCAACTCTGTGCAACTAGCCTGACTACATCTAAATTGCGTGATATTTTGTGAATGTTGATGACATTTTCTTCAAGATTCATCTGTGACGACAGTTCCACCAGGTATTTTCTACAACAAATTTTGTATTGTTGCAGAAACGGTACCACCTAGTTGACTTGCTTTTTTAAGCATATAATCAACTGTAAAAACCAAACCTATGTACATACTTATAGCCAACGGGAGAGCAGTTAGGTTACAGCTAGCTACAAAAAGTTAATTCAAAGCTTACACTTAGGAAGTTAACTTTAAGTTATTTGGAAAGTAATGCAAAGTCAGTCGATTGACAAATCTCCTAGGAAATCGCAATGTTAAAGTAGTTAGTTGATTCCATTGAAAAGTAATCCAAGTGTCAGTCACCACTAGTTGCGAAACAGTTGGCTTAAAGTTAACTCAGTTTCCTACAGAATTTAAATAAAATATACATACATGTATAAACAAATAGGTACATACATTTAATTTTTATTGAAGTTTTTTTAGTTACTGTTATTTCCTTTTTTCTTACATATACGTAATATATAATATGAATCGCTTTTTTTCTTAAATAAAAATTTAAATAAAATGTTAATTAAGTAATATTTGTTTTATTATGTTTGAATATATTTTAAAATTCCGTCTAGTTACCCTGAGGAGGTAGTTAACCTTATTCGCGTAATTCCTTCTTTGAGGTAATCAAAAGTGTTCGCATAATTACCCATCGAGGTAATAAAACGAATACGTTTGTTTATATGCTTTCCCCGCTTAATTACCCAAAAAGCTGAGATTTTTGAGCGAGGTAATTATCTATATTTTGTAGTTTTTTAAAAATTCTTGTTTGATTTTTTAAATTTGTCGTATTAGGTATGGATTTTGAAATGTTTCAAAAATATGGCTTAAGGTCTTTAGCTTAAGCACCAATTTATATATATAGACTAGCGCCACCCTCAACAAACAAAACTTTTTTTAATTTAATTTTTAAATATCACCGCTAAGAAAATTGTATTTAACTCCTTCATGTTCGCAATAATCAGTATTTTTGTTGAGCTACAAGGTGGCGCAAAAATAACCTTCCGATGTTTTTTGGCTGTAATTTAAAAAAAATGAAAAACTTTGATTCTTCTTGTGGATTAGTTTTATTTGGTCTTTTAATTTTTTTACATCAAGACGAGAATATGATTTCATGTAAATGGCCGCCGCCACAGTTGATTGTCGTTTGAGCCCTTTTTATGGCATTTTCCATCACTTTGACCAAAACTTCCGGCGATAGGTCCTCACATTCTTGACGGATATTGTCTTTAAGAGCTGCAAGAGTCTGAGGCTTGTTGACATAAACCCGCGACTTCAAAAAGCCCCACAAAAAGAAGTCTGCAGCGGTCAAATCAGGCGATCTTGTTGGCCAGTGCAAATCGCCAAAACGGGAGATTAGGCGCCCGTGAAATGCATCCTTCAGCATATCAGTTGTGGCACGTGCAGTGTGTGCCGTTGCACCGTCCTGTTGGAACCACATGTTTTCCAATCCCAATTCATCAAGTTGCGGCAAAAAGAACTCGTTAATCATTGCTCTGTAGCGCTCACCATTCACAGTAACCGTTTGGCCCGCGACGTCTTCGAAGAAAAAAAGTCCGATGACTCCTCCAGCGAAAACAGCACACCATACAGTGACTTTGAGCGGGTGTAATGGCTCTTTGTGGGTTACACGCGGATTTTCAGTGCCCCGGAAGCGTAAATTTTGCTTATTTACGTACCCGCTAAGATGGAAATGGGCCTCATCACTCATGATTATTTTTGATGAAAAATCATCTTCCTGTTGGTGGTGATTAAGGATGGCTTGAGCGTATGTTAGACGCGATTGGCGGTCAGCAGCTAACAGCTGATGCACCGTCTGGACTTTGTACGGAAACATCTTCAAATCTTGTACCAAAATTCGCTGTAAAGACCGTCGACTGATACCCATTTGCGTGGCACGTCATCTGGTCGATGTCGACGGCGCTTCCATGACATTCTCGGCTACAGCAGCAAAATTCTCTGCAGAACGGCTACTCCGGGGTCTGCCACGCCTGGCAGCATCTCGTGTTGTGCCAGTCTCTTCGAGGCGAGCGGCTAAACGTCGCAGTGTTTCACCAGTAGGCGTTGGACGGCCAGGAAATCTGCGACGAAATTCACGTTGTGCCAAAGTCACCGACCGATTATTGGTCAAATAAATAGTCACCAATATTCCGCGTTCTGGAGCAGTGTAGCGTAACATTGTTTATTAACGTGTATTTCGCATGTGTTTACTACACAAATGTCAAAACAGAACTGACATTAGGGGCCAATCGCAAACTTTATAGCATTTTCTGATAGGATTACTTTTGTGCCACCTTGTACTTAGTAGCACCTACATACAAAGAATTTGTTGAACTAATATACACACAAGTTTTATTTTTATTTTATTATGCAATGAAAGTTTCCAGAAGCAATTTCCATTACATTTATTTGTGCTACTGGCAGCAGCAATAGTAGTACTTTTTAGGGATTCGATGCTGTTATTCGTTTATTGATATTAATATGGCGCAAACATAATACTGCGAAAAGTGATTGAAAACGCTGTAAAGATTGCGCTGTGAATACATCCACATTACAATCGGTTTCATTTTTTAAGATTTTAATTTCTAATAACAGTAATTTTTCGAAGAATTAATTCCTTGAATTCCTCTTTAATTATTTACTATTATATTTACATATACATACATATCTTTCTTAAGCTGAAAGTCCACACAACGCGTTCTACGCGCTTGCGTTTCATGAGTTTTAAGCTTTTGACGCTTTAAAAACTGCAAGTTACACACACCACGCTTTATACACGTTTTTGCTTATAAAATTTCAAGAAAAGTTTGCATACTTTTTGTTATCTTTTTTTAAGTTTTATGTTCTTTAAATTGTTTTAATTCGTTTTTCATCAACTGCTTACGAAGAGAACTTTCAAATAATTAAATGTTCAATCTCAAAAAAATTTTAGACTCGGAACTTGGCAGCACTAGCTGATATATTGTATGCGACACGCAAAAGTAGAAAGCTGTTCAACTTTTTACGCGTTACAAGCGTTGCAAACTTTTGTTTTGTAACATGCTTTATGAAAATACTCTGGATTCAACTTTTTTGAGAGACGCGTAGGACGCATGACGCGTAGAACGCGTCGTGTGGACTTTCAGCTTTAGTTTTCGTTTGCAATTGTATTTGTAATCAAATATTAAAAGTTAAGAGCAGCAGTTTAAGCACCTGCCTCAACAATCCACCACAAAATAACCAGTCAAACTTAAATTATTCTAGATAACAATAGCAGGCAACTTCGATTAACCGGTGCGCACCATTCGCAAGCAATTTATTTCTTGTATATTTACGTATTCTACTAAGGAATTTTGCCACATA
The DNA here is from genome assembly GCA_956483585.1 of Gymnocheta viridis. NCBI lineage: Eukaryota > Metazoa > Arthropoda > Insecta > Diptera > Tachinidae > Gymnocheta > Gymnocheta viridis. The sequence continues at coordinate 72,705,845 of OY101441.1, forward strand.
AAAAACGAATTTGATGATAATGCGTAACGTATCGTGAATAAACTTGGACGTGCAATTGATAGATAAATTATGCGTGAGTATGATTATGTTTGGTCCCTAAAAAAAGTATAAAATTTTAAACTTTTATGTTATTAAAATTACGTGTACTGAAATATTTCATGAAATGTTTAAAGTTTTTATAATTATTTCTGTGTAGTATGGTTGTTGTTTTTGTTGGTAATTTATAATACGTATTCAATTGTTCAACAATTGGGTGCTAAATACTTGGCACCTATTTCCAATCTCCTCTTGTTTGGTGTATTTTATTGTGGGCATGTGTTTTAATTTGTTGTTGTGTAGTATAGTTTTAATTAGAAATAGTTTAAATGATGTTAGAAAACAAATGTTTGATTAATTTTAGTTCGTTGTCCCCTTATCACTGAATCGCATACTAATCATGATAGTATACACCCCAAAATGTTTTTACGCATTTATAAATCATTTAAGAAAGAGAGTTCACCAGTAGAAGATTTGTAGCTGAATAAGTTCCGTATTTATTTGAATATTATGTTTGTCAATAATACAAAAACAAAAACTCATAAAAACTAAAAAATATGTTCAACCAGCGCACATTTTGTTTTTAAAATATAGTTTAAGTTTAATATTTATTAAGCTTTTTATAATTCTTTCATTCTAATTCTTTTATGAAACAAACTTAAATTTATTACAAAATTAGAAGGGAAACCATTTAAGACTATAATGTAATTTACAAAAAAGTATTCAGCGTCAAGCTTGACAGAAAATATGTAGTTAATTAAATGATAAAAGCTATAAAAAGTATGCAAGCTCTTGCTCCCGAAGCCTTCATATTTAGGGAAAGTTCTAAATATCACTCTAAAATGTTCTTAAGAATAACTTAAAACTAAACTTAAAACTAGCATTGTAAAAAATAAAACCAAAAACAAAAATATAAATATATACATACATTATTATTCTCTATGAGTAGCAGGAGTAGTCCTCACAACGAAGTGATGTATTTATATTAAAAGATGGGGGATGTCGTAAATTCTTTTCACGAAAACATTATCATGGTCCGAAAACCCTAAGCACAAATCTTTTTAACATGTCATCATGTATAAAACGACGGGAATATCTTATATTTGAATATCTTTTATTTCGTGATTGGTAGTATTTTCCGTTAAAACATCTCAAAAAATTTCTCTCAAACTGCTTTAATATAGTAGGAGAAATGCTAAACCAAATTGGAAAAGCATATAAAAGACTGGTCTAATACTTGTTTTAAACAAAGGAAGTTTTGTTTTCATTGGTGAGCTTTTATTTTTAAAAAATTTTTGTAAAAATTGCCATTAATTTATATGCTTTCCTAAGTTATTTAATTTAGTTTTCTCAAATATAAGTACAAAAATCGTAATCACTCAAAGTTTGATGGAGCTGTGGAACAAGAATCTTGATTACATAATACTAATGATATGAAATTTGAATTTTGAAAATCCCTCGTTATCTGTGTTTGCTTAAGTCACTTCTGAAGATATACAAAATTTTCAAAAATAAAAAAGATATACAAAATTTGTAACTGATAAATGGAGCAGTTAATTTAAGTACTCTTCAACACATCCATTACAAATGGATATGTTTTTACCCAATGGAAAAGTTCGTATATAATTCCTTTACTTAAATCTGGCAATAAGTGACAGGGCAAGAGCTATTGAGATATTGCAGAACTAAGCTATATTCCTAATCTTTTTAAAAAGTTCATAGCTTTTAAAATCATAATCTATCATATATATTGTCACAACCAATGATGTCAGTTTAGCTTTTTTGAGTCTCGATTTAGCTTCGTTTTAGCTTCGAGGCCTTTTCTTATTTCAAATTTTTATTTTCTACTTGACCCATAAAATCATCTTGAAACTGTAAAAAATTAATCCAATGAACCAACTTAAATACACTGAAGACAAATTTGATTGAAATCCAATGGCTCAACTCAACAGTTGCCAATTTAAGAAAGCGCTGCAAAAAATGCATTTCTTGATTTGGTTTATCTAGTATTTAGCTTGCAATAGAAGGTTTCATTTTGATATGTAAAAAATAGTATGTATTTGTAAAGAGGATGGTACCCTATCCTGAAGAACCATATTCTTTTCATTAAATTTTCATACCCAATTCTTTGAGGTCTTGATTGTGGGCCATTGGCATATATTATATATTTTAGGTAGCCCCAAATAAAAAAGTCGATTGGCTTAAATCACAAGATCTTGGTGGGTAATTGTGATTGCCTCTTTGAAAAATCACACGGTCAGGAAACTTTTCACGTAAAAGAGTTATGGTAGCGTTACTAGTGTGCCACGCAGCAACCGCTTGTTTACAATAATCGTCGTACACATCAATATCTTTATTCAAAATACGGCTTAGTCTCGTGTGTGGAATACCTGATTCCAAAGATCGACGAGAAATGGACACACCTGCGCTTTTCCCACCACTATAGGCTACAACAGCAATATTCTCAGTTGAGCGACGTAAACGAGTTTAATTTTTCACATCACTGACTTGTTCCAACCTCAAAATTTTTAACCAGTTTCACAATTGCTCACAGAGAATCATGAGTCATGACAACTGTTAAAATGGTGGGCTATTGAAAATTAAACGTCTTATTACAAAATGAATATAATCTAAAAAAAATTTAAAAATAGTTCTGGAATTGAAATGCTTAATTCTTTATTATACATTGAATTCTCTTTAAAAAGGTTGCAGAAATGTTGCCATGATTTATTAATTTCCGGTGATTTAAATAAATTTATTAGACTCTCGTGATATTTATGCAAATGATTCTTGAATACATTTAAATAATGATACAATAATTACTAATTCATGCCTAAATACAAATATTCTGTTATATTTTTGATCTAATACTGAATTGAAGTCAAAATAAATTCTTGATGATTATATTATATACTTACTTATATGAATTTAAGAATATGCAGATTTTTATGTATTTGAAGTAGGTTTTTTTAAATAACTTTTAACATTATTAAATTTATTAATCGAGATTGCCTCGATATCTTTTTTCAAAGATTTTCAAAAACTTTTATTTGTTGAGGGGTTTTTAGCTAATCTATATCCATGCATTTCATTTTAATATTTTATATGAATTTTTTATTAATAATAAATAAAACGTTAAATTATGAATAACAACTCTTTAGCTTTTATTTTTGGGTAATTTAGCTTTTTCTGGCCTTTTTAAAAAGCCGATTAAGCCTCTTTTTCCTACAGCACCTGGCAACAATGCTTTTAAATGCTCTTTAAGCTAACTATTTCTCCAATATACGCTGTTAAATACTTTTAATGGAGCTAACTAACTATTTTAACATTTTGACGTCGCACAGTGGCTGAAAATCGTTTTTCATTGGCCAAAACTCTGTAACTTTTGAACCGATCAAAATATTGAAGTAATTTTTTTTTTATTGGATAGATATTTAGTTCAGCTTGACTCAGTTTAAATTTTATTAAAATTGATTGAGGACTTTTTAAGGAATTCTAGGTCAAAGTTGAACTTTTGAATTTTTTTTAACTTTTTGAGTGAAATATGGAATTATTATTTTTTTATTTATTAAAAAAATTGAATATTTGGAAATTAATAATAATTATAAATAATTTTTGTAATAATGGAATTTTTTTTATGTTACACTTAAAAAAAATTTTACACTGAAAAAAATAGTAAAATAAACTGGAGATTTTGCTATTACAGAAAAATTAAAAATTTTTTGCTGACAAATTTGCAAATTTGTTTACACTCAAAGAATAGTTACACTTAAAAAAAACGTTAATAATATTATCTAAAAATATTACTATTACTACAGAAAAATTTATTATTTTTTGCTGTCAAATTTGATAATTTTAAAAACATTTTAAAATAAAAACTGTAATAAATTTTAATAGCATTTGTAACAATGGTAGGTTCGTTTATTATTATTTTTTACTAATACTATGTTTTTCGTACTTAAATAACAATGAAAGGCAATTATAATTATTATTCATGTGACTCAAATATTGATTGCAAATATTCCATATTTTGTTCTGTGCTATCTCTGTTCTTTAGTAGTTTTTTGGCTTCTTCATCTAAATCCCGATGTTCCACTTTCCATTGATTTCGAATACTGGAGATAAACGGATCTGACGTTGCCAATAATATATTAAATAGATCTTCATTTGTTGAATTTCTTGAAATTTTTCTAGTATTGTGCTCTCTATAAAATCTGTAATCCTTGTTCCTTTTTTCCTGAGCCTCCTCTGATAGATCTCCAAGTGGCACCAAATGATATTTAATGACATCTTCTCCATGATAAAAGATTTTGTGAACTGTTGCAGACATATTTCTCCATGGGTAGTTGGTTGTATATATTTTTGCAGTTTCCTTTGCATAATCTCCAAATTTTCTAGAGTCAATTTCTTCATTGCACGCAAGTACTTCTAGGATTATTTTAAATCTGAAAATGAGGTTTAAATCCACTCCTGTTATTTCAGATGCTGTTTCTGGATCTGAAAAGAATCTTCTTGCGGTATTGCCATCATTTGTATTGCCTGACCCTTGTTTTGGCTGATCTATAATCAATCCTAATTTGCGATATTCATCTTGAACATATTTCTTTTTTGCACTTCTTAACTCTTTGTTGGTTTCGTTGTTTCTTATTGATCCTGAAGACCCGAAATCCAAATCATAACTGATTTTTAGTATGTGTTCCATAAGTCGTATTCTTGCATGTAGAGGTGATAATCCAAATTCATATGCATCGGTATTATCTAATGATTTTGTCGGTATTTGGTTTAATTGGGTTGATGTTGCTTGGCATATAATGCAGCTGGATGCAGCCTTCGTGTTAGTCAAAGCCTGATCTACTTTTCCATCTATCATTGTCAGCACTAATTGGTAGCTTACTTCAATTTGCTGCCCATCTAACTGTAATTGTAATGGCTGTAGTGTTGCAATTTGGGCCTTGATATCAATAACTTCTTTGTTAATGGCATCATGAGTTTCTTTTTTAAATTCAAAATTGATTGGCCTGCAGTATTTCGTAGAAGATGGTGTCTCATTTTTCCAAATATCCATTGTTTGCATTATACTAGTCGAAGGCTCTGAATCTTCCAAAATATTTTTCATTCGCAATGGTACAAATGATACCATGAACATATCCGAGTCCGAAATATTTTCACATACAACTTGTTTGTATTAGTTTTGTCCCGAAGAACCATCACATCCCCATTTACAAAAACGAATTAACTTTGTGTTCCCATATTTCTTTAACGCATTTCCTACATGTTATTTGCTACATCTAGATACATGTTATTCACACATTGATCTTTAATTTCATAGCGGGTAGTGCTTAAATTGAACAAAACTGCTCATGTTATCCAGACCTTAATAACAGGTAAAACTGATTAGTATCTCGCCAATATGGGGTTGTTTTTTATCTTTAGTGGTTTAATGTCCCGATTATTGTTATAAAATTGTTTATGACTTTGGTTGACCCTAACATTTGATAACAGGTAAATTTAGAAAGAGATCATATGTTTGCTGTAGAACCTATTGTGATAATTTTATTACCAATTTTTGGCTGATCAAAACAAAGCCATTAAACCTTTTCGCAGGTATTATATTTAATTTTTTAGTTTTACGTAGTCTAAAGTAAAAAAACATAAACTTTTAGGCAAAAAAGTGAAAATTATATACACCATTGTATACGAGTACTTTGGAGTAATTTCATTAAAATGAAAAAAGTGTTCTACACACGGCTCGTCAAGGCTGCAAAAGTATATATAGCGGTAAAGAGGACACTTTCACCTTTCTCCGGGTGGTACACATTTCTTGTTCCCCTTTGTTCCCTAGAAGTTCTATTCCACTAAAGTTTAAATTTGAGAAAAATATAGCAGTTTCATAAATATTCCGTAACGCCCCTAATATTAAACGCTAGAGCTCTGACCACTTACAACAACTAAAGACTATAATCCTACCAACATTATAAAAAAGACCGCAGGCCATTATCGATGATAGCTTACGAGTAGTAACCATTTATTTTTTATAAAAAACAAAAGAAAAACACCTTTTTCTGAAATTAAAAAAAACCGTTGAGTTTGACAGCATGCCACGCTCACAATTATCAATGGTTTAACCTAATTTTTTGGCTACCTTAATCTGGATATATTAGCTGCAAAAAGGCGTAAAAATTTTAAAAATCGGTGACAAAAAAAATTTGAGTTTTGGCCAATGAAAAACGATTTTCAGCCACAGTGCGTCGTAGGCATGGCTTTCAAAATAAACTCAAAGTTATTTGTTTAGAAAATAATTAAAAGTTACTTTCAAATTAACTTTAAACTAATTATATTTCAGTGACGTATAAATTAATAAATATTATTGAAACTAAATTCACAATTTAAATTGTTAATTAAATTCAATATTAAAACATTTGTATATATTATTTAATATACATATATTATTTATATTTTTTGCGAATGTATTCTGCATGAATGTTTTTTTTATAATTTTTAATGCATTTCGGATGTATTTTGATTATTAAAAAGTTGAATGATTTTATTCAAAAATATAAGAAATATATTTTAAGGGCAACGAAATTAATAATAATTGCAAACTAAAAGCTGTTCTAAACACGCTTTTATTGCGCAGACTAAATAATATATTTAAATATTTATTTGATCATCCCTCCAAAGGATTGCCGAACTAGTATTATCCTTTACTTTTTAAAAACATTTCTCGAAGCTCTTACTTTCCCGAAGCGCAGAGAGCTTTTCCTCGCCAGCTTTTTTTCAAGCAAAGCAAAGTGCTTGCGCTAACAAAAAAAAAATAAAAATATGTTTTATAAAAAGGTGTTTATCTTGTTGTTTTAATTGAACGAAATTATATGAACCCTTAAAAGTACATTTTCATCTGTCCTAATACTACCGTGCACACACTTTAAAATTACTATTGTTGCGGACGCAAGTACGAAGAAAATCCAATATTTACAACTAGAAGAATTCAAAAAGCCTCTTCGATTTAATCACTCATTTGTGATGGCATGTGAACGCAATATTTTTTGTTTATTCGTTCAACCAGAGCCAGCATTGACAAAATTTTCTATTACAATTTGTTTTTTTTTACTTGCTGTACTTTTAAATTAGTTGGTATTAATAGAATTTTTGTTTCTTAATGAATATTCTGAAGATATTGTCTCCATAAAATATGGTGTTCCTGAAAGAAAAATTTTATAACCCACAATAGATCATTAATCAATTTGCAAGTTGAAACTAAATTAAGAGATTTAATTAAGTACATTTAACATTATCTTTTGAATTACAAAATTTTCCAGTAAGTAGGTAGGCTGGCTAGTAGGCTGATTGCTAGACTTTCATCATGGGGTTGCTCCAAGCAATCTGTTTTATTAAGTTAAGGTCAGCTACAATTTTCACGGTAATAGTGGTTACGCTTATTTCGTGAAATATTTTTTTGTAATTATTTAATTTGTAAGTTTAGTTTAATTGGAAGCTTTAAATATCACTTATTTTACTTTATTACGTCGTTGAAAAAAGTTGTTGTATGCAATTATTTCTTTTTATTCCAAAGACTTACTTCTCTACTTAGTCTATTCATAGCATTATAATATTTTCGAACTTATTAAACTACAGGTTACCCACTGTGCAAGTTAGTTTGTTTCCCTTTATAATCTTATCAGTAAAAAGTGTCAATCTGTCAGCTCGTTATTTATAGGGACTTTTTGCGTCATTTAATTTATTATTTCTTTAACGGTTCTCATTTAATCAATAACAATTTGCTTAACTAATTGTGAATAAAAATATGTTTGTGACTGCTGCCAATTTTCTTGGTTCACTATAAGAAATGATTGACATTTTAGGTGTAATATTTGAAGATACATTTGCTTTATCTGGGGTTCCATTCAATCTATTAAATTCTTTTAATTATAAACGAAAAAAGGTAAGCTGTTAGAAAATTGGGTGGCCTAAAAAATTTTTATTGTGATTTTTGAGAAAATAATTAAAAATGCGAGAATTCCAAAAACTTTAAAAAAGATTAATTTTATCAATATGTCAAAATGTTAGATTAGATAAGATTGACAGTCAGAAGTACAACTAGTACATAAGGATAAGAAATGTCAGTTGATGTTATTGACGGTCGTTGATGTGACCAATCCGCAAATATTTTAGGAGTTAGGACCTCTGCTCTGAGGACACCACCACAAAAAGGCCATTGATCAGTACACTCCATATAAATCACAAAGTTTCTCATCCTTACATCTAACCGATTAACCTAAGCAGCGCAGGATGAAGAATATTAAGAACGCGTAACCGAAAACCAGGTTGCCGGTTTCGGCATAACAAAATCAACTGGGGTCCAATATTTTTAAATAATTGGGTATTTAATTTTTTGGTGCCGGCTTGAAGGTTTTTTCACCGACAATTATTTTTTAAGTTTAAAAAAAGTTTTTGAAGATTACTTCAAATGGTTTAGTTTGATAATATGAAAAGCGGAAGAGACTAAATAAATAGAAAAAGATGAGCTTATAACATAAAATCGCTAATGAAATAAGAAATGCATGTATGCGGTCTTTTTAAGTTCCGTGTTTCAGCTTCATAGAATGCTGATTCAAATATTAAAGACGTTTGAATAAAACCTTTGTTGGCAAGTAATGATTTAAAATGTAAATAATTACATGAAGTAAGTATTTTTCATTTTGAATTTTTATTCGCACTTTTTCCCAATATTAATATTTTACTTATTCAGTAAAACATTAACAATTTTGTTAAAAAACTAATTGCAATTGATTATTGAGGGGTATAGCTTGTTCCTATGCGCATTTCACTGTTGCTAATGCAGATCAACAGGGAACTTTACCCAAATATTTCTTAGAACAACTGGAGATATTATATTAAACTTTCATTAAAACAAATGAAAAGTTTAAACAATATCAAAGTTGTAACAAGAACTCAATAATCAACCAATTGTTTTTGTTTTCTTACTTTACCATTACTACCTAGGTTGACTTTTTTTCAACTCTAATTGTAGTTGTAAGAGGTTTGTAGAAAATGTAAAAACAACAACTGCTATACATTTGTATAGAGTGATGCCAAACAAAATTTTTGTGACCGGGTGCTGTCAAGTTAATAATTGGTGCTGTTTATGGGAATCGTAAAATTTTAGTATTTTGAATTTTTATTCGCACTTTTTCCCAATATTAATATTTTACTTATTCAGTAAAACATTAACAATTTTGTTAAAAAACTAATTGCAATTGATTATTGAGGGGTATAGCTTGTTCCTATGCGCATTTCACTGTTGCTAATGCAGATCAACAGGGAACTTTACCCAAATATTTCTTAGAACAACTGGAGATATTATATTAAACTTTCATTAAAACAAATGAAAAGTTTAAACAATATCAAAGTTGTAACAAGAACTCAATAATCAACCAATTGTTTTTGTTTTCTTACTTTACCATTACTACCTAGGTTGACATTTTTTCAACTCTAATTGTAGTTGTAAGAGGTTTGTAGAAAATGTAAAAACAACAACTGCTATACATTTGTATAGAGTGATGCCAAACAAAATTTTTGTGACCGGGTGCTGTCAAGTTAATAATTGGTGCTGTTTATGGGAATCGTAAAATTTTAGTATTTTGAATTTTTATTCGCACTTTTTCCCAATATTAATATTTTACTTATTCAGTAAAACATTAACAATTTTGTTAAAAAACTAATTGCAATTGATTATTGAGGGGTATAGCTTGTTCCTATGCGCATTTCACTGTTGCTAATGCAGATCAACAGGGAACTTTACCCAAATATTTCTTAAAACAACTGGAGATATTATATTAAACTTTCATTAAAACAAATGAAAAGTTTAAACAATATCAAAGTTGTAACAAGAACTCAATAATCAACCAATTGTTTTTGTTTTCTTACTTTACCATTACTACCTAGGTTGACTTTTTTTCAACTCTAATTGTAGTTGTAAGAGGTTTGTAGAAAATGTAAAAACAACAACTGCTATACATTTGTATAGAGTGATGCCAAACAAAATTTTTGTGACCGGGTGCTGTCAAGTTAATAATTGGTGCTGTTTATGGGAATCGTAAAATTTTAGTATTTTGAATTTTTATTCGCACTTTTTCCCAATATTAATATTTTACTTATTCAGTAAAACATTAACAATTTTGTTAAAAAACTAATTGCAATTGATTATTGAGGGGTATAGCTTGTTCCTATGCGCATTTCACTGTTGCTAATGCAGATCAACAGGGAACTTTACCCAAATATTTCTTAGAACAACTGGAGATATTATATTAAACTTTCATTAAAACAAATGAAAAGTTTAAACAATATCAAAGTTGTAACAAGAACTCAATAATCAACCAATTGTTTTTGTTTTCTTACTTTATCATTACTACCTAGGTTGACTTTTTTTCAACTCTAATTGTAGTTGTAAGAGGTTTGTAGAAAATGTAAAAACAACAACTGCTATACATTTGTATAGAGTGATGCCAAACAAAATTTTTGTGACCGGGTGCTGTCAAGTTAATAATTGGTGCTGTTTATGGGAATCGTAAAATTTTAGTATTTTGAATTTTTATTCGCACTTTTTCCCAATATTAATATTTTACTTATTCAGTAAAACATTAACAATTTTGTTAAAAAACTAATTGCAATTGATTATTGAGGGGTATAGCTTGTTCCTATGCGCATTTCACTGTTGCTAATGCAGATCAACAGGGAACTTTACCCAAATATTTCTTAGAACAACTGGAGATATTATATTAAACTTTCATTAAAACAAATGAAAAGTTTAAACAATATCAAAGTTGTAACAAGAACTCAATAATCAACCAATTGTTTTTGTTTTCTTACTTTACCATTACTACCTAGGTTGACTTTTTTTCAACTCTAATTGTAGTTGTAAGAGGTTTGTAGAAAATGTAAAAACAACAACTGCTATACATTTGTATAGAGTGATGCCAAACAAAATTTTTGTGACCGGGTGCTGTCAAGTTAATAATTGGTGCTGTTTATGGGAATCGTAAAATTTTAGTATTTTGAATTTTTATTCGCACTTTTTCCCAATATTAATATTTTACTTATTCAGTAAAACATTAACAATTTTGTTAAAAAACTAATTGCAATTGATTATTGAGGGGTATAGCTTGTTCCTATGCGCATTTCACTGTTGCTAATGCAGATCAACAGGGAACTTTACCCAAATATTTCTTAGAACAACTGGAGATATTATATTAAACTTTCATTAAAACAAATGAAAAGTTTAAACAATATCAAAGTTGTAACAAGAACTCAATAATCAACCAATTGTTTTTGTTTTCTTACTTTACCATTACTACCTAGGTTGACTTTTTTTCAACTCTAATTGTAGTTGTAAGAGGTTTGTAGAAAATGTAAAAACAACAACTGCTATACATTTGTATAGAGTGATGCCAAACAAAATTTTTGTGACCGGGTGCTGTCAAGTTAATAATTGGTGCTGTTTATGGGAATCGTAAAATTTTAGTATTTTGAATTTTTATTCGCACTTTTTCCCAATATTAATATTTTACTTATTCAGTAAAACATTAACAATTTTGTTAAAAAACTAATTGCAATTGATTATTGAGGGGTATAGCTTGTTCCTATGCGCATTTCACTGTTGCTAATGCAGATCAACAGGGAACTTTACCCAAATATTTCTTAGAACAACTGGAGATATTATATTAAACTTTCATTAAAACAAATGAAAAGTTTAAACAATATCAAAGTTGTAACAAGAACTCAATAATCAACCAATTGTTTTTGTTTTCTTACTTTACCATTACTACCTAGGTTGACTTTTTTTCAACTCTAATTGTAGTTGTAAGAGGTTTGTAGAAAATGTAAAAACAACAACTGCTATACATTTGTATAGAGTGATGCCAAACAAAATTTTTGTGACCGGGTGCTGTCAAGTTAATAATTGGTGCTGTTTATGGGAATCGTAAAATTTTAGTATTTTGAATTTTTATTCGCACTTTTTCCCAATATTAATATTTTACTTATTCAGTAAAACATTAACAATTTTGTTAAAAAACTAATTGCAATTGATTATTGAGGGGTATAGCTTGTTCCTATGCGCATTTCACTGTTGCTAATGCAGATCAACAGGGAACTTTACCCAAATATTTCTTAGAACAACTGGAGATATTATATTAAACTTTCATTAAAACAAATGAAAAGTTTAAACAATATCAAAGTTGTAACAAGAACTCAATAATCAACCAATTGTTTTTGTTTTCTTACTTTACCATTACTACCTAGGTTGACTTTTTTTCAACTCTAATTGTAGTTGTAAGAGGTTTGTAGAAAATGTAAAAACAACAACTGCTATACATTTGTATAGAGTGATGCCAAACAAAATTTTTGTGACCGGGTGCTGTCAAGTTAATAATTGGTGCTGTTTATGGGAATCGTAAAATTTTAGTATTTTGAATTTTTATTCGCACTTTTTCCCAATATTAATATTTTACTTATTCAGTAAAACATTAACAATTTTGTTAAAAAACTAATTGCAATTGATTATTGAGGAATATAGCTTGTTCCTATGCGCATTTCACTGTTGCTAATGCAGATCAACAGGGAACTTTACCCAAATATTTCTTAGAACAACTGGAGATATTATATTAAACTTTCATTAAAACAAATGAAAAGTTTAAACAATATCAAAGTTGTAACAAGAACTCAATAATCAACCAATTGTTTTTGTTTTCTTACTTTACCATTACTACCTAGGTTGACTTTTTTTCAACTCTAATTGTAGTTGTAAGAGGTTTGTAGAAAATGTAAAAACAACAACTGCTATACATTTGTATAGAGTGATGCCAAACAAAATTTTTGTGACCGGGTGCTGTCAAGTTAATAATTGGTGCTGTTTATGGGAATCGTAAAATTTTAGTATTTTGAATTTTTATTCGCACTTTTTCCCAATATTAATATTTTACTTATTCAGTAAAACATTAACAATTTTGTTAAAAAACTAATTGCAATTGATTATTGAGGGGTATAGCTTGTTCCTATGCGCATTTCACTGTTGCTAATGCAGATCAACAGGGAACTTTACCCAAATATTTCTTAGAACAACTGGAGATATTATATTAAACTTTCATTAAAACAAATGAAAAGTTTAAACAATATCAAAGTTGTAACAAGAACTCAATAATCAACCAATTGTTTTTGTTTTCTTACTTTACCATTACTACCTAGGTTGACTTTTTTTCAACTCTAATTGTAGTTGTAAGAGGTTTGTAGAAAATGTAAAAACAACAACTGCTATACATTTGTATAGAGTGATGCCAAACAAAATTTTTGTGACCGGGTGCTGTCAAGTTAATAATTGGTGCTGTTTATGGGAATCGTAAAATTTTAGTATTTTGAATTTTTATTCGCACTTTTTCCCAATATTAATATTTTACTTATTCAGTAAAACATTAACAATTTTGTTAAAAAACTAATTGCAATTGATTATTGAGGGGTATAGCTTGTTCCTATGCGCATTTCACTGTTGCTAATGCAGATCAACAGGGAACTTTACCCAAATATTTCTTAGAACAAATGGAGATATTCATGGTTATTCCAAAAAACGCGTCGAAAAGTGAAACTTTACATGAAAAATACCAACAAAAAGTGAAGATTTGTTCTTGTTTTCTGTAAATTTTACAAATAAAACCAACGCGAGTACTGAGACGCGTTAGTTTCTCTTCAATAAACGGTACATTTTGTATGAGAAATAACAGCAAACAATGGCAAGCCTTCACTATTTGTTAGTGTTTTCTATGTTAAATTTCACGTCATCGGCGCGTTTTTTGGAATAGGCACCATTATATTAAACTTTCATTAAAACAAATGAAAAGTTTAAACAATATCAAAGTTGTAACAAGAACTCAATAATCAACCAATTGTTTTTGTTTTCTTACTTTACCATTACTACCTAGGTTGACTTTTTTTCAACTCTAATTGTAGTTGTAAGAGGTTTGTAGAAAATGTAAAAACAACAACTGCTATACATTTGTATAGAGTGATGCCAAACAAAATTTTTGTGACCGGGTGCTGTCAAGTTAATAATTGGTGCTGTTTATGGGAATCGTAAAATTTTAGTATTTTGAATTTTTATTCGCACTTTTTCCCAATATTAATATTTTACTTATTCAGTAAAACATTAACAATTTTGTTAAAAAACTAATTGCAATTGATTATTGAGGGGTATAGCTTGTTCCTATGCGCATTTCACTGTTGCTAATGCAGATCAACAGGGAACTTTACCCAAATATTTCTTAGAACAACTGGAGATATTATATTAAACTTTCATTAAAACAAATGAAAAGTTTAAACAATATCAAAGTTGTAACAAGAACTCAATAATCAACCAATTGTTTTTGTTTTCTTACTTTACCATTACTACCTAGGTTGACTTTTTTTCAACTCTAATTGTAGTTGTAAGAGGTTTGTAGAAAATGTAAAAACAACAACTGCTATACATTTGTATAGAGTGATGCCAAACAAAATTTTTGTGACCGGGTGCTGTCAAGTTAATAATTGGTGCTGTTTATGGGAATCGTAAAATTTTAGTATTTTGAATTTTTATTCGCACTTTTTCCCAATATTAATATTTTACTTATTCAGTAAAACATTAACAATTTTGTTAAAAAACTAATTGCAATTGATTATTGAGGGGTATAGCTTGTTCCTATGCGCATTTCACTGTTGCTAATGCAGATCAACAGGGAACTTTACCCAAATATTTCTTAGAACAACTGGAGATATTATATTAAACTTTCATTAAAACAAATGAAAAGTTTAAACAATATCAAAGTTGTAACAAGAACTCAATAATCAACCAATTGTTTTTGTTTTCTTACTTTACCATTACTACCTAGGTTGACTTTTTTTCAACTCTAATTGTAGTTGTAAGAGGTTTGTAGAAAATGTAAAAACAACAACTGCTATACATTTGTATAGAGTGATGCCAAACAAAATTTTTGTGACCGGGTGCTGTCAAGTTAATAATTGGTGCTGTTTATGGGAATCGTAAAATTTTAGTATTTTGAATTTTTATTCGCACTTTTTCCCAATATTAATATTTTACTTATTCAGTAAAACATTAACAATTTTGTTAAAAAACTAATTGCAATTGATTATTGAGGGGTATAGCTTGTTCCTATGCGCATTTCACTGTTGCTAATGCAGATCAACAGGGAACTTTACCCAAATATTTCTTAGAACAACTGGAGATATTATATTAAACTTTCATTAAAACAAATGAAAAGTTTAAACAATATCAAAGTTGTAACAAGAACTCAATAATCAACCAATTGTTTTTGTTTTCTTACTTTACCATTACTACCTAGGTTGACTTTTTTTCAACTCTAATTGTAGTTGTAAGAGGTTTGTAGAAAATGTAAAAACAACAACTGCTATACATTTGTATAGAGTGATGCCAAACAAAATTTTTGTGACCGGGTGCTGTCAAGTTAATAATTGGTGCTGTTTATGGGAATCGTAAAATTTTAGTATTTTGAATTTTTATTCGCACTTTTTCCCAATATTAATATTTTACTTATTCAGTAAAACATTAACAATTTTGTTAAAAAACTAATTGCAATTGATTATTGAGGGGTATAGCTTGTTCCTATGCGCATTTCACTGTTGCTAATGCAGATCAACAGGGAACTTTACCCAAATATTTCTTAGAACAACTGGAGATATTATATTAAACTTTCATTAAAACAAATGAAAAGTTTAAACAATATCAAAATTGTAACAAGAACTCAATAATCAACCAATTGTTTTTGTTTTCTTACTTTACTATTACTACCTAGGTTGACTTTTTTTCAACTCTAATTGTAGTTGTAAGAGGTTTGTAGAAAATGTAAAAACAACAACTGCTATACATTTGTATAGAGTGATGCCAAACAAAATTTTTGTGACCGGGTGCTGTCAAGTTGATAATTGGTGCTGTTTATGGGAATCGTAAAATTTTAGTATTTTGAATTTTTATTCGCACTTTTTCCCAATATTAATATTTTACTTATTCAGTAAAACATTAACAATTTTGTTAAAAAACTAATTGCAATTGATTATTGAGGGGTATAGCTTGTTCCTATGCGCATTTCACTGTTGCTAATGCAGATCAACAGGGAACTTTACCCAAATATTTCTTAGAACAACTGGAGATATTATATTAAACTTTCATTAAAACAAATGAAAAGTTTAAACAATATCAAAGTTGTAACAAGAACTCAATAATCAACCAATTGTTTTTGTTTTCTTACTTTACCATTACTACCTAGGTTGACTTTTTTTCAACTCTAATTGTAGTTGTAAGAGGTTTGTAGAAAATGTAAAAACAACAACTGCTATACATTTGTATAGAGTGATGCCAAACAAAATTTTTGTGACCGGGTGCTGTCAAGTTAATAATTGGTGCTGTTTATGGGAATCGTAAAATTTTAGTATTTTGAATTTTTATTCGCACTTTTTCCCAATATTAATATTTTACTTATTCAGTAAAACATTAACAATTTTGTTAAAAAACTAATTGCAATTGATTATTGAGGGGTATAGCTTGTTCCTATGCGCATTTCACTGTTGGTAATGCAGATCAACAGGGAACTTTACCCAAATATTTCTTAGAACAACTGGAGATATTATATTAAACTTTCATTAAAACAAATGAAAAGTTTAAACAATATCAAAGTTGTAACAAAGTTGTAAGTATTTTTCACTACTCATACTGTGATATTTTAGCTCATTACTTTAACAAGGAGTCAATATTTTGAAGTCATTGAATACATAAAACGCAATAAAAATTACCTCTTTTTTAAGAAGTTATTATTGTGTTTGATATCAAGTGTTTTACTCATTGCTACACCTATTTTAAAAGCTTGTTTTTTGCAATAAGCACTCAATATATAATTAATCCCCTTTGCTTCGCCCATTTATCTAATGTATGATAGTGCAAGACTGTCTTCTCGAGACCGTGTTAAAAAACATTTTTCGAATAATTCGATAACCGGTTTCTCAAAAAAATCGCTTTATAATACTCTAATAGAGCTCGATGACCATACGTGACCTATGTTGCCTGACCATATATATAATCCCTTCGAGCAGTGGCTTTAAAGGAATCGAAAAGATGAGTCTGAAATTGCTCCCCAATCCGCTACCAGGGTACGCACCAGTGTTGCCACCTCATGTGTAATTACACATATCATGTGTAATTTGTATTTTCATGTGTAGCCCATGTGTAATTGTAACTCATGTGTAATTTAAAATTTTATCATTTTTGAGTACTACTTTTTTTTATTGTAATAGCGACTATTAAGACGACAAATTGGAAAAATAGGATTGGCTGTGATATATTAATTTATTTATAAACCGGTTTTAGCATATTTTTGCTTTAAATTTAATTTAAGTTTTTGTTTGTGATCGTCGTTTTTACGCAAAAGAATACTGTGATATTTTTAAGGAGAATAATTTAGAATTGGTCTAAAAAAGATTATATATCTACAAAAATAAAAAGAATTCTCTGAAGAAGTTGGAATATACCAACGAAACGTCGGAATAATATGTAAAAAATAATCTTTTATTAAATGATCTTGAAAGCCGAAATGTTGAAATTATATTCATCATCAAAAAAATTTTAATCTAAACAAATCAAGGCACATTATTTAAAAAAAAGAAAGCATGTGTAATTAGCTTTTTTCGAGCTAAATTTAGCTTTATTCTTTTAATGTTTAGTTTGAAATATTTCATTTAGATCTTATATTTTTTAGCTTTTTCTTTAATTTCAATTTCGTGTTAATATTTGTCATTTCAAAATATATAACAGTTTATCAAAATAAATTAAATATACATACATATGCACATAATCATATGAAAATAAGGAAAATCTTTGTAATGAAATCGTTTTTAAGTCCGAAAATTTTGACCCATTAAAATCAGATTTAGATGATCTCATAATTCCAACACTGTATTTTAACTAAAATTTTGAACATTTGATTTCAAACAAGTAAGAGAGATATATGTATTCGGCTGCGCCTAATCTTATATACCCTTCACCATAGTATGGAGTGGCGAAAGAAGTCAGAATCACGAAAATTCACGCCCACGAAATACGAAAAAATTAAAAAAAAGAAAAAAATTGCTCCTCACCGTCTCTCGGACGCACCCTCACGTGATGGAAATAAAAAATTAATCACGATCACGCATCATTGGTTCTAATCTCTATTTCATAGAATAGGCTGATTCCATAAACACAGCTTGCAAAGCAACACTGGAAGTATGAGTTTACAAGGCATTCTAGTGTTGCTTAGCAAACTGCGTTTATGAAGTCTGCCATAAATTATGAATTTCGTAACAACTTTGTAACACTTTCTTGCCTGGGCTGCATTATAAAAATATTAGGATCCCCTTATTAGCACTTATATAATTTTTCACATATCCAAGAAGTGTTTCAACGTCTTTATCAATAAGACAGTGGTTTTCGACTACACAAAGAAATGATTTGAAACGTTAGAAAAGATTTAATAATGAAGAAATTCTCCCAAAATTGATTAAAAAAATCGCCAACTATTACATAAATCTGTTAGTCTCATTATTAAAATGTTCCAATATTATCATCATATTGAAAATAATTTAAAGCTATCAAAAATTCTTAAAAAAAAGAACGAACTTTTTCAAATAAAAAGTAAAAGTAATAAAAATAGCTAAAATGTATCAAAAAATAATAAATGGTTGGTCAGGATTTGAAACCGTACTGTACCCGGTGAACACAACACAATGCTATTTTTTTAGAATTTTTGATACATTTTAGTTGTTTTTATTACTTTTACTTTTTATTTGAAAAAGTTTGCTCCACAATTTATTTAAAAAATTTATTTATTTATATTTCTTTTTAATTTTTGCGTTTTTTCCAATTTTGTGAACGATAAAAGGTTAATTTTTTTTATAATATCCAATATGTTATCAGAAATAATTTTGTACAGTGATAAAATAATTATATAATGAATTCAGTAAGTTGTCGACATTTTTATTTGATATAGTATAATAATAATGCCAAAAATAAAAATAATTCGACGGTGTAAGAAAAAATTTAAATTATAAAATATAGCAACATATTTTAATTCATTATTTTAATACAATTTTTTCTTTGAAACTCTTATGGTGTACGTGTTCAATTTTGTAAAACTTAATGTTTCTGTGTCTGTTTTTATTTGGTTATTTAATGTGATTATTTTCGAACAATTTTGTTGTTACTGGTTTTTTTAATCCAAAGTGATTATTATTTTTGGCTAAGGTTCGTAACATTTTTAGTCAGAAAGAATTGGACATGAGACAATATTCCAAAGCAACAAGGGAAAATTTTAACACCAATTAATTTCAACTTACACGGCAGAACAGAAACAACGTTATTTTACGGGAGCCGCTACACTCCCATCAGCAGTGTTCATGTGTGTTTCCTTGTAGTAGTGATGGGTTATAAACATTTGGTCAAACCAGATCAAAAATTTGACAAGTAATTTGAAAAAAAACAATAATTTTATTACTTTATTAATTTGAGAAAAAACAAAAATCGCAACAAGGCGATGTTAGTAAAGAGGAACTAACAATAAATACAACGAATTCATCCGGCAACACTGCCTTGAGTTGTAAACATAGTGTACTTTTGCTCGCGGTTTAATAATTAATTTTTATTTCATTTTAAATAATTTATTTTTTTTTTGACCGACTATGAATGGTTAAAAAAGAAGGAAGTTTTGGGGCAATTGCCCCAAATACAAGATGCCTAAGATAAACGACGGGCCGAGTACCAGCAACAGGTTTCATCTGCTGTCCGAAGATGAAGAAGACGATTTATTAAAAAAGGAGAAAATTCCACCGATAATTGTGGATTCCAACGTGAGTTTTTCCAAAGTGCTAGGATTAATCGGTGAGAAATTTATGTTCAAAAGGATGTCGATTGGAAGTAAAATAATTTCAACCACCATGGCGCTTTATGAAGAGGCTTTAAAAACGCTAAAAAACAACAACATGCATTTCTACACACACGAGGTAAGAGATAGTAAAATTTTCAAGATGGTGCTGTTTGGTCTTCCCCGACAGACGACAGCAGCTATAATGGAGGAATTTAAAAGTACGCACAACATTACTCCTGTAAGCGTTAAAGAAATTATTACAAAAAGATCAAACGAAGATGACACACTGTATGTGATCGAATTCGATAGGCAACACGTTTCAAAACGTGAAATTTTAAAAATCAGATTTTTCTGTAACATTGCTGTTTACTAGAGAAAACCTTTTAAGAGTAATAAAGGTCCTACACAATGTACTAAGTGTTCGATGTATGGTCATGGAGCCAAAAACTGCAACAGAGTCAAGGTATGTACAGCTTGTGCGGGTAACCACGATTACGCTGATTTTTCACTAAACAAAAGCTCGCCTGATGGCAATATAGTGTACAAATGTCATAACTGTACAAATAAAAATTACAGAAATGCAAACCACAGGGCAGATGACCCTAAATGCCCGTGTCGTAAAGAATACTTAGAGATACGACAAAGACTCACCGCAAAAACTAGAATGGCTAGTATAAGACATAACAGTAGTTATGTAATAGACGAGAGTGATTTCCCACAACTATCATGGTATTGAACAAGACTCCCGGTTCCAAGGGAAAAATATTTTTTCAGAACTGACTAAAAGCAAAACACGGGTCAACAACAACGAGTTATCCAATGAGAAACTATTGGAAATATTTTTTAATGCAGTAGATGCATTGGAAAAATGTCAAACAAAGTTTGACAAATTGAAAGTCTTAGGTATGATGCTTAAAAATGCCATATAAAACCTTTGTTGTATACAATGTCCATGATATGCACTGGAACGCTCAAGGCATAACAACCGAGTCAGCAGCTGCACAGCTCGAGCAAGTCCTTCACGACAAACAAGTTGATATACTGTTGCTCAACGAGACGTTTTTAAAACCGCATCACAAGCTCCAACTAGGAAGCTACAAAATCTATCGTGAAGATCGGCTATCACATGGCGGAGGAGTACTCATTGCGGTAAAAACTAACATAGTTCATAAGTTATTACCCAAAATTAACACAAAAATCATTGAAAATATTTCTATACAGGTTACTATTAATAGTCGTCCTGTAGTTTTTACTGCTGCTTATAATCCAAATTATACTGTGGATTTTAAGGCAGACTTAGACTTACTCACAAACTTCTCTTGTGACTTTTTAATTTTTGGTGATTTCAATGCACATCACACACATTGGAACTGTGTATCTAATAACACAGCCGGTAATGAGCTTTACAGACATTGTTTGCTTGCAAACTATTACATTTATTTTCCATTTTCTTTTACCCGATTCGGTCAAAACTTAACCCAGGTCCAGTCCTCTACAGTAGACATTTTACTATCTAATTCCAATATCCCTTTTCAAACTTAGAGACACACCCAAATATTTTACAGTCAGATCATGTTCCGATTTCCTGTTCCATTTATGGACAGTTTCAAAATAAATTAAATACAGTAGCCCTGTATAATCGTGCAGACTGGACAGCAATTAGAGTTTGGGTAGAAAGTGAAATTAGACGACAAAACATTGACCACACAGAGTGTATTCCTAGCAACGTAGATTTATTGCTAAATAAATTAATTTCAATTGTTAACGCTGAATTTAGCAAGATTCCCGTAGGAAGAAAAAACTCTTGGCAGAGAGAAATCTCAAGTACATCTAAGATGCTTGTTGCTGAAAGAAATAAATTCAAACGTAGATTTCAGAGATGTAGAGATCCGATTTACAGAACCCACTTAAGGCAGTTAAGTAATCTAATTGAATTCCACCTTAACAAGGATAGAAACGAGTCGTGGTCGAGATTTATTTCGAAACTACCCCCTGGATCCAAAAAATTCTGGAAATTAACAAAAGCATTAAAGAGAAAGAACTCGTTTTGTTTAGATCTTAACTGCAATGATGAAGTTTTAAAAACTGGTGCAGAAAAAGCTAATGCAATTGCAGATGCTTTTGGTAGCTCACACACTATTACTATCAATAACTAATCGCCTTTAGATACATGTGTATCTGATTTTGCTAATAGTCTCGATAATGATTCTCCTATTGGTAGTAATAATATTGAACGTACAAATGCCACTTAGGTAAGACATTTACTATGCTATTAAAAACAATAAAGCCCCGGGGTTAGATGGCATAAATAGTATTATCCTAAAAAATATGCCAGACTACTTTTATGAAATTCTAAGTAAAATATTCAATTGTTGTTTAATTAATGGCATATTTCCCCGTACTTTCAAAAAATCAAAAGTAATACCGATTCATAATAAGGGAAAAGATCCCAAACTACCCACCAGCTATCGGCCGATAAGCATTTTAAGTTTACTGGATAAGGTCTTTGAAAAAATCATTCATAAAAGATTAGTTGATTTTGCAGATCAAATTAATATTATTAACCACCAACAGTTTGGATTCCGTAAGGAACACTCTACCGTACACCAAATAAAGCGAGTTGTAAATTATATCGAAGATAACAAAAGAAATCGCAAGAGTACTGGCATTGTTTTTCTCGATATAGAAAAAGCTTTTGATACCATCTGGCACAATGGAATGTTGTACAAACTCAATTTATTAGGTTTCCCTTTATATTTACAAAAAATTATACAAAGTTTCCTAAAGAACCGTACATTTGTTGTGTGTGTTGACGGAGACTTCTCAACAGAAAGAACACTCCCAGCGGGATTGCTACAAGGGTTAGTTAGTACTATCACCTACACTCTACTCATTGTATACATCTGATGTTGAGGTGCACAGAAATCAGGAAGCAGCATTTTATGCTGATGACAGTGCTTTTATATGCAGTGGAAAACTTTCAAATGCAATAATTAAGAGAATGCAAGAGAGCCTTACCACAAGCCAAACATATTTTAATAAGTGGAAAATAAAAGTAAATGATAATAAAACGCAGGCTATAATATATATATAATAAATCACCAAAACGTATTCCTACTAAAATTTTGTACTGTCGGGGAAACGTGATTCCCATCAAAGATGATATTAAATATCTAGGTATCACTTTAGATAAAAAACTCAAATTTAAACAACATGTGAATTACATTTGTGATAAAGCTTTAAAGTGTGGACGTGCTCTATACCCCATACTTAATAGGAGGTCTAAGCTCAACCTCAAAAATAAAATATTGTTGTACAATATATGTATTAGGCCGATACTGACTTACGGCAGTCCAGCATGGTTTCACAAAACTGCTAAGACCCATACAAAAAAGCTTCAGATTATCCAGAACAAAAATTTAAAAATAATTCATAATCTTCCCCCTAGATTCCCCACTGACTTACTGCACAATAGATTTAAACATAAAAAGTTAAACGCGTTTGCCAATGATATGACGCTGTCATTTAATGAGAAATGCAGATTGTCTAATTTTGAAACAATAAGAAATTTAATAAACAGTCGCTTAGATTCTTTTGTTAAAAGGAATCTTACTAGCGATTGTTTTACCAAATTTCATTATAACATTTTCAAAGTTTATTAGAGGTTTTTGTGCAAATTATATGCAAAATTATTCAATTATAAGATTTAATTGTTGTAGTACGTAAGTAAAATCGCATAACATTGTACTCTATTTAGTTTATAAGATTCGTGAATAAAAGATTTTAATAAATAAAAAAAAATACGACGAAATTCAGGGAATCTTTTAAAAGCATATATGCTGAATTTGAGAAAAATGACAAGGAACTCCGCCCATCCTCCGCAACATTGGAGCGAAATGCCTATTTTAAAACAGGTTTTGCAAATAAAGTGCGACAAACTGCAGAAAATTTTGAAAGTTTTTATCAAACAGTGAAAAGTAAAATTAATTAGGAAAACTCGTTACCAAAATTTTCTGGTCGAAGTTTAAAAACACAAAAAGCTGCATTTGAGGAAGATATCAAAAGGCCTTCCACAGAAATAAAAGATTAAAGTAAAGTACAAAAATTTGGACTGCAGAGGCAGTTTTAATATTTTCTTGGTGATTTAGAGTCAAAGCTATACAATTTCAATCGAAAAAATGTGACAATTGATAGTGTTAAAGAAAAATTTGAAATAACAGAAAAAGTGTTTTTCAAATATATAGGTGAATTTCCCGATGATGAGTTGACAGAGGTTTTTTTATTTAGGGGAAGCAATAAAGAAAATTTCTAAATTGCCATCCAGGGAAGAAAACTTTTTTGTAGCTTGGAATATTTTAAATGAATGTTATTTGAACAATAGAGCAACAACTTCAATTTATTTCAAATCAATCCTAGATGCTCCATTTGTAAAATGCAATTCCAAAAGTGTAAAAAATTTTTTGAACATAGTGAATGAAAGTTTGCAAGCACTTTACGCTGTAAAAATATATACTGAACAAATGTATAAATCGTTCATTTGTTTTATATTGCAACGAAAATTGGACGATCATATGAGGGTTTAATTTGAACAGCACGCGCATCATTAGAATAAGTAAACCAATAATAATTAGTATTTATGTTAAGATAAGAAATTCACATGGACCAGAAAATTTATCTTGTATGTGTGTATTAGTAACTTAGTTAGCGATAAGATTTTTTGTATATAAACCAAAATATCATTATAATAAAGAGAGTTTTAAGTGAAACAGAAAAGTTGTGTTCATTGTGTCGTTCCTCTAAACAGTACGTACATATGTATGTAAACTAGTGGTATTCTGATAGTTGTCTTTTTAAATTTTTTTTAACTTTTCCATTTACTTATCTGTATTGCGGTTGGACCAGACGATAAAGGTTTTGGTTCAATATAACCTGTATATTTCTGATATAGAAATGCAATCGAATTTCAACCTCAATTGATTTAAAAAATACGAATTCGGTCATTTATATTCAGCTTGCTAAGAAAACAGATGGATTTAATTAAAAACATTTTTTATTTAAATCTTCTTCTGCGTTTACTGCGTAAGACAGAGAACTAAATATGCAAAATTACGATAAAATCGCAAACAGAAAGCTTTTTGCTCTCAAATCCAACCCATACCCATACGGCTTATTTTCGTAATATTTACCATTAATCCGCGTCCAATTCCGTAGTGCGTGCTATCGACAATGCGATATTCCGCAAAACGATGATTTTTAAGGTGTTTTTAATGAATGTAAGACCAGTTAATTTTATATGAATATGAAGAAATCAATTTTTTATCTCCTAAGATCTTAACTTATCATTTTGTATATGGTGAATTGGGGAAAATACGAAAATATGCAAAAAAAAAATAATACCATTTTTAGACGCGGTACAGCTCGCGAACTATTATCGCTACGCTTTACAAATGTTTTTAAAATTTTCCCCAAACATTCCGATCTAAAAATCCAAAGTTCATATGTATGTATACGATAGGAACTGATTGTTTGAAAAATATTTTATGAATTGCGAACTATTCTTAGAATACATTTTAATTAAGCCCAGATTAAATTATTCACTTGGATAATGCAATCTAGAAGCTAAATATAGATTTGTGGAAAGTAGGTATTTGCAATACGTTTATTCAAAATACAAATGCATTTTAAATTTGTATTCCAAATACAAAATAGTTTTTAATAAAAGTTTGATTTTCACAATGGAAATGATATTATGTAAGTTTTTTACTCCATAATTTTGCTGTTTTTTAATCAATATTGAATCATACAATTCTTCTGATGTTCGCAGAATTTTTGGCATTTTAATGATTTTTTCAAGACTTTTGGCTGCCGATTGCCAATTATATGATTTTTTTTAAATAAATTTTTGGAATGATTTCCAATATTGCAGTTGCAATTTTTAGAATATGCGCTATTTTCGCGAGGGTTTAAATTTTTTAATTTCTTTACTAATTACATTTTGGAGCTTGATATCAAATTGAATTCTTACATCAAACTTTGTTTTTATTTCATAGAAAAGGCAATTAATTGAAGTGCTTTTGAAGATTAACTCATTGATGTTACAGAATGAAAGAAACATTTCTTATCAAATTCTAGCCGGGAAGAGATTTTTCTGCTTTGTTATGTGTTACTAAGGGCCAATAATTGACTTCGCATTTAAATGCCATTTAGCTAATTGCCACTTAAATTTAAGTTGCATTTAAATACAGTTTGAGTTTTTCAGTGTGAAATTATTATTTGTATTTAATTACGATAAAAATATGGCAGCCTCACGAAATTCTCTCAATTTTCTTAGAGAAACAGCTGTTGAACAAAATTATAGAAAAATTTCTAATGTGGATTCTTTTTCAGGCTGAAAATAACAACAATGATAGGTTGCTGCAATGTTTTAAAAGTTTAAAACAATTTTAAAAACCATAAAAAAGAATAGTAATAATAAAAGAAGTCCAAATTTCACCCCAAAAGACGTTGATTTTTTAATGGCCGCAAATTTTTTGTTCACTTTGTTGCGCGAAACACCAACACGCAAGCAAAAACATATGTTTGTGTATTTGTGTGTGCAAATGCAGAAGAATGGTCATTTAAGATTCATTTAAATGTAACATAATATTGTACTGAAAAAATGAAATTCGTACTTAAGTGGCATTTAAAGATAAATGACACTTAAATGAGTAGTCAATTATTGGGCCTAAGTATTCAAACAACATTTTAATTGTCAAAAGATTTTTTATGCCATTGTTCAAATACAATAATAATACCGGGTTCTGATATACTGCAGGTACGCTGTGCAACTGAATATAGAAAAGAATTACAATTATTATTCTGTGCACACAAGTATAAAGCAGGGTAAAAGCATCAATTTTACCTTTCTTCTGAAATCATAAATAGTCATAAAAATATAAATATTATTACATTTTTAAAGCAAAACCAAAATTAAAATTCATTGATTTTGTGTATTTACTCGTACATAGTGTCTTGACGATCCATTACATTTCTTTTATATAAATAATATAAAAAATAATTATGATTATTTATATAGCCGATAAAAAATACTGTAATATGCATACATAAATAAGTTTAAACAAACAAAAAAAGAACTAATCTTTACTTTTCGACTGCACATGTATAAACACAATATGTACATGTGCCCATGAACGCATTTCAGTATTGATGTATGTATGTGTGACAAAAAAGGGCCATCTTACAACAACCACACCAATTTCCATCAAGAATCCCATGCAACTTTTTAAAAACTTTTAAAAGTAAAATTATTTTGCATACCATTTTTTTTGCCAACATTTTAGGCGTTAATGGACTTCAATTATTTTCAGTCTAAACCTTCGTAGAACTCCATACAAGAGATCGGCTTCATAAAATTGACCGTAGTACAGTTGGGGCCATAAAAAAAACAGAATAGGAAATATAACAAAAAAAGTATTTTAGATATATCTCATTAATTATTGGGCCGAGATTTATTATTTTCAAACCGAACAATTTTATGAAAAATTCCAAGAGAATGGTATAAAATTTATGTCTCTATATTGTGTGAGGCGTTAATTATACTAACACCAAAATATAGAAGGCGGACTGACGGACATCGCTCATTCGACTTTTCTTTCTATAAGGATCCAGAATATATATACTTTATGTGGTCTTAAATGAATAATGAAGAAATTATATACGGAATGACAAACCTTTCCAATTTCTTGGTGAAGGGCATAAAAAATACATAATAGATTCGTTAACAGATAACGAAATTAGACACACTTGCCAAAGTTTTATTAAACAATTAATATGTCAACTACGACAACGTTTGCCAAATAGTTTTTTAACTTTGTAAAAGACAACTTCTTCTCATAAGAAGATAGTCTAAGCATTACAAAAGGTAAATTGTATGAAAATTTTAAAGAAGAAATGTCAAGTTTTAGCGTAGATGATATTACTCTTTTGCAACCACAATAGCAAAAATTAAATTCCTATAATTGGACAAACCAAAAGTCAACTACAGAATTTTGGATTCATATTAGATAAATTAGATATTTGTATGATTTTTTCACACAAGATGCTCAAAAATCATGTTTTTTGAGATATGACTATGTTGCAATAAAAGGACGATATGTACATAGTATGACTCCTACAAAATTTTTTCCCTGGCCTTTTTCATTCAGGGTTAGAACACACAGAATATAACGATTTCGTTTAAAATATTATAAGAAAACTGAGTATCGAGGTCGGCATATACGCATTCTAGCCACAACTCGCAACTCTCTACTAAACCGACTGTAATGCATGCATCTACAGTAGTATATAAATTTTAAAATATGTCAATTAAAATCCTTATGATTTCAAAATTGTAAGCAATGCGAATTCATAAGCCTTTTGAATAAAAAGTTTTACGTACATTCTTCTTCCATCAACATAAAATATTTGAATTATGAAATCATTTTATATATCTGAGAAGTATGAATCATTATAAGAAGTAGTCCGTGCAAACTATAAAACTAATTTTTTGTATACGAGGCAGCAAATATCTATATTTGAATAAGGAAAGTGTTGTTTAAAAAAGCAGGAAATATGTATTTAGTTTGTTGTGATGACGAGTTTTGTATATTGCAAGGCGAATTCATTATACAGGCTGTGTGAGTATTACAACACACACCCTCTGGTTGGAACAAAAAGCAAAAACGGATATTACAATTTATTTAAAATATATTTCAAGCACCTTTAACCACATATCATATGTCCTTAACGTTAATTATTCTTTCTATGTTGCAACATGTTATTGTCTTAATCAATGCAAAAAATAATTTGAAAACACCAGGAAACACGAATAAAAAATTCTGAAGTTTAAACCTCTAAAGCGGTCAGCAGTGTTTTCAACAACACCTGCATAATGAATTCGCCTTGTTCTACTGTTCTATGTAAATTTAAATTTAAAGGACGTTTGTGAAACGTTAGCAAAGTAGTACTATTGTAAATAAATTTTTGACACTTCTATGATGAATAAAATTTTTGACACAACAGATACATTTTTAACAAGCAGCAAATTAGAATCATGGTATCATAAAGCAAGGTGAAACCACCGTCGCACAGTGGCTGAAAATCGTTTTTCATTGGCCAAAATTCTGTAACTTTTGAACCGATCAAAATATTGGAGTAATGTTTATTTTATTGGATAGATATTTAGTTCAGCTTGACTCAGTTTAAATTTCATTAAAATTGATTAAGGACTTTTTAAGGAATTCTAGGTCAAAGTTGAACTTTTGAATTTTTTTTACTTTTAGAGTGAAATATGGGTTTATTATTTTTTTATTTATTAAAAAATTGAATATTTGGAAATTAATAATAATTATAAATATTTTTTGTAATAATGGAATTTTTTTAATGTTACACTTAAAAAAAATTTTACACTGAAAAAATAGTAAAATCAACTGGAGATTGTGCTATTACAGAAAAATTAAAAATTTTTTGCTGACAAATTTGCAAATTTGTT
Organism: Gymnocheta viridis; assembly: GCA_956483585.1. Taxonomy (NCBI): domain Eukaryota; kingdom Metazoa; phylum Arthropoda; class Insecta; order Diptera; family Tachinidae; genus Gymnocheta; species Gymnocheta viridis. Next base: position 72,735,359 of record OY101441.1, read on the forward strand.
TACACTCAAAGAATAGTTACACTTAAAAAAAAACGTTAATAATATTATCTAAAAATATTGCTATTACTACAGAAAAATTTATTATTTTTTGCTGTCAAATTTGATAATTTTAAAAACATTTTAAAAATAAAAACTGCAATAAATTTTAATAGCATTTGCAACAATGGTAGGTTCTGTTTATTATTATTTTTTACTAATTCTATGTGTTTCGTACTTAAATAACAATCAAAGGCAATTATAATTATTATTCATTTGACTCAAATATTGATTGCAAATATTCCATATTTTGTTCTGTGCTATCTCTGTTCTTTAGTAGTTTTTTGGCTTCTTCATCTAAGTCCCGATGTTCCACTTTTCATTGATTTCGAATACTGGAGATAAATGTATCTGACGTTGCCAATAATATATTAAATAGATCTTCATTTGTTGAATTTCTTGAAATTTTTCTAGTATTGTGCTCTCTATAAAATCTGTAATACTTGTTCCTTTTTTCCTGAGCCTCCTCTGAAAGATCTCCAAGTGGCACTAAATGATATTTAATGACATCTTCGCCACGATAAACGATTTTGTGAACTGTTGCAGACATATTTCTCCATGGGTAGTTGGTTGTATATATTTTTGCAGTTTCCTTAGCATAATCTCCAAATTTTCTAGAGTCAATTTCTTCATTGTACGCAAGTACTTCTAGGATTGTTTAAAATCTGAAAATAAGGTTTAAATCCACTCCTGTTATTTCAGATGCTGTTTCTGGATCTGAAAAGAATCTTCTTGGGCTATTGCCATCATTTGTATTGCCTGACCCTTTTCTTGGCTGATCTATAATCAATCAATTTGCGACATTCATCTTGAACATGTTTCTTTTTTGAACTTCTTAACTCTTTGTTGGTTTCGTTGTTTCTTATTGATCCTGAAGACCCGAAATCCAAATCATAACTGATTTTTAGTATGTGTTCCATAAGTCGTATTCTTGCATGTAGTGGTGATAATCCAAATTCATATGCATCGGTATTATCTAATGATTTTGTCGGGACTTGGTTTAATTGGGTTGATGTTGCTTGGCATATAATGCAGCTGGATGCAGCCTTCGTGCTAGTCAAAGCCTGACCTACTTTTCCATCTATCATTGTCAGCACTAATTGGTAGCTTACTTCAATTTGCTGCCCATCCAACTGTAATTGTAATGGCTGTAGTGTTGCAATTTGGGTCTTGATATCACTAACTTCTTTGTTAATGGCATCATGAGTTTCTTTTTTGAATTCAAATTTGATTGGCCTGCAGTATTTCGTAGAAGATGGTGTCTCATTTTTCCAAATATCCATTGTTTGCGTTGTACTAGTCGAAGGCTCTGAATCTTCCAAAATCTTTTTCAATCGCAATGGTACAAATGATACCATGAACATATCTGAGTCCGATATATTTTCACATACAGCTTGTTTGTATTGTTTTTGTCCCGAAGAACTATCACATCCCCATTTACAAAAAAGAATTAACTTTGTGTTTCCACATTTCTTTAACTCATTTCCTGTTATTGATTGTAGCAAGCGTTCGGCTGTGTGATCAAGTAGAGATTGTAGTTGTACCTCTGCCGAAATTGGTGTGATTGTAATAGTGTCCTTTGATGGCAAACAGTCCATTTTAGCAGCGGTTATGTGATGATATGCTGGATACATATTTGAGCCTTTTTCAATCGCACGCAGTCTGAGCTTAATATATTGCTGTTTTGTTAATTTCAAATCCAGAAATAATGCTAATGCCTCCTCATTTGTGTACTGTATTGCATCACTCGGAGTTGGTATACTGTTAAGAATCCGTTTTGTTCTCACTGGACTAGCTTTAACAACTTTTTCAATGATATCCACTTTTGTTAATTGGTTCTGTGATCGTAATTGATGTAGGAAAGATTCTTTTATATTTGTACAACCAATTGCATCGTTAATATCTTTAAGTTTCCGCCTCTTAGATCTATCGCTGCAGTTGCCCATTAATGATTTGCGTGGTCTTCCAGCCTTATCTTGCTTTGCTGTTTCTGCAGCGACAGTAAGTTGGCCCTCTAACCAGTTTGCACTTTTTATATAAAAGTTTTGTTTACTGTAGCGAACTTCTTTGTAGCGTTTTTTTAGTGCTTTGACGAAATTAGATAATTCCTCTTCCATTTCGGTGCTACACGAATTTAAGTTTAATTTTATTTTAACGTAACTAAGAACATCTTCCTGGTTTTTGTTTCTAAAATACTCTTCCGCCAGTTCTTTATAACTGAAGCTCTTCATATTTTTCTGAATATTTTTATTTGCGTCTGTTATGTTTTATCCGTACACTTAGAGGATTAACTGAGTAATCCCTTATCGAATCCGTAGTTTTATACATTTTTAGATACATGTTATTCACACATTGATCTTTAATTTCATAGCAGGTAGTGCTTAAATTGCACAAAACTGCACATGTTGTCCAGACCTTAATATCAGGTAAAACTAATTAGTATCTCGCCAATATTTGTTGTTGTTGTTGGGTTGTTTTTTTATTTTTAGTGGTTTAATGTCCCGATTATTGTTATAAAATTGCTTATGACTTTGGTTGACCCTAACATTTGATAACAGGTAAATTTAGAAACAGATCATATGTTTACTGTAGAATTTTGTGATAATTTGTGATAATTTTATGACTTATTTTTTGCTGATCAAAACAAAGCCATTAAACCCTTTCGCAGGTATTATATTTAATTTTTTTAGTTTTACGTAGTCTAAAGTAAAAACATAAACTTTTAGGCAAAAAAGTGAAAATTATATACACCATTGTATACGAGTACTTTGGAGTAATTTCATTAAAATGAAAAAAGTGTTCTACACACGGCTCGTCACGGGTGCAAAAGTATATATAGCGGTAAAGAGGACACTTTCACCTTTCTCCGGGTGGTATACATTTCTTGTTCCCTTTTGTTCCCTAGAAGTTCTATTCTACTAAAGTTTAAATTTGAGAAAAATATAGTAGTTTCATAAATATTCCGTAACGCCCTTAATATTAAACGCTAGAGCTCTGACCACTTACAAAAACTAAAGACTATAATCCTACCAACATTATAAAAAAGACCGCAGGCCATTATCGATGATAGCTTGCGAGTAGTAATCATTTATTTTTGATAAAAAACAACAGAAAAACACCTTTTTCTGAAATTACAAAAAACCGTTGAGTTTGACAGCATGCCACGCTCACAATTATCAATAGTTTAACCTAATTTTTTGGCTACCTTAATCTGGATATATTAGCTGCAAAAGGGCGTAAAAATTTTAAAAATCGGTGACAAAAAAAAATTTGACTTTTTTTTTTGAAATTCTGTAACTTTTGAACCGATCAAAATATTGAAGTAATTTTTATTTTATTGGATAGATATTTAGCTCAGCTTGACTCAGTTTAAAAAACATTAAAATTGATAGAGGACTTATTAAGGAATTCTAGGTCAAAGTTGAACTTTTGAATTTTTTTAACTTTTAGAGTGAAATATGGGTTTATTATTTTTTTATTTATTAAAAAATTTAATATTTAAAAACTTTAAATAAAGATATCGAGGCAATCTCGATTAATATAAATTTCAAAATTTAATATTTGGAAATTAATAATAATTATAAATATTTTTTGTAATAATGGAATTTTTTTAATGTTACACTGAAAAAAATTTGTACACTAAAAAAATAGTAAAATCAACTGGAGATTTGGCTATTATTACAGAAAAATTAAAAATTTTTTGCTGTCAAATTTGCAAATTTTTTACACTCAAAGAATTGTTACACTTAAAAAAAACGTTAATAATATTATCTAAAAATATTGCTATTACTACAGAAAAATTTATTATTTTTTGCTGTCAAATTTGATAATTTTAAAAACATTTTAAAAATAAAACTTCAATAAATTTTAATAGCATTTGTAACAATGGTAGGTTCTGTTTATAATAATTTTTTACTAATACTATGTTTTTCGTACTTAAATAACAATGAAAGGCAATTATAATTATTATTCATTTGACTCAAATATTGATTGCAAATATTCCATATTTTGTTCTGTGCTATCTCTGTTCTTTAGTACTTTTTCCGCTTCTTCATCTAAATCCCGATGTTCCACTTTCCATTGATTTCGAATACTGGAGATAAACGGATCTGACGTTGCCAATAATATATTAAATAGATTTTCATTTGTTGAATTTCGTGAAATTTTTCTACTATTGTAATCCTTCTTCCTTTTTTCCTGAGCCTCCTCTGATAGATCTCCAAGTGGAGATTTAATGACATCTTCTCCATAATAAAGGATTTTGTGAACTGTTGCAGACATATTTCTCCATTGGTAGTTGGTTGTATATATTTTTGCAGTTTCCTTAGCATAATCTCCAAATTTTCTAGAGTCAATTTCTTCATTGCAAGCAAGTACTTCTAGGATTATTTTAAATCTGAAAATGAGGCTTAAATCCACTCCTGTTATTTCAGATGCTGTTTCTGGATCTGAAAAGAATCTTCTTGCGGTATTGCCATCATTTGTATTGCCTGACCCTTGTTTTGGCTGATCTATAATTAATCCAAATTTGCGATATTCATCTTGAACATGTTTCTTTTTTGAACTTCTTAACTCTTTGTTGGTTTCGTTGTTTCTTATTGATCCTGAAGACCCGAAATCCAAATCATTTTTATCTGATTTTTAGTATGTGTTCCATAAGTCGTATTCTTGCATGTAGTGGTGATAATCCAAATTCATATGCATCGGTATTATCTAATGATTTTGTCGGTATTTGGTTTAATTGGGTTGATGTTGCTTAGCATATAATGCAGCTGGATCTAACTGTAATTGTAATGGCTGTAGTGTTGCAATTTGGGCCTTAATATCAATAACTTCTTTGTTAATGGCATCATGAGTTTCTTTTTCGAATTCAAATTTGATTGGCCTGCAGTATTTCGTAGAAGATGGTGTCTCATTTTTCCAAATATCCATTGTTTGCATTATACTAGTCGAAGGCTCTGGATCTTCCAAAATCTTTTTCATTCGCAATGGTACAAATGATACCATGAACATATCCGAGTCCGAAATATTTTCACATACAACTTGTTTGTATTGTTTTTGTCCCGAAGAACCATCACATCCCCATTTACAAAAAAGAATTAACTTTGTGTTCCCATATTTCTTTAAAGCATTTCCATGTTATTTCCTACATCTAGTTACATGTTGTTCACACATTGATCTTTAATTTCATAGCAGGTAGTGCTTAAATTGAACAAAACTGCACATGTTATCCAGACCTTAATAACAGGTAAAACTGATTAGTATCTCGCCAATATGGGGTTGTTTTTTATCTTTAGTGGTTTAATATCGCGATTATTGTTGTGAAATTGTTTATGACTTTGGTTGACCCTAACATTTGATAACAGGTAAATTTAGAAAGATATCATATGTTTGCTGTAGAACCTATTGTGATAATTTTATTACCAATTTTTGGCTGATCAAAACAAAGCCATTAAACCCTTTCGCAGGTATTATATTTAATTTTTTTAGTTTTACGTAGTCTAAAGTAAAAAACATAAACTTTTAGGCAAAAAAGTGAAAATTATATACACCATTGTATACGAGTACTTTGGAGTAATTTCATTAAAATGAAAAAGGTGTTCTACACACGGATCGTCACGGGTGCAAAAGTATATATAGCGGTAAAGAGGACACTTTCACCTTTCTCCGGGTGGAATACATTTCTTGTTCCCCTTTGTTCCCTAGAAGTTCTATTCCACTAAAGTTTAAATTTGAGAAAAATATAGTAGTTTCATAAATATTCCGTAACGCCCTTAATATTAAACGCTAGAGCTCTGACCACTTAAAACCACTAAAGACTATAATTCTACCAACATTATAAAAAAGACCGCAGGCCATTATCGATGATAGCTTGCGAGTAGTAACCATTTATTTTTTATAAAAACAAAAGAAAAACACCTTTTTCTGAAATTAAAAAAAACAGTTGAGTTTGACAGCATGCCACGTCCACAATTATCAATAGTTTAACCTAATTTTTTGGCTACCTTAATCTGGATATATTAGCTACAAAAAGGCGTAAAAATTTTAAAAATCGGTGACAAAAAAAATTCGACTTTTGGCCAATGAAAAACGATTTTCAGCCACCGTGCGCCGCCCGTTTTTGGAAATTCGAGCCGTCGCCAAATATATTAAATTTCTACGGCTCTTATATGTAATTAGAATGACAAATGCATTGTTTATTATAATTTGCGATTGTAACTGTACAATTTTTCACACTATACAATTTCTCGCTACAGCATAGAATTATATTTAATGTGTATAAAAAAATTCTTTTAAAAATTTGTTATTAGCCGACGGCTTGTAGTCAAATGTTTTGCCTCGCCACCGCAGCAATTTTTTCATAAGCCTCTGCGAAAGCGGTTTTTTCACACATGTCAAAATTTTATATTGTCAAGATATCATTTGGCACAGTAGAAACATTACATTTTCCGCCACAAGCAAATATTTTTTTACTATAGTACTACTTTTCTATCGTTTGGCATCCGGTGCAAGTGCAGCTTCAATACACAAAACCGTTTATTTAATGTGATAATTTTTGAACAAATTGGTTGCTAGAGGTTCTTAATCGAAAGAGATTATTATTTTGGCTAAACTTCGTTACATTTTATGTCAGAAAGAATAGGACATGAGACAATATTCCAAACACTTTCATCATCAGTATTCTTATGTGCTTAGGTGGCTCGGTTGAATGTGATTTCAAATTTGCATTTATACAAATAATGATTCGAAAAAGTATACGAGCGTTATTTGTATTGCGGAAGGTATTATTCGTTGTTTTTAAAGCAAACACAACTTCACCACGATAAATATTCAAACTTTGCCATCACTAATTAACGTTATATTAACCCATTGCTACACTTTTTTTATTTCATGTACCATTTTTCTTTCTAGTTTTTGTTTTTACTTAACCCTGCAGCCACACGCTCAAGTTTTTCACACATACTGCTTATCAAAATTCATTTAAATTGATAGCTGTTACGTAGGCTGCACGCAATTTTAAAGCTATTTCATTTTTCTAGATGTCATCGTCAAGAAAACAGCTTCAAGTGCTTGATCCATACTAGAGATGGGCATCGCTCACGTGTTTAGCGTGAATCATGCATGATCGGGAGCAGTTTTTCGTTTCAATCACGCGAGCGTGCATGAGTAGATTTTTTTCGTGATTTTTTCGATTTAGGAATTTTTTTCATATTTTTAATAGGTACGTGGTTTTCAATTTTGTCAAGAATGTATTATGGTACTGATGTGAATGAACGCGTCAAAGTAGCAGTATAAGTCAGAGTTTCGACTGGCGAACATTTGGAAGAAAAAATTCTGCAATTCTTTTTCGTTTTTCATTCGCGTTTACTCAGACGAACAAGACCTAAAAATTTTAAGTTTTTGGAAAAAAGCTAAAGATGTTCCAATTCTGCGAAAATTGGCTAAACAAATACTGTGTGTAACATCCAGCTCAGCTACCAGCGAAATTTTTTTTCAACGACAGGAACAAGACTTGAAGAGATGTGTCACAGACTTCTCGGGAAAAATGTTTACGAAATTTTATTTCTGCATATATCTATTTATCTATTATCTATTAACGCTAGATTGTTTATGAGGTAGAAAATGAATGATTATAATCAAAATATTTTAAATCCATACATATATGTATTTTCTTTAATAATTTTCAATTGCATTCAATTGTCAAATTTAATGTTAACTACAAAGTTTGAAATCGCATGATACATATGGACATACATACAGTGTTGTTCAAAGCATTTTGAACAACCATTACATTGCAATATTTTTTCAATTTAAAAGAAACTTTACACTGCTAGCTATAAAAGGTATTCTTCAATAAAGAAGTCAATCCTTCTATGTAATAAAAATAAAAATTTATTGCATAGACTTAACCTTTCAAATTATAAAAAAATAAAATTATAAACAAAACTCAAAACTTCGTGTGACAAAACATTTTGAACAAAATTAAAAATTTCAATACTTAGATGGAACTAATAAGATTCTCTATGATCGTTATTGGAACTGCAGACCATGCATTTTTGATGGCTCGGAAAAGTAAATTTTCATCACACCCCACTGATTCCCAATTGACGTTTTTGTTGACGATTTCCTAGAGATTTTCAATTGGATTTAGGTCCGGGAACTGTGCAGGCCACTTCGTGACATTAACCCCTTTCTGCTCAAACCAAGTCTTGACCACGTACGATGTGTGCTTAGGGTCATTGTTCTGTTGGAATATCTAAGGATTTTGCATTATCTCCTGGGCGTGAGGTAGCATTAGGCTTGCCAGATCTAATTTGTCAAAAAGCTTGACATTGACCAAAAAAAATTGATTTAAAAAAAAACTTGACAAATAAAAACACTCATACTAAATATATAAAAGAGAATTTTAGTTTTTAAAGAAGAACTTCTGGATAATTATTATTGGGAAAATACGAATTGAATTTTAACTTTTACTCGTAAAAACAATTTTGCTGAGAGTTTTTAGCTAGTCTATAATAAATAAATAATAATTTTCATAAATAACTTGACAATTCTTCAAACACATAAGTTTTATAAAAAAAAAAACAATGAAAAACCGCCTGTATTATTCCACCATGGGTATATCAAGTCGGCTAAGCTGATAGAAGGATGGCGCGCCGGTAAAACCCCGGCTCAAGCCGAATCGCCGCCACGACTTGCTTCTCTGGTTCAATGTTGTCAATTTACTAGTGTTGAGTAATGGGGTAAATATCAGTGTTGGCACTTTTATAATAATTGTACAGAAAGTTATAGTTATAGTTATTTTTTAAACTATAATTGCACGAAAAAAAATATGTATCATATTAGTCCTTAGTTCTATTGATAGTAAAAATATGGGATTTAGATTTGTTTTTTAGAAATATACACATACTTTTTTTAAGTATTATTACATAGCTAGAATAAATTTGAGAAAAAAAATTAACTTACAAAAAGCTTGACAAATCACTTTTTCACTTGACACTTGACGCGCATTAAAAAACTTGACAATCAGGCCAAATCAGGCCCTTCTGGCAACCCTAGGTAGCATGGTGTTTTGCAATACATCCTTGTACACAAATCGATCCATTATTCCATAGATTTTTTAAAAAATAACCCCACACCATCACATGACCTCCGCCATGTTTAACAGTACCCTGAAAGTATCTGGGGTACAAGCGAGTGCTTACTGGCCTGCGTACTCTTCTCATTCCATCAGAATCAACAAAGTTAAACATTGATTCAACGGAAAAAAGCACACTGTTCCATTCATCTACAGTCCAGGAAAGATGTTTCTGAGCAAATTTTAAACGAGCTTTTCGATTTTTTTCGGAGATAAATGGCTTTTTCGCTGCTCTTCAGCCCTGCTTCAACAGCTCTCCTCTGAACTGTTCTAGAGCTCACTGGTAGGTTTAAAGACTCCGATTTATAAAGATATTTTTTAAATTCTCGAACTATCTATTGATGAAGTACAGTTTGGTCGGCCTCCAGAATGTCAGGGAGCCACAGTTTAGGTCCTTTTAAACTTGCTTAAAATGTAACTCACTGTGAATTTTGGAAAAAAATACTTTCTGGATAATTCTTTATTACACATTCCAGCTTGGAAATCTTTCATAACTTTATTTTTTTATATCGTTGGTGTGTTTTGCACAAGCCATGTTTATAATCTATTCCAAAGTTAATAATAAATAGCTAATCTTTTATGCAAAGCCGGTTTTTTTCAAAATGTTTTGTCGCTTTACTTTTTGGTTTATGCTGATACTTTATTTATTTTAATATTTGCAATGTTTAAATAACTGGTTTTTGTCGTTTTTTTATTAATAACAGATGTTCCTCTATATACTGGACTTTCATTTGCATAGTTAATATGGTTAGATTTTCTTTTATCTCCACAAAAGTCGACAATTGATTTTTGTTCAAAATATTTTGTCCGACACTGCATGTGTAAATCCTGCGTGACGAACCCTACATTCGCACCCGTTTTCACATTAATATACATATAAAAATTAATTTTATTCAGAAAAATATTTGATTATTTGATTTTAATTTGTAGTTTTAAATTGCTGCAGAATATTTTTAAAAAACAAACATGTTTTCTTGACAGTAAATTTAAATACTCGATGGAAAGAGAATTTCAAAAGCAAGTTCTTATCAAGTTTTAAAAGTATGAGTGTATCATTAAAAAAGTGTGAGTATATTGAAACTTAATAGACAAAACTTGATCGTGTAACCCCAAAGTAAGAAAAACTTTTTTGGTTTGATTAATTAAGTATTAATCAAACAAAAAACATTGATTTTTTGTATTTTGTCAACTATGCGAGTTTTTGGTTTATTTGATCGATTTTAACTACTTATGTGACAAAATACAGCAAACATTGCAAACCAGCAGCAAAGTGATTATTATTTCTGACTAAAAATATTACGAAATTTAACCAAAATAATAATCACTTTGGATTAAAAACCACAAAATCATTAACATTTTCTGTGATGACGTTCGATATTTTTATATTTTATAGACGGAATTCAATAAAAATATATTATCCTAATAAATTTTAAAAAGTTGCTTTTTAGAAAATACGTTTGCTAAAGGGCCTTTCACACTAAAATACTTTGTATTAAGACTTGTCAAAAGCTGTAATAATACGTGCAAGTGTGAAAGCAAATTATTATTAAAATGACAGTACAAATAGCCATGTATATTGTTTGGCGTAACATTAACTTTGCGCCCACCCTGTATATATATTGTTACGTTTCGACCTTTTTGATAACGTTTACTTGTTTGAGTTCTTTTAATTAGTCAAAAATAAAAACACAACGGAAATTGATTTTGAACTTAATGATATTTCATTTCCTTTAATACCACTCCTTTAAAATACACGAAGTTTGCTTATCGACTTTGACACTTTAAAAGATTTTTAACAACTGATCTATGCACGATGTTCACCATGCCGTAGCTTAGACAAGACTGACTACTCTGTGCCTGGCAGTATCGGCTTATATACCTGTTGACTGCTATGGTTCTCGAACGTAGTAGAAAGCCTGTGGTTTATTCAGCTATATTATGGCTGCGGCGTGTAGACGGCAGTAGCAAATTTATAATGTTGATGGCGAATCAACAAACCAATTTTATGTGAAGTTCATCCGTAATCCAATCGTGGGCGTTAGTCTTTGTTTACAATTGCTATGAAGATTTTTCGTACAGATTTCTTAAACAATCTAGTAGATTCTGGTTGCTGTTTCAAGAACTTTCTTGAATGTTCTGTTTCCGTTAGTTTGAATTTGAGTGCTCAAATTTGCATACACACGGTTGATTAAACTGTACTTAATCATCGCTGTATTTTTATGTTCGTTAAATTTGAATCTACATTTAAATTTTGTAACAATATTAAATCTTCATTGCAACAAATTAAAAGTTTAAAGAATATCAAAGTTACCTATGAAGTAATGGTAAAGTAAGAAAGAAAAATTGATTGAATATTGAGTTCTTGTTACAAATTTGATATAATTTGTTTTAATGAAAGTTTAATACAATATCTCCAGTTGTTCTAGGAAATATTTGGGTAAAGGTACCCTGATAATCAGCGTTAGCAACAGTAAAATTCGTATGGCAACTAGATACACCCCTCAATAATCAATTTCAATTTGTTTTTAATAAAACTATTAATATTTTACTAAATGTGTAAAATTATAATTTTGGAGAAAAAAGCGAAAACAAATTTAAAATGTTAGAAATTTTAGCAATTCTCATAAAAAGCACCAATTAATTTATATTTATGTTGAAATGAATTGTTTGGCTCAAGTTCGATATTTTAAAAATGAAATATTCACAATCTTGAAGAAATGTTCTTGAATCATCATAACATTTGAAAATGATACATATGTATATAGACAGACCGATATATTCATGTATGAGATTTTGATTGCGAAGCATGATATATGAGTTCACGTATACTAATATTTTGCAATATATGGAGCAAAATGCTTGCATGCATTTATGAAGAATACACTCACAGTAAAATATACGAAAGAATTTGCACACATATCGCTAGCTGGAATGAAGACTCGTGTAACTACACTCTTTATAATTTTATATTTCTATTTTTAATCATAAGCAACTATCAAACTTCCTTACATATATTTGAGTATAAAAACAAAAGGTATATTGGAATACATTTAAGTTTTTGTTTAGCCGCAAACGCACGAAAATAAAAAAAAAATGCATGAACTTTTTATTAATTTTTTATCTATTAAATATCATTATAATTAATAATAATATAAAAAAAACAATAAACAATGGAAGTTGTAAAAATGCGAAGCTATTTATCGGACAGAAAAAATCCTATCTTTAACTAAACATCTTATAATGGCGCTTAGACGTATAAAAATAATGCAGAAAAAATTTTATTTTTATTTGTTTTTAGTTAAATTTATTAAGAGTTAAATATATCTTGTAAATTGTATTTGTTTTACAATAATAATAGCAGTAAGCGAATAATAGTAGTTTTGAGGACAATTTAGAGCTATGTTGCACAATTACAACAGTATGCATTTAAGGGTTAAGACTTGCAGTACATATTGTAAATAGCTGCAAAATTTAACTAATTACAAGAAAAACAAATATAAATTAGACTAGAAATCAATTTTTGTCGATTTAAAAAGGATGAGAAATTACATCCGAGGAGATCCACTTTGACCACGATCCTGGTAAGAAGCCACGTGGTTGCGAGTCAATTTAAAAACGACTCTGCTTGTAAGAACTTTTATTCAGCTTAATGAAACAGGTAACGAGCTACTGAATCATCTTCAAAATAAAGAACTATTGTGAAGTTGAAGGCAAAATTATTTTGTTTTTATCTTAAAAAATGGTACATCACAAAATGTTAATTCACATTAAGTAAATCCCGAATGTTACTCACATTTTTTAAAAGTTTCATAGTTTCATCCCCACTTTCGTATAAGATTTACGAGATGAAAAAAACAAGAAATTATTCAAGGATTTCTTTTATTTTTAAAGAAGTTCAAAACAATAAAGCTTTAAAGTTCTTTGTCAAGGATAACGAAAACAACAAGAATAACAGTAGTACAAGAAAACAATGATAATACAACAATGAGAAAGATATAAAACATAAATAACTTTCATTTGTATGTCATCTGATGAGGACCCGGATTACTCTTTTTGTGAGCCTTTTGGGGGGTGAATTGTAACTATCATTTTTTTCCTGGATCCGCGCCTGTATACTATATACACATCATACTCAATACAAATATATAAAACATTCTTACAATTCACAAATATATTGTTGATGATTATTCGACTCGGGACTAACTAAAAGAATAAACTCCATGTTACCTGCCCCACCAATAGAATAAATCTAATGGAAATATTAACCTTGGTTGAGCTAATCACCCAGTTGACCACGTCTTTAATACATATTGACTGACGACAGCTCCATGCAATCTTCGATGAAATTCTCACTACATACTGAATGTTGTCGACAAGGCTAATGGAAAATCTTTATCAAACGCTATATATATTTTCAAATTAAATAAATTCTTTAATATATGTTGTGACTACTGTTATAATACATTGTCTCCTATATTGTCGTGCACGACGATATTCTTTACATTGTCGGTTCGAACAGCTAATAGACAATATATATATATAGACAATATATATATATATATATATATATATATATATATATATATATATATGTAGTTGTGTACATCAGTATGTGAGGGGATATTGCTGTTTGTGTGTGTTAATAGCACAAACAATTTAAACACATGGTTTGTTTTGGTAATGATTTTGTTTTGATCCTGTTTGCTAAACACACGCGCTTTGGTAATGGCGACAGAACCACGTATACATAGTGACGTTAATGAAACACGCGGTGCCGGCAAAGCCAAGGCCCAGAAAGAAATTTTTTACACACAAGGCGGTTACCATTAACAAGTTGTTGGTTGAATTTCCTGCTCCATTGCTCTTCTGAAATGGTAAAGTTCAATAAATAGAGCAGACTTTCTCAAAATAACTTATCGTACGCATATTAAAATTTGAAGACATCAGTTAACTGTGTCCTAGTTATTTCTAGACACATTTACTTACTCAGCAAAAGATCGTTGGGTTGAAAAAAGTTTAGCTAGTATTAAATATACATATCTCATTTACGTTATTACAACTGGGAGCGAATTATAACATTATCATATCATTCGTTAAACATGCTATCGTTGTCCCCTCTAGGAGTATTATTTTTTGTGACATGTTCAAGGATACGTTTTTGAACTGCATACCAGACAAGTCGTATTAATTTACATATCGCTTTTTATTGCACCAAGGTCACAACTAAAAGCAAAAGGTATTTTTTTTTTGGTTAATAATGAATAATCAATCGTCATATCATCCTCTAGATTACGTAAAAATTTCTTATAATATTATTCCTTACTTACATCTTAATTGTTGAATATATTATTTAATTCCATCTTAAGTTGTGAGTAAATTGAAAACTTTAAGTTCGTTTTCTGTGCTACTACTTTTTATGCGTTTTTCTTTTACTGATCTTTTTCATTTCAGGGGCAATTTAAAAAATAAGTTCCCGAAACACTGCAATTCCCACACGAACAAATAAATAAAAATAATATATATATTTTTTAATTCTTAAATATACATATATCGCTACTTATTCGTTAGTTTAGGCACACTTCAATGAAAATTAAAAAATATTCTTCCCTCTAGAGGTGACTTACACAAAATGAATAAGTTACAACGAATAATTTTTAAGTCAAAAATCACGTTGTTTGAGAAATGACTACGTTTCAATAAAGGAGCGATATGAATTAATGCATTAATTTTTGTAAAAATTCACTTTCATGAGATACGTATGTTCAATGAACATTACTCATATGTTAAAAAGAAAAAAAAACAAAAATATTCAGTTTCTTTTGAAACATCAACAAAAATCTTAAAAAAACAAATAACATTAACTAAAGTAGTTACGAATTAGATGTCCTGCCCCAATTAAAATTTTCAAATTTCAGTAATTAAAATTTAAAATTTTGATGTTAATTGCCTAAATTTTGATTTTAATTACTGAAATTTGAGAATTTTTTTCGGCATTCTTTGATATATTGGTGTGTGTTTGTGTGATTTTTGTTTCCCACGTTATATTAAGGGTGTTCACAGCTTTGTTGTTTTATTTTTAGTATTTTGTGAGTATGCGGGCGTGAGAATTTCTGTCTGTCTGTGGGAATATCTGTGTGTCTGTCTGTGGGAATTTAATTAAGTCTGTTAGTGTCTGAGGGTGTTGTTGAAATAGTTTGATTTCTTTTTTTGTATGTGAGCTCTGTTGTTTGTGTGTAATTTTCTCCGGCTGGTATTTATGTATATGTAGAAATAAATTGTTTTTCATGTCGGAGGAGGAGAGTTTCTATCAGGAGTACGGTACGTAGTATAAAATATTCTGATATATCTGAATAGCCCTAATTTTGTGTGTGTTTTTTGTTTATAATACTGGACGATGAGATTTTCTTATTTTGTTCTGTGTTAAAGTGTGTTTGTTTACATTTAATGTGTGGGGTTCTTTTAAAAATGTTTTCTTTTATTTATTTAAGCATGCCCGTCTTTTTGACTGAGCGTCTTTTCTAACGTCGCACAGTGGCTTAAAATCGTTTTTCATTGGCCAAAATTCTGTAACTTTTGAACCGATCAAAATATTGAAGTAATTTTTATTTTATTGGATAGATATTTAGTTCAGCTTGACTCAGTTTAAATTTTAAGGAATTCTAAGTCAAAGTTGAACTTTTGAATTTTTTTAACTTTTAGAGTGAAATATGGGTTAATTATTTTTTTATTTATTAAAAAATTGAATATTTGGAAATTAATAATAATTATAAATAATTTTTGTAATAATGGAATTTTTTTTAAGCTACACTTAAAAAAAATTTTACACTGAAAAAAATAGTAAAATCAACTGGAGATTTTGCTATTACAGAAAAATTTAAAATTTTTTGCTGACAAATTTGCAAATTTGTTTAGTCAAAGAATAGTTACACTTAAAAAAAACGTTATTAATATTAACAGAAAAATTTATTATTTTTTCCTGTCAAATTTGATAATTTTTAAAACATTTTAAAAATAAAAAGTGCAATAAATTTTAAAAGCATTTGCAACAATGGTAGCTTCTGTTTATTATTATTTTTTACTAATACTATGTTTTTCGTACTTAAATAACAATGAAAGGCAATTATAATTATTATTCATTTGACTCAAATATTAATTGCAAATATTCCATATTTTGTTCTGTGCTATCTCTGTTCTTTAGTAGTTTTTTGGCTTCTTCATCTAAATCCCGATGTTCCACTTTCCATTGATTTCGAACACTGGAGATAAACGGATCTGATGTTGCCAATAATATATTAAATAGATCTTCATTTGTTGAATTTCGTGAAATTTTTCTAGTATTGTGGTCTCTATAAAATCTGCAATCCTTGTTCCTTTTTTCCTGAGCCTCCTCTGATAGATCTCCAAGTGGCACCAAATGATATTTAATGACATCTTCTCCATGATAAAGGATTTTGTGAACTGTTGCAGACATATTTCTCCATGGGTAGTTGGTTGTATATATTTTTGCAGTTTCCTTAGCATAATCTCCAAATTTTCTAGAGTCAATTTCTTCATTGCACGCAAGTACTTCTAGGATTATTTTAAATCTGAAAATAAGGTTTAAATCCACTCCTGTTATTTCAGATGCTGTTTCTGGATCTGAAAAGAATCTTCTTGCGGTATTGCCATCATTTGTATTGCCTGACCCTTGTTTTGGCTGATCTATAATCAATCCAAATTTGTGATATTCATCTTGAACATGTTTCTTTTTTGAACTTCTTAACTCTTTGTTGGTTTCGTTGTTTCTTATTGATCCTGAAGACCCGAAATCCAAATCATTTTTATCTGATTTTTAGTATGTGTTCCATAAGTCGTATTCTTGCATGTAGAGGTGATAATCCAAATTCATATGCATCGGTATTATCTAATGATTTTGTCGGTATTTGGTTTAATTGGGTTGATGTTGCTTGGCATATAATGCAGCTGGATGCAGCCTTCGTGTTAGTCAAAGCCTGATCTACTTTTCCATCTATCATTGTCAGCACTAATTGGTAGCTTACTTCAATTTGCTGCCCATCTAACTGTAATTGTAATGGCTGTAGTGTTGCAATTTGGGCCTTGATATCAATAACTTCTTTGTTAATGGCATCATGAGTTTCTTTTTTAAATTCAAAATTGATTGGCCTGCAGTATTTCGTAGAAGATGGTGTCTCATTTTTCCAAATATCCATTGTTTGCATTATACTAGTCGAAGGCTCTGAATCTTCCAAAATATTTTTCATTCGCAATGGTACAAATGATACCATGAACATATCCGAGTCCGAAATATTTTCACATACAACTTGTTTGTATTATTTTTGTCCCGAAGAACCATCACATCCCCATTTACAAAAACGAATTAACTTTGTGTTCCCATATTTCTTTAACGCATTTCCTACATGTTATTTGCTACATCTAGATACATGTTATTCACACATTGATCTTTAATTTCATAGCGGGTAGTGCTTAAATTGAACAAAACTGCTCATGTTATCCAGACCTTAATAACAGGTAAAACTGATTAGTATCTCGCCAATATGGGGTTGTTTTTTATCTTTAGTGGTTTAATGTCCCGATTATTGTTATAAAATTGTTTATGACTTTGGTTGACCCTAACATTTGATAACAGGTAAATTTAGAAAGAGATCATATGTTTGCTGTAGAACCTATTGTGATAATTTTATTACCAATTTTTGGCTGATCAAAACAAAGCCATTAAACCTTTTCGCAGGTATTATATTTAATTTTTTTAGTTTTACGTAGTCTAAAGTAAAAAAACATAAACTTTTAGGCAAAAAAGTGAAAATTATATACACCATTGTATACGAGTACTTTGGAGTAATTTCATTAAAATGAAAAAAGTGTTCTACACACGGCTCGTCAAGGCTGCAAA
The DNA here is from genome assembly GCA_956483585.1 of Gymnocheta viridis. Lineage (NCBI taxonomy): Eukaryota > Metazoa > Arthropoda > Insecta > Diptera > Tachinidae > Gymnocheta > Gymnocheta viridis. The sequence continues at coordinate 72,753,445 of OY101441.1, forward strand.
AGTATATATAGCGGTAAAGAGGACACTTTCACCTTTCTCCGGGTGGTACACATTTCTTGTTCCCCTTTGTTCCCTAGAAGTTCTATTCCACTAAAGTTTAAATTTGAGAAAAATATAGCAGTTTCATAAATATTCCGTAACGCCCCTAATATTAAACGCTAGAACTGTGACCACTTACAACAACTAAAGACTATAATCCTACCAACATTATAAAAAAGACCGCAGGCCATTATCGATGATAGCTTACGAGTAGTAACCATTTATTTTTTATAAAAAACAAAAGAAAAACACCTTTTTCTGAAATTAAAAAAACCGTTGAGTTTGACAGCATGCCACGCTCACAATTATCAATGGTTTAATTATTTAATGGTTTAATTTTTTGGCTACCTTAATCTGGATATATTAGCTGCAAAAAGGCGTAAAAATTTTAAAAATCGGTGACAAAAAAAATTAGACTTTTGGCCAATGAAAAACGATTTTCAGCCACTGTGCGTCGCCGTCAATTTATTGTCAATATCATTTTGCCTCAACGTCGTCATCAATTGAACAATATTTTTGCATTCTATAACGGGATGACGACGTCGTTGACGATTTATCGTTTATGTCAACATATCAAACACACATCTCTAAATATTTGAAACAGCTGTGTGGTTTTTTTGGTAATTTTGAACAAAAATTTTATTAAAAGTTGAAATGTTTTTACTTGTGATCAAGGCGTATATAACCAGATGACAACATTAAAGCAGCTGGCTATTCGTTGCAAATGTCAAAATACATACAAAATACTTTTACTTTTTTTTCTTTATATGTTTTCTTTGTTTTATGGGTTATGTTTTTGACATACGCAATGAAACTACACAAACAAAAATGCCTGTTGTTCTTGTATTGTTGTAAGTGTTTTCCTAATGCTGTCACCTAGTTAAATACACCTTGCATGTGATTTAAATTCAGACTAGAGTGAAGATGAAAATACAAGAAAACAAAATCTCATATTAAAACGAAAGAACTTCGACATATTTAACCTACCGGACGGCAAGTGAACACAAATTTTATTTTTATGTTCCACTATTTTCGCTCATTATTTCCTTACTTTTTGTCTTCCATCTCTTAAACGTAACGGCGAGCCAAGATAATTTAAAACTCTTGCGATTTCTTCCCATTGTTCTCTAAAACTTCTTGAAAGAGTACTTCTGCAAGATCCCACTGCAAGAGAGGGATTCTTCTCCAACTCTTCTACTGATTTTTCAAACTGAGTTGCAGCTGTTATTTTAAATTTTCCAGTTTTCTCCATTTTTCAATTTAGGTATGTATATTTCAAATAAATTCAAGTCGTTATGAAAAATGGCGACGACAAATTCAAATTTTAAATTTACTATGAGCGGTGCTTAAAAGAAAGTAAAACTTCCAGACAAATATCGAAGGTATTGGTGGGTGAAGACGGGTAACCCCCATAGGAGGAAATTATTATTTTTTTATATCTGCAACTGTAAGAGTGAGACTTTCTAAATTTAGTGAGTTTTATTCTTAGAATAATGTTCAATTTCTAGAAAAATACTGGCGATATAAGAATGGGGAAACGGTTAACCCCATACAAGGTAATTGTTAATATTCCTATATCAGCACAAATACAATAGTCATGCTCGCAAAATTTTATGTGGGTTACTCTTAGCACATTTGTTTGTTTCAAAGGCTTCGCTTGCAGTTTGGTCGTATAATATTTTTGCACGACCGAAATATTGATTATTGCATAATTCTTCCAAATGTTCGAAAAGGTTTGCTTTCAGTTTTTTGCTTGTATAATTAATTATTGGTTGGATCTTTGTATTGAAATCGTGTATTTTGCAGAGTTATGATTTGCTTAAATAATATTAGAGAACTCCAGATTAAACAATAGCCATTATCGTCCCTTTTTCACGCGGAAAGTTTACATTGCAAAGTGTTAATTCAGCTTGGAGAAATACAAAGAGAGGAAGTATTTCTTTCTTTATCTCACTCTCACATTCTACCAGTAGAACTCAGATTTTTCAAAGTAAACTTTCCGGGTCTAAAATAATGAAATTCCAGAAGTCGGATATAAAAATTAACAATTTATGCTTATAAATATTACTTTTATTTGTATGGGTGTAGCGTACCACAACGGGTGCGGCTACTTCAATATCAAATGATCACATAATTTTTTATTTTTATAAAAAATCACAATAAAACAATTAAGATACGACTAATTTTGTTACGAGCGAATTAGCATTCAGTATAATGAAAATCAAAATTTTATAGCCATTACAATACGATTAAATACGCTATAGAAATAAAATTGTTAGTTTTTAATAAATTTCACAGGTGAAGGGTAGATAAACTGATACTGGTTAGTGCTAGAGTATATTTAAATACGAATCCATCCAAAATGATGAGTAATAAAACGACTGTCTGAGAAGCAGGGAAACCGCAAATATGCAACAACATTTTTTTCTTATTGGTGGATATCAGATTTTGTATTTCCAAATTTTGTTATATAAGGTAGAATCTGTTTATCAAACTAATTATGTATATAAAAAATAACAAAGGTATTCCATGTATTAAGAAATTGTTCTAATGGAGGGGATAATGCAGGAGAACATGACCAGAACACTTATCTAATATCGTGAGGAAGTGCTGCTATGACAGCAGAGTAATGGGTTTGAATTGGAGGTTTAATAGAAGAATATTAGCACGAGTGTCCACATAATAAAGCAAAACTTGGAACGAAATTTAAAAAAGAACAAGAATGTTGTAATTCTTATAAATTAGGTATCTATGAAAGTGATACTACAAAACAAAATCCACTAATTTGTGAATGAAACAAAATTTATTTACTTCTATTAATGAATAGTTCTTAATATCGCTATTATTTTTTCCACTACAAGCTTTAAGAAGTAATAAAATTTTATATTTCAGCTACGTCCTTGCAAAGGTTTTTATTAATGATGAGTAAGAATACATATAGGAAAAATTATTTTATAACAAAAGTTATTCAGAACTGAAATTTTTTTAAAATATGGATTATATTATCTCGTTTGCATAATTTTTTCGCCACTGTATATTCATTTCTGTCATTCCATCAAGAATCATAGGAACATGCATTATTTGTTGTGTTTTCAGTAATCTTAAAATGTATGATTTTGCTGACTACAAGCAGCGGATTTAATCACTGCATATTTCGAGTTATACCGTCCAAGACCTGTAGACAGAGCTTCATTTGCTATCTGCAGGATACCCCACGTGCCGGTGAAATTGCCTGTTACGTATCGATTTTTTTAATGTAGTATACGGATTTAAATGTCATTACAGAGAAATTGAAAATGCTACATGTCGATGAAGTAGAAATGATGAATCGACACATATTCTCATTTAATGTTTTGTATGTTAAGCCACTCTTGCACTCTTCACAATAACTTCCGGTAGTATAATAAAATTATGCCACTCAAAATAAAACGATTTATTCAAGTTAACAAAGAATAATTTAAGGCATAGTTCATATCAAAGTGCAACAACTACTATGAATGGGACCAAAATGCAAGATTTAAAATTTTATTAATTAAATAACTTCAAAGTTAACCGCCAAAAATATGTGCCACCGTTATAATAACATAGCTCAACAACCAAAATAGGAATGAGGTGAAACCAAAAGCAAATGAAAGTTGAGGTTTCCCTAACAAAACCCCCAAGGGTTTTTTTGCTTAGTGATAGTTTTTTTAAGCATTTGAAGTTGAGGATTTTGGAACGCTGTCTAACAGAAGAAAATTATTAATAATCGTTTGATAAAATAATGCTTATTTATTTTTATTATCCTGGAATGTTTTTGGGTCGAGGAATCCATTTGGATATTTATTTTTATCTTAAACTCACGCTAGATGACGCTGTCATAAAAATTTTATTATTTCTTGTAGATTGTCATATAAAAAATGGTATTTTTCTTTCTTGAGGCTAAACAATTATTTTATGATGTTGGCATCATTGTAAAATATATATCCAATGATATTACAAAGTACATTTATTATTACTAGAGTACGCCTAGTGGTCGAAATTCGACCGCCAGTTTAAACGTATTTCTATTTTAGTAGCATTTTTTTAAAGAAAAAAAACTACCTAATGACTCATTTCATTTCCCACGAAATAAATAATAAACAAAATAAACACGCACATTTATAGCTCATATACGTATGAATGTAGATATTCTTAAACACTCATTCCCAATTGACCTGAGATTCGAAAAAAATTAAAGCTCACAAAAGTGAAGAATTTTCGAAACAAATATGCTCGATAAACTATCGATAATATTTTATGTCCGTTTATTTGAACCATTCCCGATATTTTCGCGACAATAAACATTCGAAAAACTACCGCGATTTTTGTACCATAACATTCGCATTAATATCTTTTTTGATAAAATGGCGAAGCATGAAAGTATAAGAGATTATTTATTATACATAAATCCTCGAACATATGTACATATATTTTGCTTACAGTATATATAGTCTTTTTTGTTTTTTATTTTATTTAGGTTTTGCGAATATAGAGAATACAAAGAATTTTGTTCTCTATTATCAGTAAAGGTTTGTGAAAACTATGTTGATCGAGAATGTAGCGATACTTGCTCATTTTCTACCAAAAATGAGAATGATATAATAAAAACAAGTAAGAGAGATATATTCGGCTGTGCCGAATCTTATATACCCTTCACCAAAGCATGGAGTGACGAAAGAAGTCACAATCACGAAGATTCGCGCCCACGAAATACGAAAAAAAAATTTTTAAAATTATTTAAATGGAAAAAATTACATTAAAGCAAAAAAAATTGCCACTCACCGTCTCACGAACGCACCCCCACGTGATGGAAACAAAAAATTAAACACGATCACGCATTATTGGTTCTAATCTCTATTTCATAGTATAGGCTGATTTCATAAACACAGCTTCCAAAACAACACTGAAGCATGAGTTTACAAGGCATTCTAAAAATATTAACATCCCCTTATTAGCACTTATATATTTTTTCACACATCCAAGAAGTGTTTCAACGTCTTCATCAATAAGAAATTCTCCCAAAATAAATAAAAAATATTGCCAACTATTACATAAATCTGCTTGTCTAATGATTAAAATGTTCCAATATTATCTACATATTGAAAATAATTTAAAGCTATCAAAAATTCTTAAAAAAAGATCGAACTTTTTCAAATAAAAAGTAAAAGTAATAAAAATGTATCAAAAATTAAAAAAAATAAATTTATAAATGGTTGGTCAGGATTTGAAACCGTACTTTCTTACCCGGTGGCACGGTTTTGAATCCTGAACACAACACAATGCTATTTTTTAGAATTTTCGATACATTTTAGTTGTTTTTATTACTTTTTATTCGAAAAAGTTTGTTCCACAATTTATTTAAAAAACCAGGCACAATCTCATTTATAATATTTTTTTTTAATTTTCGCGTTTTTTCCAATTTTATGAACAATAAAAGGTTTATTTTTCAAAAATATCCAATATGTTATCAGATAGGCTTTTGTACAGTGATAAAATAATTATATAATGAATTCAGTAAGTTGTCGACATTTTTATTTGATATAGTATAATATTAATAACAAAAATAAAAATAACTTGACGGTGTAAGAAAAAATATTAAATTATAAAATATAACAAATTATTTTATAATTCATTATTTTAATTTAATTTTTTCTTTGAAACTCGTATGATGTACGTATGTATGTATGTAAACTAGTGGTATTCTGATAGTTGTCTTTTTAAAATTTTGTTAACTTTTCCATTTACTTATCTGTATTGCGGTTGGACCAGACGATAAAGGTTTTGGTTCAATATAACCTGTATATTTCTGATATAGAAACACAATGGAATTTCATTTTGTATATGTTGAATTGGGGAAAATACGAAAATATGCAAAAAAAAAATTAAATACAAATATGTATGCATATACTATTTTTGGAAATTTTTCCCAAACATTCCGATCTAAAAATCTAAAGTTCATATGTGTGATATGTACGATAGGAACTGATTGTTTGGAAAATATTTGATGAATTGCGAACTATTCTTAGAACACATCTTAATTAAGCCCACATTAAATTATTCAATTGGATAATGCCATCTAGAAGCTAAATATAAATTTGTAGAAAGTAGGTATTTGCAATACTTTTATTCAAAATACAAATGCATTTTAAATTTTTATTCCAAATACAAAATAGCTTTTAATAAAAGTTTAATTTTTACAATGGAAATTATATTTTTTAAGTTTTTTTACTCTATAATGTTGCTGTTTTTTAATCAATATTAAATCATACAATTTTCCTGATGTTCTCATATTTTTAAAATTTTTTGGCGTTTTAGAGATTTTTTCAAGATTTTTGGCTGTCGATTGCCAATTATATGATTTTTTTTAAATAAATTTTGGGAATAATTTCCAATATTGTAGTTGCAATTTTTAGAATATGCGCTATTTTCGCGGGGTTTTCAATTTTTTAGTTTCTTTGCTAATTACATTTTTGAGCTTGATATCAAATTAAATTCTTACATCAAACTTTGTTTTTATATTATAGAAAAATGGCAATTAATTGAAGTGCTTTTGAAGATTAACTCACTGATGTTACAGAATGAAAGAAACATTTCTTATCAAATTCTAGCCGGGAAGAGATTTTTCTGCTTTGTTATGTGTTACTAAGGAACCAAACAACATTTTAATTGTCAAAAGATTTTTTATCACATTGTACAAATACAATAATAATACCGGGTTCTGATATACTGCAGGTACGCTCTGCACCTGAATATAGAAAATAATTAAAATGACACAAGTATAACACAGGATGTAAGCATCAATTTTGCATTTCTTCTGAAATCACAAATTGTCATAAAAAATGAAATATTAATACATTTTCAAAACAAAAGGAAAATTCAATTTCATTGCTTTAGTATATTTACTCGTACATAGTGTCTTGACGATCCATTACATTTCTTTAATATAAATAATATAAAAAATAATTATGGGTATTTATATACGAAAAGAAAATGTAAGCAATAAAAAATACTGTAATATGCATGCATAATATTGTACTAATAAACGTACAAAAATAAGTTTAAAGAAACAAACAAAAACAAAACAACAGATTGCTTTTCGATTGTTTAAATATACACATGTATACACACAATGTGTACATGTGCCCATGAACGCATTTCAGTATGTATGTATATAATATATGTGTGCCAAAAAGGGAAGATTTACAACAACCACACCAATTTCCATCAAAAATTTGAAATTTTTTGTATTTTATAATAAATAAGATATATTATGTTCTTAAACGCGTAAACTACTAAGAAAAATACAACTGCTCTGTGGTGTACAAGAAACGGAAACCAACCATGAGGTTGTTGGATTGAATTCCCACGCAACTTTTTCTAAAATTTTAAAGGTAAAATTATTTCGAATGCCATTTTTTTTTGCTCATATTTTAGTCGTTAATGGACCGACTTCAATTATTTTCAGTCTAAACCTTCGTAGAACTCCATACAAGAGATCTGCTTCATAAAATTGACCGTAGGAAAGTTGGGGCCATAAAAAAAACAACAGAATAGGAAATATACCAAAAAAAGTTTTTTGGCTATATCTCATTAATTATTGGACCGAGTTTTGTTATTTTCAAACCGAACAAATTTATGAAAAATTCCAAGAGAATGATATAAAATTTATTTCTCTGTGTTGTGTTTTGGCCTTAATTATAACTACACCAAAATGTAACAGACGGACAGACGGACATCTCTCATTCGACTTCTCTATCTATAAGGATCCAGAATATATATACTTTATGGGGTCTTAAATGAATAATGAAGAAATTATATACGAAATGACAAACCTAATTTTTTGGTGAAGGGTATAATAACAGAGTCTCTCATTTGTGAGTTAGATTTCTTAAAGCTTACAACACAAAAAGACGTTTAGTGTAAAAAACAGTGAAAGTTGTCTTTCATAAAAACTTCGCAATATTTGATACGCACTTTTAGCAAAAATTATTCGATACCGAAATGGAATCGCTTAATGAGTAGTTTGAAATATATAATTGATATTGCTAAAGCTTCGTCTATGGTTCTATAGCGAATCTGTGAAACCGAAAGTTTTTATAAACAAAACTGAGCAACAGGTAAACTTTTTTTGATTCATTTTTGAGTGTCATTCTCGAAAGTTTTACACGACAAATGTTCCAGATACAATCGAAATCGATATCATTACCGAAAGCCTTGGTCAAGTGGGTTGCTTTGCTTATGTTTTTACTTGCACAAATTCTTGCATAAGCAAATGCGTGTACGTGTGTATTTTTAGCATTTGGAGTGTCAACTTTATGAGACTTTTATTTCTTTAATAATTTACCGATTGAAATTATTTAGTCGGGTCAATAAACCTCAACAATGTTTACCATTTGGTAAAAGATTAAAGAAAATCGGCTGGCAAGCAAAGGAGAGAAAGGGATCTAAATATTTGTCTTTGCCTATTTATATACACATATTATTTACATTATCAGTACGTTACTATTGCAAAAAAATCTATGCAGAAAGTTTCATTTTGTTATCAATATTTTATATTTTTCGATTTTATGTTAACAAAAAGTCAGTCTGGGTAAATTTTTATTGCGTTAAAGCAAATAAATAAGAAGGCAGTGTTTTAGGAAGGATATATACAGAGTTGTCAGAAAATTACAGATTAAATGTGCTAGATTGCCGAAAAAAGTGCTAAAATGCTCTACGGATCAAACAAAGTATTAGTTTTTGCAACATTGCTTTTAATTAATATACAGTATGACCTCGGTTACTGCAACCCTCGATGAGCGCAACTCCTCGATTATTGCAACAACTAAAATATTTACATTATAGACTCAGTGTATGCAACTTGGTAAAAATTTTTGACTCAGTTAACGCAACTTTTAAATTTTGCCGTCAGGTTGTTTTTTTTCTTAACTATTTTTTACCGTTTGTCTCAAAATATACAAATACATACTATGTATGTTGTTTGCACGTGCATTTCTAAATTGTATTTAGTCTAGAAGTGGTTGTCTTTGCGAAGAGTTCTTCTTTTGAAACATAAAGATACCAGTGATTAATAAAAGAGTTAAGCTTACAAGTAAAGAAAAAGTGTAATTCTCGAAAAACTCAAATTATGCAGCTGAAGATGAAGATGTTGAAAGCGAAGGGGAATTTGAAATCACTAGCATTGTCCAGGATTTGCCTAAAATAAAGTCCAAGGATGCGATTAATTCATTAAACATTGCTATTCAATGGGCTGAAGAAAACAAAATCGGCTTAAAAGAAGTTTTGCTTCTTCAAGATCTTCGCGAAACTGCAGTGCAGAAACACATTTCTAGTACCAAAAAACTAAAATTTCTGACTTCTTTTAAAACTAGAACAAATGACCCATTACTCATATTTTGTACATAAGAATGTGTATTTTTTATTTATTTTTTTGTTTAATTAAATTACATAAAATGTATTAAATTTGCTTGAAAAATTATCATTTTAAAAGTAAATTGATAACACTAAAGTTGTTTAAAAAAATATATATTAATTATGCGCAAAATTATCTTTAGGACAATATAAACTAGATATTGTTTGTATATAAATACTTAAAGCAGTGTTTATATATGTGTTACTCGGTCAATGCAACAACCGCGGTTCTTGCAATTGCCTTGGTTTTTATTAGTTGCAGTAACCGAGGTCATACTGTAATTAAAAAACTTTTACATTTCAGACATCTGTACATTTTTAACAAATTTTAATCATTTGTATAAGGCACTGGTATTAAATTTCTTTAATTTTATTTGTTATTTTATTTATGTAAATATACATATTTACCTGCAAAATTAATTTTATTTAATATAGAAACTTTTAATTGGTCAAAAAGCTTTAATATATTTTAGTTCAAGTTAAGAGTATTCTATTCAAAATATCAACCATTTTTATCATTTTTGTATATTCCAGATTAACCGATTTTTTTACAATATCCTCCTGATAAATCTAAGGCAGGGACATAACTTTTATGCCCAATATTTATTTCCAAAAATCATTTTAAAATAAAAATCTCTTAAAAACAGTTAAAAATGAGGAATATGTTTTTAGTCTTCTTATAACTATTATAAAAGATTTTAATTGATTTGGGTATTTCATAACACTTATAAAAGACCTTTATTTTTTCAGCCTTCTCATAACCATTACAGAAGATTTTTATTTTTCTAGGTCTTCTCGCGACCTTCATTTTTATTGGTCATCTATATCAACACACATACTTATTGTGTGCAAGCTCTAAAAAGCCCTTATTAAATAATGGCTATGCAAAGACCGAAAAGAAATTGGTAAGAAAAGACCAACATAAATAAAGATCATTCATAACAATTATGAGATTTTTAGCTTTTACTAATTGTTATTTCAGGACCAACATTTTGGGTCCCTGATCTAAAGTATAGCAACATACGTTGTCTATTTTCATACCCACTCTTATTCGTATAACCGGAAATAACAATTCTTTGTTTTATCTTTCGTACATTGCAAAGATGTAAAAAACCCACGACAAAGTTGTAGAAAAGGCATCATACTTATATACATATTTGTACGTTTCTACACAGTGAGAGAATTTATGCTTAACTTAATATTATATGTGATTTTTTAAAGCAATCCTGCAATCTAGAAAAGTGCTAAAAATACTAAATAATTATAAAAATATGCTAAACTAGAATTTAGCATTTTTTTAACTCTTAGTGCTTTCTCAGAAAAAATAATGCTAGATCTAGCACTAAAAGTGCTAAAATGGCAAACTTGGTTATATAATTAAAATAATAAATAAGAAATTCACTTGGTCATAAAAATACGTACTTAAAAAGAAAGCAGAATATGAATTAGATATGTATGTAGATATAGATCTAGGCGCACGGTTGTGCGCCAGGCCCAGTTCCGGCCAAACAGTGTGTATTATTACAGGAAACCATTCGAGCTGTTTTACACCCTCATAACTTTGCTCCACTTAATCATAAAATAATGAAACTTGAAACATAAGGTCTCCCTACGTAGGTGACCTGTAGTTCTACCGTAAAAGCTTCCCGAGATATTAAGGTGTAAAAAGTATATATTCATTGACTTACTTCCACTATAGCTAGAGAGCTGAAATTTGGTATGCAGATAGGACTTAGCGAGCAAGTAACGAAAAAATCTGTAAAGGGGGACTTTTCACTCGGGATGGACTAGGGTGCGCGCTTTTTTTTTGGGGCACTTCCATTATAGCTAGAGAGCTAAAATTTGGTAAGCAGGTAGGTCCTGGTGAGCAATAAGAATTAAAATTAAAAAAAGATTATTTATAAATGCAAATATAAATATTTATACAAAAATAACTTAGAAAAAAGAAATGACATCCGCACAAAAACATAGATGTGAAAATAAGGACAAGTTCCTATTCAAAAATTTGACCCGACTATTTAATATTTTAATTGGTTTAGTATTAATGGAATAAAAGGCTCATAAAATTGACACCACCACAACACACTACACTACACTCGTACACGCATTCAATTATGTAAGAATTGGTTCAAGTAAAAAGAAGCTATGAAATGAGAATGTTTAAGAGTACATACACAAATATGTACGTATATGAATAATGAGATTTTTTATAAATGTAAGTGTTTGTATGCAATTTTATTTCGTTTATTGTTTTTTCCATGGGGAAGGGAATAATTTAGGTAGTGTTTTTTCTTTAAATGAATACATATATACATTTAAACTGGCGGTCGAATTTCGACCACTAGGCGTACTATAGATAATATAAATAGACACTATAATAAACCGACGTGCATTTAATGAAATTTGTATTTGTATTCTTTATTTTCGTTACTTTATTGCATTTGTAATGCAAAATTTAACAAATTAATTTGTATCCGCCACCCAACAAAACGGCGTTGCTGATCAGCTGTGTAGCTAAACACAACATGTTGACTATATGTAGCGAAAAAAAATTATGGCAAAAATGGTAGCAAATACTCAACCGTTGCGTGGAGCGGAACTACTCAACTCTGCGTTTCATGCAATTATTTTCGATTACAAAATTCCAAACCTTCTGATCATCTTCGTCCTTAAACTTTGATGTGTTGTTGGGAAATATTTTTTGAATCATTAAATTCGCGAAATCGTCAAAGTGGTCAAGAAATTCGTTGTGCTCTCCATATATGCGTTCGAAATCATTATTAATTTAAATAATTGGAACTTTTTTTATTTAATGAATTTAAACTTTGAAATATGTATGTATGTACTTACTAAGCGAAATCCTGATGGATCTTTATACATCGGCCATATTATGCATTAGTCTCAAATGCTTAGAAACATACGTTTCGTTTGGTAAATATATTTCACACAAGTAGCAATTCATATTTTTCTCAATAAACTGTATAATTTAAGTTTAAAAACATACAATTTTATGATACACGAAATTAATTTTTATTATACACACTAAAAATACTCAAATGCACAATGAAAACTGACGCTTAATTTCATTTATGTTAAAATCAAAGCCAACTGCGTATGTTTTTTACAGTTAGATTCCAAAAGAGCTACACAATGAGATAAAAAGAGATAGCGAAAGAACAAAATATGCAGAAAAAACCGATTTACAAAATTTTTCGTAAATTTTACGAATTTTCTTTAAGTACGAAATTTTTCTATGCTGCAAAATACAATTATTTTGTGTTTTGTACAAACATTTCGTAAAATAAACCAAAAACAATATATAAACCTAAATTTGTAAAATGGATGAAATTTCTAAATTTACGAAATTTTGTACCTTAACCAAATTAAGTATATTGTACGAAAATGTGTATTGTATTGTATATTGTACAAAATATGTTTTATGCTATTAAAACACAATTATTTCGTTATATGTACGAAAATTTCGTGTATTTTACGAAAGAAAATTTACGAAAATAAATTTCGTATTTCTCTGCATGAAATATTTTGAGTGTACATATGTATATTGGAATAAAACGGTTCACCGTATTTAGTTAAAAAATTCAAAACTCGTCAAGAATATTATCTTTAAGCACGCCTTAAATTGGCTTTAGATTTTGCTAGTAAGTTCCGAGATATCGTTGAAGTTAAAAAAAAACAATTTAAAAAGGAAAAATAAAAATTTTTGTTTTGTAAAAATTCATTAAAAAAATGTTGGTCTAAAAACATTTAGTTGAACATATTTCGAATGAAATGAACTTTACTTGGTTGTAATCGGTGCACAACTGTTGATTTTGTTCATAATTTACTGGGAAAACTGAATTGATAAAGATCGCGATTTCCACCCAAAAATAAAATTTTTTAATACACAAATATTATAATGTAATTACAACTCATCGAAAAATTTTCTTTTATACGATTTTCTTAAATTATATTGTTTATAGGGTTTATTTTGGATACTCCAGCAATAGTCCGCCATCATATGGGTATCCCAGTGACCCTGGTACCGCTCCTCTATAGTACGAATATCTTGTTGGAAACGTTCACTGAAGTTTCCAAGATTTTCAGGAAACAATGAAATGAACGAAATGACTGTGTAGGTAGTGTACCTTAATGCTCATATTACATTCAAGCTGTTGGAAATGTGACAACATGTTACCCACGGGGTCCGTGTAGTGTACATCCTTTTTGCTTCCCAGGAAATTGTGCACTATCTAAACAAATTTATTCCAAGCATTGCTTTCAATATCTGTCATGGAACTACTAAAGTTTTCATCATATATTAACCTTTTGATTTGAGGGCCATCAAAAATGCCACCTTTCAGATCCTCCCAACTCAACTTTTGGAACTTTCTACTGATATATCTAAAGCAATCACCATCCTTGTCGAGAGCTTTAACAAATTGTTTCATAAGCCCTAGCTTGATGTGGAGAGGTGGCAGTATTATGCGATCCCTAGGCACAAGTGGTTTTTTTCCTGGAACCATAGCTTTCCTCGTAGACCAGCCTTTTATACTCTAGTGTTCAGATCTGGCTCTGCAATCCCATTAGCCTGCTTATTGGCCTAGAAGAAAATTCACAATTTTCAGATACACACAATTAGCCGTTGGTGTTCGTTGTATTTTATTTTATCTATAACCGATGCAATAATAGAATAATCTTCTTTAACTTTAGTTGAATGTGCAATCGGCAACGAACCCAATTTATTACCGTTGTGCAGAGGTACACATTTCAGGCTGCGCTTAGAAGAATACATAAATAGTCGCTAGTCATTTGGATCATACTTCTCTAATCCCAGCGCTGTTACTAAACCAGGAACATCTGAACAATAAACAAATTCATATGTAACTGTACGTGAAAGTAATAAGTCTTTACAATTTGCAATTGATTTTTTAAAATACAAAATTTTAATTTTTTTAGAATCAAAAAAGCCGAAAAATAAGTTATTGCAGAACTTTCAATAACTCATTAAATTTTCACTCGATTTTTATGCACATACATGTTTTAGAAAGCTACTTTAATATGATTTTTCACAAAGCTAAAAAAGGACAAATAGCTCTCACGCGATAAACTTTGATCGAGAAGAAAACAAAATTTTTTTTAAACAACCATTAGTCAGTCACTTTTTTTTGAGATTTTCACAAAATTTGATTGTTTTTCAAAGTTAACAATTACATCTTCAAAAAAAAACAATGCTGAAAATCGCTACATAAATGAAGAGTACAGTTATGATTTTTTGAAATTTGAATTTTTGTAAAAAAGTCAAAAATACGATTAGTAACTGTAACTTAAAAACGCTCAAATTAGTAAAAAACTGCAATAAAGTTCCAGCCAACACAAAAAAAGTTTCATTTTGTTCTCTTGTGTTATCTCTGCCAAAATTCAACTTCAACATTCATACAGTAGTTTTGATTGAGCTACCTTATGCTTAAGAGCACTTCTGAATCGAATATAAGAATATAAAAGTGGGGAAATATTTTTCTGTTCCTCATTTTACTAGTTATTCAAAACTACTTGCTAAGCGACTGACTGGTTCACATCAGGGAAACTAGTATAATTTGAAATTTGAAGCCTCCTAATGTTCAGCACCGCGTTCCGAACATGAGGCTAACGATTGACGTGCCTAATCTATGCTCGACGTCTGATGTTCGGAGTGGCCATATCGTTCGCCAATGCAATGTGGAAGCTACGATGAGAATTGCTGGTCCCATGCGTTTCAGAATATAGCACTTACATATGTAGCCAATCCCGACAAATCCACCACGTTGAAAAACATAGCTAATGGCCACCGACGCGATTTCCGAAAACAACACGTCGTCTATTGTAATGCAAGCATGCGGCTTATAGTTAGCTTTCAAGGATGCATTGAGCAGCATCCGCAATTTGAAAATGGAGCAACTTTATCTGTAGCTTGTCGTTCAGCTCGTGTATTCGCATCATCGAAACGAATGGTCCGCAAAATTACTTGGAAGCGATCCCGGCTAGTCGATGCACGATAAATCGGTGCTGCTTGTGGTGCCCAAAGCTTTTCTAGTATTTGATCGTTTAACTTATAGACAATAGCCGTTATCAACAAGGTCAAGAAGGCATCAAACTCAACAACAAAAATTTCTACCCACTTGCGAACTGGTTTATTTGGATTATTAGCCCTCCAGATCTCTGCCGTTATATGTCCCTTTTTGTTCGTAGGACGTAGGATTATATTTTTCATGACATCATTTAAAATAAGGCGCGTTGTGTCACAATGAGTTTGCATATTTCTATTGGTTGGGCCACCTACTGAATACAAAAATAAAATGAAAAACAAATTAGAATGGATAATAGAAAAAATGTAAACCAAAGATATTGATTTCTCGAATACTGACCATTTTCTCGTATAATATTGTGTAATCGTGTTAGAGTAATGGGAAGCGAATTTTTAGCCTATTCGATGCATACGTCATATCCGGCCCAAGAAGAATTATTGTAGCATTCCAAACAGGTTCCTTTTCAACCTGATCAATCTTACCTGCATCACCATTCTCCCAATCATTCATCTCATCGTCGTCGTCGCTTTCATGAAGCTCTAGGACGTTTTTCAATTCTTCGTCTGACGCTGCTCCATTTGGAACCCAATTGATATCTTTAATGTCATCATTGCAATCGCTGCCACCATCGCTCGCGCTTGCTATAAGTTCCTCTAATTCCGCTTCGGTCAATCTAAATAAAAATTAAAATGCACTTTCACATATAAAGAAGACGATACATACCTGGTTACATTGATCTTGCCAGGCCGGTTATACCGAATAGAGCTACCGCCACAAAGCAGTACTTCATTACTGTATAAATGAATAGACAAAAATATAAATGACAAAATGTATACACAAAAACATCGAAAACATACCTGAGCCTCAGGCTCACGTAAAATCACTGGCACAACGACTGGAAGAACTCCTCGCTGGAGTTCAAAAACTGGTGGCTCCACAACGTTCCGTGCACGTTTTGACATTTTTCTTATTTTTTTTTGGTTTTCACTTTAAGAACGATACACATCTCTGAGCTTTAAAACACAACTTTTACATTCTATTATTGCATCTTTCCACGCATGTTCGTACAATACATATGGATTTACAAATGTCAACCAGTCCGCCGAAATAGGTAAAAGTAAACGGTCAGCTTTTTGAGGGTTAAGTTAAATGCTCAAAATTTTTGGCATTTTAAAATTACTTTCATACAAAAAATTAACTGCCCAAAATACTTATTTTCTGTAATTATTCTCCCTAAACCTTATTTATGTGCATTTTGTATACCTGCATTTTTACCATATTTTAACAGTTAATTGTATTTTTAGTTTGCGTTTTGTACACACACACGGAAACAATCACTCCTATCGTGAATAACAAGAGGTTTTGTTCTCATGAAATTTTATTTCCCTTCGAAAGGGAAATTGCTATCGTGCATCTCCCGTGAACTTTTTTTCCCGCTATCAGTTCTCAGAGAATGTATAAAAGAGAAGAAGATTTGTAAAGCTTAAAATTAATAAAATTCAAGTTTAATAATAAAGTAATACACATTTTAAGTTAAAAATTAATTGTTTTTAAATGTAAATAAAGATGTATTTAAAATATTTTAGGTGCAGTGAGGGATTCTATACCAAAAAGATACATAACACAGTGTTACAAAATTGAATGAAGTAGAAAAACCTGGGACCGGATATTATTTTTCTTGTAGGGCTTGTCGAGTAAAACTAGATTCCAATAGTGAAATATGCCGGACACCTCCAAAATCCGGATTTACGGTTAAAAAACCGGTTTTTGTACCTTTGCGCACTTATAAGCCTGTAATTTTGATGATAATGATCTGATTTTTAATTTATTACTAGATTTGGAATGAAGAAACTGAGATCTTTCGAATGACATATAATTTATCTAAGAAAATTTGAGAAATTTGGGTGTTATTGTCGAGCAAACACAAATTTTGTAGATTTTTCAAAAATTTTTCAATTTTGGTGACGTTTTTATACATTATTTTATTAAGAAACTATAATACTATTGAATATATTCAAAAAGTACGTTTATTTACGATTACAACGCATATTTGGGTTTAAAAATAGATAAGTTATTGACTGAGTTATTTAACTTTTCATGAAAATAAACTTTTAAACATTTTATACAAATTTTATTAATCCATTAACACAGTGTGACAAAAAAAAAACATGGGATGTGATATTATTTTTCTAGTAGCTGCTGTCGAGTAGATCAAGATTCTGTATTTGAAATTTCCGGTACACCCCCAAAATCCGGATTTACGGTTAAAAAAACCGGGTTTTCGTACCTCTATGCACTTATAGGTCATTTTTATTAAGAATAATGAAAAGTATTTACTGATCTTGTCCTAAAAAGAAATGTTTATAAACTTTAATATGTAATTAGAAGAAATATGTTGAAATTGCATGATTTTTTATTAATTTCAGCTACAAAAATTAAGTGAACAAAACCAAGGTAAAAGTGGAAAAATCCACCTGAAAAATATTATTCATGATAAGGGGAATTTATTTCCTCATGCGAACATTTTTCAAAGGAATTATACACGATTTGAACATCGGGGAAACGAGAAATATTTCTAGGGAAATAAGAGTGAATATCTATTATTAGTTTTGTGTATTTTTACACAACCCGAACACAATATATAACGATTTTTGAAAGCATGTAACTTAGATTACGTAGCGTTTTTGTCCTAAAGCAGTATAATTGCAGTGGTAGTGTACTACACACATTATTTTTTGCTAGTGGTGGAACGCACATAAAAATAACTATAGCGGTATTCAGTGTTTGATGTGAATGGTGTGCGAGCAAATGGAAAATATCGTAGTTTTTCTTTGCAATCCAACAACAAAATATTTGAGTTTGCATTTGACACGTTATTGCAATTTAGCAACACTGAAAAAGGTAAGGCTTTTCTTGCTATGTCATCAGTCACTTTTAAGGCTGTCATTTACAAAAAAAAATTAAAAGCAATGGAACCGACTGATGCAATAAAACAAACAAAAAGAGAAAGCAAATAAAAAGTACACCACAAATGAAATATCTTTCATTTTAAATTATTTTGCAGACTGCACTGCACAGTGAATTTAAAAAAGTTTTTTTGTCGATGGTGAACATGTTTTTAATGGTCGAGAATTGTGAATCTATTACTGCTTTTCCACGGTCAAAGTTTACTTAGCAAAGTCTTGTGTTTGATGGTGATAAGGGAAAGAAGGAAGGGGTGAGTACACACTTTGCTGTACTCGCAAAGGCGCTTTCTTCGCCGTTCGTCATTTACACATGCTTGTATTTGATTGCATGTGTGTGTTTGCTTTGCATGTTCATCCAAAAAACGAACACAAATTTTTTTTAAGTATACATACTTTGCGTGTGTAGAAGCGAAACAAAGATTAAAAGAAAATTGAAAAGACTTCATCAAAGTAAACTTTGTATTGTTGTTAAAAATAGCCCTCACTATCAATGACAAAATAGCTGCACTTGCAAGGAGTTGCAATGCAAAACGCACTCAACACTGAATACCGCTATTAAATAAAAATGTTTCATTGTTAGAAATAAATTGTTTTTTATGATCGTTTCTACATATTTCGTTGCCTTCTAAGAAATCCACACGCATTAACCTTAAAAAAACCACGACTTGTAGGAAAACCCTAAACTCCTAAAAAATCCACAAATCATAATTTGAAAATCTATTGCTTACAAAAAAAGGGTAGATGGGACAAAAAATAAGAATTGTTTTGTCTTGAGTACATACATACATACATATTAATTTCCGTTGTACCACAAAAATGAACATAATTTTTGCAGAACTCCTTCTTTCATGTTCACATTTTTGGGACATACATATGTATGTATGTACATATATGTATTTGGCTGTGACTACAGCTGGACAACATTTGGAGCTTGTGCTGCAACTAGGGTTGCCACACACCAAAAGTAAAATTACTGGACACCCACCAAAAATTGCCTGGATTTTAAAAAAATTCCTGGACGATTAAAAAAGTAGTAATATTAATATTTTTATTTTATTAAAGATCATTTAATGATAAACAAAACAAAAGTAACATTTAATTCAGTCTTTACGTATGTATGTATATATACATATTTCATATTTAAAGAAATCTGTATTAAATACTCAGATTATTATATTATAAAAGTTAAGATAACAAAACAAAATCTTTAAAATTCAGTCTTTAGGATAATTGAAAAAAAATATTTGGTCTTACTTTTTCCACAGGTATTTTGAGCTTTTTGATACAGAACTTATAATAATAATAATCGGCGCCAGCTGCTTAATACATTCGTAGGCGGCTCAACTATCGCATTTACATAGCATTATTATAAATAGCATTGTTCTAAATATTTCCTGGACATAAGTAATTTTTCCTGGACTCTGGACAAGATAAAAAAAAACTGGACAATCCAGGCGAGTCCAGGTCATGTGGCAACCCTAGCTGCAACGTATCAATTACAGTGCACTAGCGATAATATGAACTAATTAAAACCAGGCAAGTTCACTTTAACAAGATTGTTCATACATATATACGAATGCCATTTAATTCCCATCCTCAAAAGTTTTCCCATATATATAAATAAAAGTTATTTATGTTAAATTTTTGATTTATTGCTTATTAGATTAAAAAAACAGCATTTTTTTTAAAGAAAGAAACTTAAATTTATTATGCGAAAAAGTCAGCGATTTTACTTTTGTCAATCACCTTTAAAACGGCCCGCTCTCTTAACAGTCTCAATACATTCAAATCTCGTTGATCAACGATTTCACTTTCGGCATATTCCAATGCTTTATCATAAACTACGACAGCTTTTCCGGATCTTATAACCCTTTTTGGGTCCACTACATAATCATCTTCATCCTAATTGTTCTAAAATTTTGGATTTTTGTCATAAAGTTAAAATCTTTTGTTTAAGCATTTTAAGAAATTTTCACAAAAAATTTTAATTAAAAAAATCAATATGGAATGTGTGGACTTGTATTATATGTAGATATTTTGGTAGACAGCTGAAGACAATTTAAAAGCAAGCAGCTAGGGAAATGCCCAAATTATTATGCAGTTAAATTAAAATTTAGCCACTACCCTGTTGATATAGATTTCAACTCTGTGTAGGTAGATAAAAACCGTTAAAAAAACAAAAATAAGCTGTTTATTTTAGAGTTGTCAATGGAATTAAAAAGTGTTCATATTCTGGGGTGTTCATATAACCGCAACTGTACTGTAATGCAAAATGCAGCTGAATTATTTGTGCGTAACAACTTAATGCCTATTAAAACCTGATCACTGCTGTTTACAAATTCGGTACGAAATCAGTGATGTTTATATATTTTGTAGTTGGAAAGAAATGTTGCCAGAACCACTTCGCACGTTTGAAGGATTTTTTTATGGACTTTTGACAGCAGTTCGCAAGAGATGATGAACAGAGTACCATGCTTATGCTTTAACACAAATCTAGCAGGGAATATAACGGCATTTTGAAATGTTTGCATAGTAGAACATGTAATGTTTCATACACATGCAAATAGATATTTTAAACCCGAATGCGGCATGTGTTAAGCATGGTACTCTGTTCATCATTTCGTGCGAACTGCTGTCAAAAGTGCATATAAAAAAAATTCATGCGAAATATTTGCAAAATAAGATGGCCGAAGTTGTACTCTGTTCATCTTGTGGAAACATACGATGTTTCTGGCAGCATTATTTTTTCAACCACAAAATGTTTCTGGCAACATATTTTCCAACTGCGAAATAATGTAAGCACCACTTATTTCGTACGGAATTACAAACAACAGCTGAATAAATTTGGAAATTACACTTACATACATCTGAAGCAAACCTTCCTTTAACATTTCTATCCTGAAAGTAGGAACTTTTTGCAGAGCGTGTGTCTTCAAAGAGCACGTTGCAGCG
This sequence comes from Gymnocheta viridis, assembly GCA_956483585.1. Lineage (NCBI taxonomy): Eukaryota > Metazoa > Arthropoda > Insecta > Diptera > Tachinidae > Gymnocheta > Gymnocheta viridis. Next base: position 72,774,896 of record OY101441.1, read on the forward strand.
CAAGCTCCTAATATTATTTTGTTGTCCATTTTCCTATCTTTTTTTTTTGTTTACATAAGAAAAACAATGGTGCTTACTTACTTCAAGGCAATAAAACCGATAAATTTGTTGTAAATCGTGGTATTGTCACCACTGGTCAGTTGTCAAAATTTTCAAACGAAATAATCAATGTTGCTCAACATTTTTCGCAAATTCAAACAGAGTACTAAGCTTTATTACGAAAAAGATGCGTCTTCACCGGAGATAACATAATTTTGACATTTGCTGTAATATATGTATGTATGTTAATAAATTTATTTCCAGTCTAGACGGGGGAAAACGGTGTAATGGATCAGCACCAAATAAACAAATATTCGAAGGCAATTAAAAGGGTTCCATAGATGGTTTGGGTCTTGGTCCAAGATGGATATCTCAAGAAGACAACGAACCCGAACATACTGCGTGTTCAGTCAAGGAGAGGTTGCTGTATTATGCACTAAGTTAATTATATTCACCCTTCAATGACCTGACCTGAACACCAACTAGCACAGTTCGGATATTTTAAAACGTAAAGTTGCTACAAAGAACGCCCGGAACTACGATGATGAAGAGGAGGCCAGGAAAGTAATATATCCAGCTGAAACAATGAATTTGGTTTGGTCGATTCGCAGAAGACTGCAGGCCGTGACTGATGCGAAAGGAAGACCCAAAGTTAAAATAATTCATATTTCCAATTTTCGCATTTTCCATGTTTATGTGTTAAATATTTTTCTTGAATGACGGCTTGAATGTTAAACATGATCGATAATCTGGACAGTCAAAACTATCTTTCAAAACTGATGAATTTTTTACATCATGAATTACTTCTTCATCTGGTGGAAGAAGAACAATTATTAAAATTTAAATAAAAAACTCCCTATTGGAACTACATAAGTGCAGATAGAGTATGCGCCAGACCAATAAAATATAATGTTGAACTTAATGACAATTTTTTGCGGATTTATAACAAACCATCATTCCACAAGCAATTCGCATGTAGCAAAAATCTCCAACCAACATAGTTATTTCATAGCAAAGGGTAATAATGTCACATACATAGCAACACACGCACATACTTTAATGTCAAAAGGTTATTTAATTAAAAAAAATCATAAAATTTTTTATTGATTTCCAAAAATTTGGTTGTGTGGACATTCCTCAAGCAAGGTAATACTATTTGCAAATTTTTTATGACTTTGTTTCACTTGAAAAAGGGATAAATTCAATTGCCTTTTTTTCCATTGATCTTATTACATAAATACATATGTCTGTACTAGAGAAGAGGTCGTGAGTGACTTTTCACTCACGCTCACGATAAAAAAATTTCACTCATGCACGACCTCATATTTTTGGCTCACGTTCACTCACGTGAGTGGAAAACAAAGTTAGTCACAATCACGAAAACTCACGTTCACGAAATACTCACGAAAAAACAACAACCTATAAGTATTTATATATAGTAAAATTTCTGAATGCAAATAGAAAAATCTAATATACAATTAGAAAATTCTACAATACAAGAGGAAAATCTTGTTTAACTGAGATATATACTTTTCTGAAACAATTCGATAGTTTTGAAATATAATTTTTCCATTTAGAAACAGAAACAGTCCACCAAACAAATGCACAAATTATTACCAAATCCTACCGTACCTCAGATTTTCTAATTTCATGCCAGAAATTTACCATTTTTAGATATTCATATCATTATTTTAGTGTTAGTGAAGATGGTAATCGAAAGCCATATTTTTATACATTCACTTCAATTTTAGCAAAACATTTTTTTGTTTACTATTTTAGAAACATTGAAATTAGGTATGAAATTTCAGAATAGAAATATAATAGAAAAAATGTTACGTGGGTCACGTAGGGTGCATCACAAAGAGTTCATGTCTTCTGACAAAAAACGACAAAATTTTTGGCTGCAAATAAGTCCTTTTAGAATTCTCGTACATTCATCTTTCTTTTAGGAACTATATTTTGTGTACTTTATTATGCAAAATTCGCAAAAAATTATGAAAACACATTTTAACTTTCCAAGTTACTTCCATTTTATGTAGCGTGCGTCACAAAACTTTGTGATCAATTATTTCGCAACAAATACCTGCTAAAAATTATTTTTTATGCCATTCGAAAGTACACTTATATGCCACTAAGCACCATCCATAAGTTCAAAGTACCTCTTTTGAAAGACCAAAAAATTTTTATTTATTAATGTAAAAACGCGTACGAATGTCGGGTTCTCACGCAGGAGTTACACATATGTATGAACATATTTATCATGCGATTTCAAACTTTATAGTTAAAATTAAATTTGACAATTGAATACAATTGAAAATTCTTAAAGAAAATAAAAATTTTCTGTTATTTTAAAGTTTTGAAGTGAAATTTAAAACTATTTATGTATGTATATACATATTTAAAATATTTTGATTAAAATCATTCAGTTTCTAGCTGATAAGCAATCTGTGTAAAATATTAATATTAAGTAGCATCTTGTACTTTAGCGTTAATAGATAATTAGATATATGCAGAAATAAAATTTTTTCAAAATGTTTCCCGAGAAGTCTGTTCAAAAAATCTTCTTGGCATTAAAAAAACTCCTTCGCTTGTAGCTGGGCTGGATGGTACACATAGTATTTGTTTAGCCAGTTTTTGCAGAATTGGAATATCTTTAACTTTTTTCTAAAAACTTAAAATTTCTAGGTCTTGTTCGTTTGTGCGTACGTGAATGAAAAAACGAAAAAGAGTTGCAGATGTTTTTCTTTCTAATGTTCGCCATTCGAAACTCGGTCTTAAACTGCTACTTTGACTCGTTCATTCACATCAGTACATTAATACATACCGGCACAACGTTTTATGTCTTCATGACAAAATTGAAAACCACGAACATATTAAAAATAAGAAAAAAATTCCAAAATCCAAAAAATCACGAAGCAATCACGCAAAAAATCTACTCATGCACGCTCACTCATGTTATGTTTTTTTATACTTACGCTCATGCACGCTCACGTAATTGAAACAAAAAACTGCTCACGATCATGCATTATTCACGCTAATCACGTGAGCGATGCCCATCTCTAGTCTGTACATCCATATGAATGCACGGTCATAGATATGTATGTACGTTCTTATGTACATTAGGGCGGGTCAAATTGTATGGAACGATTTTTTTTGATGAAGCGTATAGCAAAAACGTAATCTATAGGTGATTCTGAGAAATTATGCTCAAGAGACCATAGCTCTAAGTCGGATTTGGAGCCCCCCAAAATTTCAAAATAGATATTTTTCCATATATACATAGAATAATTTAATTAAATTCGTCATAAAATCAGATAGAATTATAGTAGATCTCTCAATCTGGGCTTGTTTGAAAGTTATTTTTATCACCTTTCAGAATCTATATAGATACCAATATTTTTTTTATTATTTTTTTATTTTAGTGTGACACAATCAAAGAGTGCAGTGATAATATCAAAGTTATTATGGATAATCAAGAACCATCAACATCGTCTGCAGTGTCTTTGCAAATGGAAGCAACAACATCAACAAGTTTTGACTCTAGATTGACTAACATGCCTCATCAAGATATTGTTGTTTTTGGTTTATCAAGTAATTTAAATGATCTTAGTTTACCTACTAAATGTGACATTTTAAAATATAATTTTTTTTTTAAGTAATCGTGCTAAATTTGAAAACAATATGTTCTCATGTGAAACTTTTACTCGTCACGTAACAGATAAATTGATCCAAATTTGGTGTAAATTAAATATTGAAATCATTAATAGAAAGAGTGTTTTAAAAAAATTAACTGGTTTGCTTGATAAATACCGGAAACATGTACAACATAGAAACAACAGAGATGAATTTAAAGCATTTGTTGATTCAATAAACGAGTTATTTAATATTGGCACATATAATTGCGAATTGAAAACAACAGAATGCTTGTGTGGATTGATTCCAGAACATCTAAAAGAATTTATGATGGACCAGCATAATGATAGAAAATTCACAATACCTGAATATACGGAAGACGTTAAAGAAGTAGCTACAATAATACAACTGGTACCGATGATCCAAGATACAAACCACCTGCATTACACATGGATGAAGATGAAAATGAAGCAACAACAGAAGTTCCAGAAGCAACTGTTCAAATGAGACGAGGTCAATATACTCAAAGATACGATGCCTTAAATTTTGTTATGATGTGTGATAGATTCGGTGTTTCAGATAAAGTCGCTTCATGTTTAGCAACAGCTTTATTCGAAGATATAAATTTTAGAGATGTTCATGGTAATCTTGTTATTATGGATAAATCAAAAGTGGCTAGAGAAAAAGTTAAAGCTAGAGATGCAGTGCTTCCTACACGACATACAAATTCTTCCATAACTGCATTCTCTTTCGATGGTAGAAAAGATGACTCACTAACCACAGAGAAATTAATGACAAATTTGAAAGAGAACTATAATGAGTTTCTTGGATATGTAAATTTGGGTAGTCAAGAAGATGCAAAAACCAAACACAGAAAACTGAATGAATTCTTCAAAAATAAAACATTAACAGTTGATCAAATAATTGGCATATGCAGTGATGGTGAGCCAGCAAATACTGGAACAGAAAATGGTGTTTTACGATCATTTGAAAAACAGTTAAATAGACCAATTCACTGGTTTATATGTCTGCTTCATTTCAATGAACTGCCATTTCGTCATTTATATGAAGCATTAAACAAAACAGTCACCAGTGGACCACGAGCTGCAAGTGGAAAGTTATTCAAAGCTATTCAAGAATGTGAGAAATTACTGGTATGTAACACTTTATTTTATTAATTATCATTATTTATTGTCATTACTTTACTTTTTCGATTGGAATAAAGTTAAAATAAAATAATTGCATTTTAATTGATCTAAACATTTAATTTTTCAGGTAGTAGCTGATTTTGATCCAATATCACTGGAGAATATGCCTGCAATGATGGATCATGACCATGAGCTCGAACTATCAACATATGTTAAATATTTATATCAAATAGCTAAAGCAATTTCGAATGGTATTGTTCCAGTTGATTTAGCTAACATTAAACCAGGACCAATTGCACATTCTCGTTGGTTAACCAAAGCAAGTAGATTACTACGATTATATGTAACAACTAATACACCATCGACCAATTTAAAACCTTTGGCAGTTTAAATTATTACAGTTTATGTGCCAACGTACTTCAATGTGAAGTTTTATAACTCTTTTGTGTACGGCAGTGCACTTTTATTAAAATTTATACGTTGGACACGATACTTAACCAAACTTTCGTAATATTGTAGATGGTGTAATTCAAAACAACTCATATTACGTACATCCAGAAAATATCTTATTAACAATGTTATTTGATGATCGAAAAGCAATACGGGATAGAGCTCCAATTAAACTCAGAGCTTACAAAATATATATCTTAAATTTCGAACCACCACTGGCTGATCCACAAATTCCAATACACATACAAGGAACAGCAAGATGTGTACAATTATTAGCGAGTGTTTCAAAACGAGTTAATGAAAAGAATCGTGAAGGAATTTTGGCAGTGACATTAGAAAGTCGTAAGAAAACTCATCGAAAATTAATACTACCACGTTAAAACATTAAATTGTAGTTCGAAAATACTATTTAAAAATAAATTGAATTAAAATGTAAAAATAGTGTTTTTTTGTTGAAACCTTGAAAACGTTGATTTTTTCAGATCGATTTTCCTACAAAAAGGAGTTCAAAAACAAAAAAAATGTATCGTAATAAAAGTTGTTGGAAATTATCTGAACTTTCATAATCTGCAAAAAAACTCGAAGAAAATTCAGAATTTATTAGTTAAAAAGTTCAGTTAGGCTATTTTTCGACAAAAAATTCCTAATATCTCTACTAAAAATAAAAAAAAATATTGGTATCAATATAGATTCTGAAAAGTGATAAAAATACCTTTCAAACAAGCCCAGATTGCGATCTGGTTTTATGACGAATTTAATTAAATTATTCTATTTGTATATATGGAAAAATATCTATTTTGAAATTTTGGGGGCTCCAAATCCGACTTAGAGCTATGGTCTCTTGAGCAAAATTTCTCAGAATCACCTATGGATTACGTTTTCTGCTATACGCTTCATCAAAAAAAACTAATCGGCCCTAATGTACATACATAAATATATTTTGAACAAAAACTTAACATTTCAACCAACATACCAACCACAGTGCACAAAATTCCAAAAAAATACACAATACAAACAACATACAATCAATACACATATATAAACATACATACTTACGTACTTATATACACACACAAGGCGCCACTATGTGCAGTGTACATTGTACATACATGTTCCTTTAGCTGCGTATATTCAACATGCATAATGAATATGCGCAGCTTAAAAAACAGATCCACTCATGCACATGAACATTCAGTTTAAGATAAATTGTTTGCTGTTCGTTTTCTAATATGCGGATAATTTTTTATTTCTAACTACTCGCATACATGTACATACTTATGTATGTATTAAAAAAGAAAAAACAAATTATTCATACATTAGTGCTTAAAATGAAAAAAAAAATTATCTATTCATTTTCGAATGCGAGCATAGAACAAAAAATTTTACAAGTTCATACATGACAATTTAACATGAATATTAATATTTGAGTATTCATACTAAAGACGTACATTTGTGTCACAACAAGTATTGCGAAAACAGTTCTAACATGTTACATACACAACTATATGTATGTATATAAGTATGAGAAAATGAGTGCTACTGTTATTGTAATAAATCTCTCTCACTAGTTAACTCTACTGAACAAACTAAAAAATTTTACTTGTTTTCTTGCGTCCAAGACAACATTCCACTGTTTACATTTGAGTAAATACTATTTGTAGAACAAGTATCAGTGAGAAACTTATGTAACAATAAGTAAAGTTATAAAGTTGATGTGGGAAAGTGCAGAAATTTTAAAGCCATGTTTCGAACCGATAAATGGCTTTATATTATAAAACCTTTATTTATTATTTTTATCCACTAAATGTTTTTATTATTAATAATAATAACCTTTAACTAAATGCAATTTGTAATGGCCATTATTACAACTTGCCTTTAGTTAATCTAATAAATTCAAACAATAACATACATACATACATACATATGTGTGTAGTTATGAAAGAAATTATTTTTGTATTTTTTGTTATTAATACAGAAATTTTGCTTTAGCTGCACAATCAACTTTGCACAATTTTTTGTGCAGATAAGTTAAAAATGCTGTTATCTTAAATGTGTTTTTGTATGGACATAAATACATACAAACAAAACACATACATAGTAAGTGTATGAGTTTTAATGACTTGCAATTTATGTGACTTGTAGGTATGCGATTTTTTTAAATTATAAATGGCATAAGTTGGATGCTTACATACATATGTACATATGTATATCAAAAAGAGGCCACCATATTTTTTTAATGTGTTCAGCTAACTTTGATTTTTTATATGAAAGTATTTTAAAACCGCCAAAAAATATGGTAAATATGCAGGTACACAAAATGCACTTAAACAAGGTTTAGGAAGAATAATTACAGAAAATATGTATTTTTGGGCAGTTAAGTAAAAATTTAGCTAACGTTGATTCTTTGTAAGAAAATAATTTTAAAATGCCAAGAATTTTGGGCAGTTATCTTAAATGTGCAGGTACAAAAAGGCACGTAAAAAAGGAATTTGTGTGGGATTTCGAATAGTGACGAAATTATTAATTTTGTGCATTTACACTCTTATGCTCTTAAACAAAAGCAGATAACTCAAAACTACTGTATAACGTATTTTATTGAAAACCTCTTGCATTTACATGGGTAGGTATGTACATGTACATATGAATGTGTGCTTATTTCTACTTTTGCTTATTTAAAAGAATGCGCACAAACATATACACACACATCCCAAATAAATATCCCCTGCCGACAATTAGGTAGTCGACTACAAAAAAAAAGCTAACTTTAAGTTAACTTTTATAAACTAACTACTAAGCAATGCAAAATTTACATTAAACAAAGCGTACATATATTATGTACAGCATTTTTCGTTTGTTTTTGGTTAACAACAACAGCAGTCTTTGTTTAAATGTATTTACATATGTACATACATATGAATATACATATGGATTTTTTTTTTTAATTTATTTATTTGCAATCTATTTAAAAATAAAAATATTAAGCAAATTTGATAAAAAGTTAAATAATCACAGAAGTTATTTATCCTCAATAGCATAAATAACTATATATGTAGATATAAAAGTGATCAAATATAAATTATAAATATTTTTTAGCTAAAGTATTTATGGTAAATTACTTTAATAATTTTACAGAAAATGAAACATATGTATGTATTTAATAAGAGCTTTTCTTTTATCTATATGGAAGATCTAATACATGTTATCTTTTTAATCTTCTAATTTCTTCGGAATCATCAAGCAGACTAATAGCAATAGAGTTAACGTGATCGCTAAATCGTTGAACATATCTTGTACTAAATTTGTTTATTTCCTCTTTAATGAATGGAATATTCATATCTTTATGTAGAGTTTTATTGGTTACAAACCAAGGCGCATTGACAATATTTCTAAGTGTTTTTGATTGAAATCGTTGGAGTATTTCAATGTTGGAATCACTTGACGTTCCCCAAAGTTGTATTCCATATGTCCAGATTGGCTTTAAGATGGTTTTAAATTCGTTTGTGTTTGTTTTGTATTCGTTTGTCACAATTCTAAAAAATAGATTTCCCGAAAGGAATTTTATTCTTTATATTTTAATTCTCCTCGCAAACGAAAAAAATAACCAAAAGCAGATTTCATTCTTTCGCGAGGAGAATTAAAAAAGCCAGGAATAAAAAATAAAATTCTTTTCGCGAATTCTATTTTTAAATTTGCGAAAACAAATTTTAAAACGAAAGAATAAAATAAAATTTTATTCGCGAGCAGAATTTTTTCCTACGCTGGTATTTGGAACACTGACAGAAGATTTTCCGCGTAAAGAGTTTTCCTAGACTAAAAAAATGGTAGCTAGTTTATTTCTTGAATAGACGCTTGGTGGTTTTTCAAAAACAACTTTTTCGTTGGGGATTAGGTTCACTTTTGTTTTAGGTATTAATTCATTTTAAAAACTGGGCTCTTAGTTCGCCATGAGCTAAGCCTCTAATGCTTAAGGGCTATTATTCATAATATATCTGAATGACTGATCGTAAAGTAAAAGAAATGGGTTATATGTTCATTTTTTGTATCTCTTATTCGTTATATATGAGGTAATTTTGGGTAATCGTTCACTACGAATAATCACCGAAAATTTCAGATTAAAAAAATTGGACTATTCTTTGTTATTCGTACAGCTTTAAACTTTTCGGGCCATTTTTGCTTAGGTGATTTTCCGTACAGCCCGACGTTCCTTTTACTTTGCGGTGAATGAAACGAATGGCGTCACTATGACATCGTAAGTAAGGCCTCTAGTACTGATTATAATGTACTTGTAATCTCATATATCATGCACTACTTCTAATTCTGATTACGACATAAGTATAAAGCCGTTACTGTTTAAAGAAATTGGCATACTTTTGGAACAAATTTAATAAATATAAGCTGGCCTTAGTATAAATGGGAATGTACTCTACATGCGTGCCATTCTAATTTATGTGTACTTCTTGGCGAATCATCAAGCTCCCTTACATCTCCTTATATTAGATGAAGTGCAATATTAGCGAATCCTATTGACATCGTGGATTAATTTTTAAGCAAGAGCACACCAAGTAATTGGCCTATGATACTTTTATGTTTAACCTTAGCAAGAATACACACAACTGCTTCCTACAAGATAATTATGAAAATAAGACCAAGTTCCTTAAGCATTACAAAAAGCATAAATTCGTGAAAATCGAATAAAATTTCTAAAAGCTATGAGGCCAACAAGGTTTTCTATTCCAGAGGAAGTAAACTTTGCACCCTGTAGCCCACCATGTGTTTAAGCAGAGTGTTCCAAATTTCAACATTCTTAAGCTTAATTCTTCTTCTATGATTTTTACATACATATGTACATCGTATTGTAATCGGATATCAAGTTCCAAAGATACATATTTATTACCCTTTTATTTAATTGGAACCACTGTGCGTCGGCAACTACTTGAACCTGGAAGCGCTTAAGCGTGTGGTTTTGCGAAAATACATACTTACATAAGTATGTAAATCGCCCAGTATGTAAAAACGGTGTCTGGACGATTAGATACAGTTATGAACTCAAAACACCCTAGCAAGACACAAGTATCGTTAAATTGTACAGTCGAGTAGTACACATTACGGAAATATAACAAAAGTGTTTAAAATTAAAAAAATCCAATTACTTATAAACGTGGGTGTATTCTCGACCAACAATGTTGTGCTTTTGATTGCATCCTCTTTGCCAGACCCTTAGACCCATATACAAGACTATATTCCAAACATATTTATAATAACGGGATTTAATTTAAAAGTTTGGGTAAAATATTCCAATTTTAATTCATAATTTATAATCGTAAAATGTTCCCGCAAAATTTAATATTCTAATAGAGATTATCTAGTTTTAAATATGGCACAGTATAGCAAAATAGATTTGTGTTATTAAACTTGCATTTATTGAAGTTTCATTCAATAACTATTTATTTAAGAAAACTAATTCGTTAATTTAAAATTATAGTTCGTAAATGATTTTCCCCGCTGGTTTGAGCAAAAGAGACGTAAAAGGTAAAACTATATTTAATTATGGTGGTTTGCCGATATTCATAGTCTTCTTTCAATTAAATGAAGCACAAAAAGGAAATAAAAAGTTACAGCAAACCAGCGTCGACCACGTGATGCGCTACAGTGTTAATATATTTTTTACTCTTAAGTTCTGTTTAAATGTAGTTTTTATAAAATTACAATTGGTGAAAGCGAGTCTGTTAATATATTATATATTTTTTTATTATTTTTTAATTACCAAACGGATAAAGTTTATTATTTAATCAGTGCGAAGGAGCTTAAAATATTCAACAAAAGGATTTAAAAGAAAAAAGTCGCACCAAAAAGGAAATTTTTTTAAAAAACGTACTTTTTAATAATAAAATACATACCAACAACATTTATTGGCACCTTTGACATTTACCTCATTTTAAAATTTATTATGTATTGTTGTAGGTAAACTAGTCTAACATAGTAAAAATATTTCGTTGGTGTTTATGGCAAATCGTCAGCAACGCTTTAACATAAATTTGAAAAATTTCACACCTTGAATGCATTGAAAAAAATAAATTAAAGTTAAGCTAAAAACCCCTTTCAATTTAAATCCATCTGTTGGAATGACACAATATTCCAAACATAGTGATTATTATCCCATCAAAAAAATGAAATGTAAAAATATAGCAAGTCTCGTATCATCTAATTAGTCTTGGCATTGTTGTGGATATAAGTACATACATGTTAATATTTCGTTAGTGCTTATGCCAATGTCAAATATATTTTCAATCCGAGTACCCAATTTTGGGTTTTGCATTTACGAAATTCCCCTAAATATTGGTTTTGGTTATAACGACAAATAAATTTAAATTTTTAATTGTTTAATCATTATTTGCTTCAAATATTTCTGAAATTTTCATTTAAATTATGAAATTTGGGAAAATTCCACTTATTGAGTCAACCCAGATATACAAATACAGTTCAAGTTTTTTTTTGTGTTTGTATTCAACACCGCAGGCGTCATATTTTGTAGGCTTAAGAAACATTAAAACAATTTATGTATTTATGGACTTTAAATATTTAAATATTTTTTTAATATAAAAAAGATTTTAGTTCTGAAGTATTTAATAAAAGACAAGCAGCATTACAAATTTATATTACCTGTATCGTAAAATACAGTGCGAAAAATGCGTGTGCGTTGTAGAAAACTTCCCACTTAGAGAGCCTTAAAAAGACGACAGAGAAATCAAACAAAAATATGAATAAAATTTTGGTTAATGATTTTCTATTTGATTTAAGCTTTTTCAGACTTTTTTTGTTGTGATAATTAATGCGCACTAACTTTTTTCGCCAAACATTTTTTAATTACTAAGCAAACATTAATTTGCTTATGTTTTTCTTCATTATTTTCAGTCTGCTGGCCTTCCATATGTTTCAAAATTATTTAACAATTGATTGGTTGTTTTAGACCAAATAAAGTATTAAATATATAAAACGAACAACAAAGAGAAGAAATAACTTTCAATTTTAATGTTTATTTGTTTAAATGGAGAAAGACTAAAAGTTTAAATTGAAAAAATATAATGGACTATTTAAATTCAACTTTAATTGTTATTTTTTTATAAGCCGGATGTATCCGGTGGTTATTTTAAAGGCGGAGGAGAATTTAATTTAAAATAAAATGTGAATATAAAAGTGTTTTTAGTATTCATTATTTGGCCTTATTCAAATCGTAACTATAGGGCTTTAATGTTGGACTATAATCTGGAACGTGACGGTTTTAAACAATCTTTGTAGCAAATGAAGCTGTAATGTTGCAATAGCACGCTGCATATGTACTCCCAGGACCCCAATTGCTTCTATCCCGCCAAAAGTACGAAAATTTTATAATAAATAGATAAATAAATATGTAGCTTAAAAAATGGTAATATTGAATAATGTTTGAAACCCTTTAAGAAGTCCATTTACATTCTGTCAACTTTTAATATGACGCGCTGTCCTTATCCAAGCAAATTAAGATCAACTTTACTTCTTGTTAATTGTTACAAAAAAAAATATTGTTAAATTCATAATAAATATATATACATATTTATTTTAAAAATAATAAACATTTTAAATTTATTATTTTGGCAAAACGAAATGGCTTAAAAACCTTTAGTAAAAGTTGTAATTTCGACAAACCCATCAATTATATTTTTATCGCTTGAAAAATGTCTGTCCAGGCGTTTACCTGTCCACTTTCGGGTTCCAATTTATTTTTCGATTTTTCCGTAAACGTGGCGTAAGTTTGTTGCAGTTACTTTAAATGAGTGTTAGGTTGTATGTATTTATGCATATCGGTTGTGGTGTTGAAGCGACGCACCCTGGCGATAACCGACGCGTTGTGCCGCCTTTTTCCAAAATCCGTGGCAAAAATACAAAATTTGATCACAAAATTTTGTAAAATGAATGAACACATCGTATTAAGAGCTTTCTACTGATCCCAGTTCAAAAATGTTTTTCTTAATGGGATAAAAATTATAGCTGGTGGAGCTACTTAAAGTCGACAATTTTTTAGAAAGCCAAAAAAGGTGATATTAAAAAAAAATAAAAATTTTAAATTGAAGTGTCAGAAACATTGCCGTTTGATTATTACTTTTTTGGTATTGTTTTAGAGGTATGTTTATTTTTTATTAATAAAAGTAACAAAATGATCATCAGATGCCCTACTTTTTCGGCAGTAGCTGTTTTTCAGACACCCTATATTTAAGCAATTTTTACAAATAAAATAGAGCATATCTAAAAATGGCTAATAATGGTCCTGCCCATATTTTCTGAGCGTATTTGCTACATAATACTTTAAATAATTCAACTAAATTTAGCCACAAAAAATGACAGGTTTTCTTAACATATGAAGAAAGCTGTTACAGTCTCATGACGAAAAGTATCTAACAAAGATGTATTCAAAATGTTAAAAGAAATAAATAATAAAAAGACTCTCCTAAATTATTTTCACTGCGGCACTTCCTTGTTACATATTTTTATTGTTTCTCATTAATACGGGATTAAAGGAATGACTTTCCCCTGCATTTTTCTTGAATTCTCTTTTATATACAGGTAGTCTTAAAACTTTTTTTATACTCAGTGAAATAGAAACTGCAGTTGTATACTCCAGTTAATTGAGTCCTGTATTTATGTTTTACAAATCAGGTAGTTTGAACCTTCTTTTATTTACGGGTATAAATTAAACCGGAATTGTGTAATACAGCCAGTTAAGTTTTTACTTTGTAAAAGTAGTGATCAGTACCAGAACTTATACAATTTTACTTTAAAGTGCGATAGTGTCATTTCCAAATTCGGAATTGTTCGATTTATTTAGAAACTCACATAATGAAAAAGTATTTAAACTGACTATTGTGGAAAAATTATACAATTTACCAGTATACTACGAAAAGGATGTTGAAATTCACTTCGTTTACTTGAAAATAATAAAATATGGCTTGTCGCAAACCGTACGACAAAAACCTTTATGGAAAAAAACTCTGACTGTAAAGGGCGTCACAAAGGGTTCTCGTAATTTAATAAAAAAGGACAAAATTTGTTGGCTGCTAATAACTTATTTTAGCATTCTCTTATATTTATCTTTCTTTTAGGAACTAGATTTTGTGTACTTTATTATGCAAAATTTGCTTAAAAAAATTACGAAACACACTTTAACTTTGTGGAGGTTCTAAGCGTGTTTGGTTGGCAAGATCGCTATGTGGAGGTTTAAAGTGTGTTTGGTCGGCAGTATCGCCATGTGGAGGTTTCGTGTAGAGAAAACAGAACCGTTGAGTCAAAGGACTTTTCTTTATCAAAATTGTGTAAAAGGTTTTAGTGTTTTTTGTAGCCGGCAGAGTTTGCCACTGGCTACGCTATCGCTTTTGCCGTTCTGTGCAGAATTGCAAGGGCAAAAGGAGAACTTTCAAAATAAAACTAAGGCAGATGTTGCCGATTTAGCTTGTAGATTAAAAGTCTGCTTTATTGAACAATTTCAGCCGTTTATATACTATCTTAACAATACTTTCTTAACTTCTCTTACTTACACTAGCTTATTACAATCATACATTTCTTTCATTCAGTGACATGCAAAACAAAAGGTTTATGTTACAATTTTGTAAGTGACGAATCACAATGATTTTTAATGTAAACAAATATTCCACACTCAAAACTAATGCAACGTTTAAATTATGTCACTCAATTTTTGTGTGGTCATCGATTAGATCAATTGCATTGTTATCGTCATCCGTTAGGGTATTCAGTGTGTTAGGGTATTCAGTATGTGTACACTTATAGAGATACACTACAACTTTCACAGTTACTTCCGTTTTTTGTAGCGTGCGTCACAAAACTTTGTGATCAATTATTTCGCAACAAATAGCTGCTAAAAAATTATAAGTTATATCCCACTCAACATCATGCATAAGTTGAAGGTACCTCTTTTGAAAGACCAAAAAATGTGAAAACGCGTACGACTGTAGGGTTCTCACGCATGATTTACATATATTTATGTATGAATTTATGTATGATGCGATTTCAAACTTTGTAATTAAAATCAAATTTGGCAATTGAATACAATTGAAAATTCTTAAAGAAAATATACATTTTCTTTTATTTTAAAATTTTGAAGTGAAATTTTAAATTATGTATGTACATTAGGGTGGTTAGAAGAAATCAATTTTGGTTTTTCCATCGGGGCACACCCCTAATATGTGCCAATAGGATAGAAAACGCGATTGACAAGGTTTCAGCCCTTTCTGATAATGTTAACACGTGACTCATTGAGGTTAAAGTTGGGACAAACAGCGGTTTTTCACTAAAAATCATAGTTTTTTGCCCTTACAGTCCACACCATTTATTCTATGAACCTGATTCGAGTCTTATTTCATATTCTTATTAATTTTGATCCTGATAATATTTTTACCAAAACTGTTATTTTTCACACTATTTAACATTTATCAGATTATATCGTAGTAGATATCCCAATAATCGAATACATCGAATTTAACTACATATTGTAAAATAGTATTCAAATACATTAAACGGATTTTTATCCTATATTGTAATTATAAGATTTAATGTCTTGTATTCGAAAACAATAAACAATAAAATAAGTAAATAAATGAAAATATTTTTTTTTTATTTTTGTTACTAAATTATATGTATATCATAACAATTATGTGAGTTCATTTAAAGTTTTTATTCGTTACATTATTATTATTTAAAATCACAAATTAAGGTGGTAATGGCTTGGACATTGTAGCTTTTGAAGAGTCTGGAAAAAGATGCCTACATTCAGATACAACTTGTAAAAGACACTGGCGTTGTTCTTCATCTTTTGTCAAGGATGAATTGTAGTCTTGGATTAATTTTACCCCTCTCTCAGCTGTGTCATTTACTACTCTTAGACCTTTCACAATTTTTTTTCTCTTAAATAATGTTGATTTTCACACCATATATCGGGATCAGTATTTAAAAAATCGGTATTAATTTCAAATCTCTTGAAAAAATTTAAAGTCCGAGAAGAAACAAAATAATCAATTTCTTTATCCAATAAATTATCAATTTCTTATATAAAATATAATAATATATATAATATTATAAAATAAACTACGCAAGACTTGGCAATTGGATGGTAATTTGCTGCCAGTTATTTGATGAGACGTGTGACCAATTAAAAAAATTTGATCTTTCTGCCTTGATCTCATGCTCATTGATAATGTGGACATGATAATATAAAAAAATTTAATCGAAAAAGACGGTTAAAAGAGCATATATATAAAAGCTCGTATTGAGAGACACGTACAGACTGAATGAACTTTGATGTATGACTTGTTACACCAAAAAAATGGAAATCCCCTAATCATAATTATTTGTCTGTACTTTAACGGAAAAAAAATACACCAACACAGTGGTGGGTATTAATTGTCAAACTTTGGTCAGTTCAAGCGTTTGTGGTAAATTTACTCTACTCCATTATAAGTGGTACTAAAACGTATGAGTAGAAAGTTTACACTCTTTTAACTTTTTTAACCTCAATGAGTCACGTGTTAACATTATCATAATGGGTTGAAACTTTGCCAATCACATTTTCTAGCTTGTTGGCACATTTTAGATTGGTGCCCCGAAAGATAGCCTAAAAAAAAATTTACCATATACCTTGTAACCACCCTAATGTACATACATACATACATATGTATGTATTCATTTTCTAACTCATAAGCAATCTGTACAAAATATTTATATTAAATAGAATCTGGTACTTTAGCGTTATTAGATAATAGATAAATAGTAATACGTACGCAGAAATAAGATTTTGTCAACATTTTTCCCGAGAAGTCTGTTACCTATCTTTTCAAGTATTGTTCCTGTCGTTGAAAAAACTCCTTCGCTTGTAACTGAGCTGGATGTTACACACAGTATTTGTTTAGCCAATTTTTGCAGAATTGAAGATCTTTTGCTTATTTTCCAAAAACTTAAAATTTTTAGGTCTTGTTCGTCTGTGTGAACGCGAATGAAAAAACGAAAAAGAACTGCAGATGTTATTCTTCCAAATGTTGCCAGCGAAACTCGGATTGATATTGCTACTTTGACTCGTTCATTCACATTAGTACATTAATACATACCGGCACAACGTTTTATGTCTTCATGACAAAATTGAAAACCACGAACATATTAAAAATATGAAAAAAATTCCAAAATCGAAAAAATCACGAAACGATCACGCAAAAAATCATGCACGCTCACTCACGTAAAGTTTTTTTATACTCACGCTCAAGTGATTGAAACAAAAAACTGCTCACTATCACGCGTGATCACGTATCACAAACAGACAAAATTTTTTGTAATTTTACAAATTCTGGTGAAGTAAAAATATGCTATAAATCTTTTGTTGTAATTTATACTAAAAAAATCAAATAAAGAAATTAACTGAATTAAATGAAATAAATGTTTATAATTTGTTTGCCAAATTCAGCAAAGGAATTGGCAAATTGAAACAAATTTTTTTATTAATGAACAAGCACATATGTATGAAAGAAATTTGTGAAGCCACACAACGAATTTTACAAAAAATATGTTCTTGGGGTTGTTTTGTTGTTTAATAATGATATTTCAATAAATAAATACATTTTTCTAACTATTCAAATAATTCCGAATATGGGAAAAATATGTTCGAAAAAATAATATTTTTCATAAAAATGGTCAATCGGGCTGAAGCAAAAGTCGAGGGATGCTTCAGATATACATATCTAGAGACGTAGATCCACTTGTTTAATAGCGCAATGACATCTCATACCCAGACTTGATGAAAATTGGGCAGAAGATTTAAGTTTTCAAATAGTTCCGTCACATCTGCGAGACTAAAACTGAAAGTCTATATCACGCGTTCTAAGCGTCTGTCAAACAAGTAGAATCAGTGCAGATGTATGTGACAAGTTATACAGCACAAAGCGTAAAACGCTTAAATGCTTACAACGCTTGCACGCGTTGCAATCGTCATGAAAAAATGTGAGTTGTTTTTGATAGCCAAGGATGGAAAATTATATTATATTTTCTATGTTATCAATAAATATGTTTGTATCGTAGATTACTTTTATATATTTTTTGTCATAAAACAGTTTTTAATTAAAAAAACCTTTCGTAGTAAAGATTTTCAAAACCTTTTGTTTGTTGAGTGGTTTTTAGCTAGTCTATATACATGCATTTCATTGGTGCTAAAGCCAAATCATCAGTAGACCCAGCCCAGACGACGGATAAATATCGTGATGAAGGTTTTAATCATTATGACGTGTTATTTTAATGACACAATTAATTTAATTAAATAATATTTGAATTTAAAATAAATTGAATAGATACTTCTGAAGTTTTAACGTTTTCAATTGTTTCTACTTCTAATCATTATTAAGAAATACTTTATGCTTTATTTTCTTGCAAAATATGTTAAAAAAATGAAGAAGGAGTGATATGCAGAGCACCATACAGCCGCTTATACATTTTTAAAAGTCCCCACACATATTAAAACTCTTAAGTTATTAAAACAGAATCGAGCAATAAACTAATAAATTGCATCAATCGTTTTTAAGAAAGAGGGTATTGACTAAATTAAACTGCAAATTTTGAACATACAAAAAAATATGTTTTTGTATCATTGAACCCAACTGGCGTGTAATATTTTTGCTTCAGTGATGGTTTTTGGCCGAGCGTTAGGGTTCAGTATCAAAGTACAAAAAATAAATGTTGGTCAAAACAAAATGTTTTTATGTGTGTTGAATTTGTTATTAAATACATAAATAAAATAACAAAAATTTTAAATTGTTTCTATTTAATAAAAACAAACTCAATATTGAGTTTGGGTTCGGTCTGAGAAATCTACCTAAATTCGGGCTTGTTATCAAAAAGTGCGTTCGATCAAAAACTATATTATATTATTAGTTTTGCCTTAGTAATGATGATGAGACTTTTTTAAGCTTTTTAAAAATCATATAAAAACAAAAATAGCAAACAAACATTATAATTATTTCTAAATAGATATTTGGGATATTCACACGGTGTCCTATCATGTTATATTGTCATAATGTCTTATTATTTTATGAAGTCTTAAAAAAATTTTTGTTGTGCTTCAAACAAAAAAGTCCTAAAATAGTAAGACTATTTATGCTCTGTTTTTGTTTTGTCATAACTAAACAGCAGAAATTTGAGAGAGTGTTAGAGAAATTACATACTGCTTGTTCTTCCTCGACATATTTTTAAATGGTGTGTTGTTCACAGCAGTCATATTTTTTCGTATTATTATTTTAAGACATATGACTTTATGACGACCGTGTGAATACCCCAATTATAAATTTTTATAATATACTAAATGTGGCATCAAATTAATGCCCTTGACAATTAAAATATGACAAAATACTATGCCGACATTCGTCATCAATTTGGTTTCAAGTTTTGCCTTATTAATGATATTTTTCATAACATTGACGAAATGATTCTTATATGGCATTTACACCAGACCAAAATCTAGTTCTTACGAGATTTCGAGCAAAATCTTGTTGATTTTGGCTAGATTTCTCATACAAAACAAAATCTTCTTCGTCACTAGATTTTGTCAAAATCTACTCAAAATCTTGTAGTACTTAGTAATGCAACTATGGTTTTCCCTAAATTGTGCTGAAAAATACTACGCTGTTCAATAACAATTCTTTGAAGGGTGTGCTCGCCTGATTGATTGATTGATTGTGTTTATTGAGACTTGAAAAATTACGTTACAATTTTGTTTTTTTCAACATTAATGGTATTAAAATTATAAAGTATTATTTTAAGTATTTAAAAAAAGAAAAGAAAATAAAATATTACACAGAAACAACAATGTTTGCAATGTTTGTAGGTGTGCTCGCCTGCTGTTTCTCGCATTTGAATGATAATTTTTGTATGGAGTTTGATATTTGAAAATGAAAATTCCAATCAACTGTTTTTGGCATGGATACGAAATCTTGAAAAATGTCACAAATAGCCAGTGTAAACGGTATAGATTTTGATAAATATTTCAATTGAAATCTATTGGATTTTGGTCTGGTGTAAATGCCATATTAGGACATGGTGTCATCAATACGAAGATGAATTTTTGTTACGGTATTTGGTGTATGTTTGGTGTTACGAGCCCCAAAATATGTAATGAGTTCAGTTTTTATTCCTCAGTCTATTTGAAGTTAAAAAAAATTGTAAACTGATTGTGTCTTCAAGTAATTTAATCATTAGTTGGTTATAATAGAAATAAAAAGATCTCTACAGTTAGCGTACCAATAAATATATTTTGGGACTTTTTCAAAATCCTTTCAAACTGTACCACAAATGATGCAATAAGAAATAAAAAAAATAAGATAAGCCCAACTAAATAAAAATAAACAGCATAACCATACTTAAAATGTTCGACATAATCAGGATAACATTTCTGCCGCAATTCCGGTCAAATTAACAAATAAAAAACTCACTAAAATTATGTTGGGCACATTACAAAAATCCACAACCAGACATTTTATAAACAACAAAAATATTCTTATGTACATATATGTTCTGACAAATGAATAACTACACATAAAAAAATTATTTTTCAAAGACTATAAATTGGTCAAACAAAAAAATAAAAAAACACCGATTGTTTTTCTTACAAATACGAGTGACTAAAAAGAGATGGCTTAGAATTCGTAGATCCTTTGAAAGTCTACAGATACTTTAAGTTGGGTTATGTTTTTAGGTCAGGCGAAGCCAATATTGATTTAACTTTATATGATAAACACATAAAAATTAAAGTTGAAGTAGAAATAAACAATTTGCAAATTGATAATGGACTTAATTAATTTTATTTTAAAGAATGTCTTAGTTTGTTGAACCATTTATTTGTGGTGCTATAAAATATTCATATAAAGCATTTTCAAATAAATTATAACTATGTACATATAACTACTTAAATCTGAGAAGTTCAAGATCTATTTTTCAGAAAAAGCACTTGGCTACGTTGTTTTAATTTCAGATTGTGTTCTCGAGTTTGTTTTCTGAAGAGTTTGAAGTTTCAATCCGCAAATTCCGTTTAGTTTTTTAGAATTCTATATAAATATGATTGAATTAAAGCCAAATTATATTATTATCAACCAATAGCTTTGTATGTGGTTTAATTCAATAATAATACTGTTTTTTTCATGCAACAATGATATTTTTATAAACCATTAATATAAATACGTAATTTCTTGGAACTGTTTAGGTTTTAGTTGAAAGGAGCTGTTTGGCTTAAGCTTAAGTTATGAATTTTTTTTTTAGTTAAGACTTTTTTATATATGTAATCAAAATATTTTTATTGAGAAAGTAATATGAGAACATATATTTATCAGACCAGCAGAAAGGGTCAGTGGTTATTTCGAGATCGCTACACCATGCCATGTCTTGTACAGTTTTACCACTTGCCTCGGTAGATATTAGTGAGTAGGAATGACAAATATTTAACAGAAATATTTAACAAATTAAAATATGAACATTTCTTATACTCATTTTTAAAAGTTAAATCAATTTCGTTTAGTAGGAGATTGCCAATTCTGATTATTAATTAATCCATATATTATTAAAATATTCCATACTTCATTTTTAATAAAAAAAATTAAATTTATTAAAAAATTATGAAATTTATATTAATCGAGATTGCCTCGATATCTTTTTTCAAAGATTTAAAAAACTTTTGTTTGTTGAGGGTTTTTAGCTAGTCTATATACATGCATTTCATTGGTGCTTAAGCCAAATCATCAGTAGACCTTAAACCTAATTTTTAAATGTTTCAAAACATTGAACATTGAAACATTTAAAAATTAGGTTTAAGGTCTACTGATGATTTGGCTTAAGCACCAATGAAATGCATGTATATAGACTAGCTAAAAACCCTCAACAAACAAAAGTTTTTTAAATTTATTAAAAAATCTTTTCTAAAAAGAATTTGCAAATTTATGATCTAAACTAAAGCCAAACAACTGCTTTCAAATAAATGTAAACATAATATGGTAATGCGTGGTTCAAAAATATTAGTATGTACATGAACACATAATCGAATTCATCTGGATCCAGTGTAGCAAGTTTTAGTATTTCTGACATCGATGCTCGACTGTGGATAAATTGAAATTTTAATATAAACCAGTAGTACAGCATACATTACTATAAAAAATTAACATAAAGTTCATATGATGGATATGTAAGTGTGTATGTTTGGTGAATACGTATTTGCATAGTTTTTAGTCAAAATTTGATTACAAACAAAAAATTATTTTTGTATATTAATAAAAATTTGGTTGTAGTAAAACCAACCTGCAGCTATTACGGATGGGAATTATCAAATGATAAAATACGAACAAAAAATAAACGATTATTATGTTTAAAATATAAATTAGCTACAAATACCCTTTGTTCATTTCAACCGTATTATTTTTGTCCTAACCATGTTCAACCAAACCTTTGCCTGTGTGCAATTTGTATATTTTAATCGGACCATTGTTCTTATAAAGTTTTGAGAGTTATGGAATCTTCAAGATAGTTTTTTGGTAAAAACAAAAAATGCTAGTCATCCCAAGACACAAGCAGTTAAACCAACACTACTGTTTAATCAAAGTAGCGCTTATTGAGTTTTATAGCGAAAGAGCGAAAAAAACTCTTCCCAAAGAAAACAAAGATGAAACTGGCTTCAACGAAAATTTAAAGCACAAACCGTCGTGGCACATAGGACAAGAGTTATGTGCGAAATATGCCAAAGTTTTAATAAAAAAACACAGAAAAGGTTTAATGTACAGAAGACACCAGCTACAAAAAGGCATCAATAAATAATATACATACATATGTATATGTATATAAAAAATCTTCTATGAATCTTTAAATGAAACAAGTTAATTTGAATTTTAACTGGATTCATATTACAGATGAGCACCGCTCATTTCTTAATTCGCATGAATCATCTATAATGTGTAATTTTTCTATGCAAAGCTGCGAGTTTTCACCGTTGTGAGCGTAAATAATAGGAGTAACTGAGTGTTAGTTAATATTTCATATTAAAGAAAAGTAATTGGTGTCCTTTTAAAATTTAAATACATAGAATAATAACATTCATGACCTCATAGGTAAATTTCAAACAGGCTTCCCCTCTAGTACAAAAGGAGTCTTTTAGTACTTTTTACAGAGGATATCTTACATGAATAGAAATCACATATGGGGCTCACTGGAGTATTGCAGTTAAAAATTACACTGATGTTTTTCTTGAGGTTCAGAATAATTCACCCAATATTGGTGGTCTGCATTCCGGTTTTTGTATCTCCTGCCAAAGTAGACAGGCGACGATATATTCACGTTATTAAACGCTTTCTATTAATCCAGAAAATCGTAAAAAAATCCTGTGTGCATGATTGCAACTTAAAACATGATTTTACATGTAAAACTCCTTTTCTCGTAAGCATGCATGACTTTGAGTGAAGAATTTCTTACCATCGCATCTCCAATTCTTATTACCAAAAAATAATTTATATAATATAATATGCTCTTTTGATTCTCCGTAATAATATAAATGTGAAATGGAACCAACTAAAAATTTTAATGTTGAAGCCATTGGAGATATGAAATACAGAATAAAATAAGTTTATATAAAAAAAGTGTAATGAAATTGTTTGCCGTTTCCTCTACTGCCTAGTACTTGTTGAGAATATCAATCAAAAACTGGTTCAAAAAGTTTTATATTAGTCGCAGCTCTAAGATTTGATATAGATTTAAGAAAACAACTAGAACCCAATATATGTGCATTGTTTTTTCTTCTTCGAATATTTTCAAACTTTTCTTCAATACAAAAGCTAACGCATTTTCTTCTATCGGAAAATATGTTGTACATAAATTAAAGCTGGTGAGCAGTGATAGCTGATCCAAGCTCTAACCCAAACTCCACACCAACGCAAGGGTTTACGTTGTTCGTCCTATTTATTTCGGTGTTATTAAAAAGATGGGGTCGGTAGTCTAATAAATTATTGTTCATCGTGCTAAAATCAAGTTGCGTTAAGATCTGTTAACGGCCATCGTAACATCATTAGCATGTAAGACAACCTTACTCATTCAAGATTTCAGATGAAACGGAAAATCATTTAGACCTAAGTGCAAAGCAGATTACATTAGATGATGGCAATCACGTTATTATCCTTCTGTGCAGTGGTAGATCATTTAACAACAAATATATTCCCAGTGCCAGACAACGGGGCTATTATCGCATCTAGAATAATACAGTCGAAGGATCCTTTAATATCTAAGAAAAATACCAGAGTACATGTATGTAGCCTGTGCTATTAGAGATTTTGTTATTAGTGGGTTGAATCTTAATAAAGAATTTGAGAATGAGTTGACCAATACGTCGACTGAAAACTGAATGTTTGCAATTTGATTTCAGTTTCGCTTAGTTAATTTCAATTTGTTTTAGTCATGGGATTTTTGTGATCATAAGACATTATATTAAAGTTTGCTTTTTAGTTGTATGTTATTGGATATTATATTTTATATATTATTAAGAAACCTTTGTTGTCTTTTAATGTATTTCTACTTTAAGATGATTGTCTGCTTACTACCTGAAAGAGGGTACTAGGATGACAGCAAACACATCCCGTAGAAATACGCGCCACTACGAACATAAAGTTCACACTCATTAAGTAAATAAATTTTAAAGTGGCGGCACTTTTTCAATGGAACATTTTGCAGTATTTGCAACGGTTCCTTTAAAGTATTCAAAAGGGATTTTGTGTGAGTTGTGATTTTTCTTAAAAAAATATTTTTTCTAAAGAAAAAAGAAAACATCAAATTAAAAAATGGTTTTATCTCAATAAAGAAAACAGTTTTAGTTGCTTATGTTTATTTCGTTAACACCGTTGCTGTAAAGATTATTTTATGGTTATTAAATTGACACAGAATTTATCGGTATTAATGAAACTCGATTCAATTTAAGAGTGCACACGACAAAATTTTAAAAACCAGAAAAGACGATCATAACCGAAAAGACATATAAAACGTGAAATATTAAATTAAAATAGAAGGAGATTGAGAAATCAACGGGTGATAAACATTAATACTAAATTGATTTTTCGACATCAAATAAAGAATCTCATTTATGGCATTCGTTGGCAACATAAATAAAGCAAAAGTACAAAAAAAAAGTCTTTTGAAAAAATGCTATAATTTTATAGAAATTGAAACAACAGGTATTGAATTAAAATTCCTCATAAATATTTATATATAGTTTTATTTCTTTTAGCCGTATCTCAAACATTTGAACTTCGCAGAAGAGAAAATGAGAGTGTGTGAAGCAAGTCTCGTTAACTATGGATGCTACTACGATATTTTATGTTCCGTGTACGGTGAAGTAATGGTTTTATTTTTATTTAAAAATGAGTTAAATGAAACAGTGAACGAGAGTTTATTAGCACGATCCAAATAAAATGGTGTTACAAGATTAGCGCATGTTTCTGAGGATTGATTTTGATTGAGTTTTTTGTGTCATCAGTGTTAATGTACTTATTTCATGCATACAAAAAAACTTTATTTTTACAAATATTTTATTACACAGGAATACGGGAATTATTAAATTAACTTAAACAAATATATGATATTCTAACAAAACATGTGCTCATTTTAAGAATTAAATATCATGATAATTTCTTTAGTAATTCATTATACGAAAAAGTGTATATATATATATATATATATATATATATATATAGACCTACAAGTCCCATGCTATAATTTATCAAAATACATTGGGTTTTCGAAACATATAATCTCCAAAGATTACAATGTTAAAAATTCAACTTAACTTAAAACCAAGCTACAAAATATGTGAAAAGGGGAAAAACATATTAATACTTTTTGGCGTTATTTCGTTGTTCACAAATACTTCAGGACATAATGCCCTCCAAACCATTATGAAAAATTTAAGAAAATAGAAACGTTCACATTCATCAACAGACCCTAATTCCTATAAATTTTAAGATTTTGTCTTAATTTATTCTTATAAGGGTCCGCCATCTAACGTTTTTTTTCAACTAGTGCTTATTTCGTGAATGGTAACACGTAAATAAATCATGCAGGTAATCAACGGAAAAAACCCAAATAATTAAAAAAGTGCACTTTCCCTTTTTCCTTTTAATTGTCCACGCACATTTATAACCATTTCCTAGTTTGTTACCGCTACCATAAAAATCAAATAACCTTTTGTTTTTTATTTTTTTTTAATTCTGACAATCATAAAAAAAAGTCATCAATTTTTTTTCCAAGGAATTTTGAGCATATCTCGAGCAAATTTTTGAAATTCATACCTTCACTTAATTGTGAATAAAAGCGAAACGCGTTCATCGATTTTCATGATTTATGTCTCATTTTGTTCATAGGTTATGTGACTTTACGTGAAAGTAATAGGTCTAGACACTTTTTTACCGTTTTGGATTTCTTATGAATTAAAAATAAAAAAATTGAATTTTTTAGGCAAAAAATACTTTTTTTCTTCATACATTTATTTATAACTCCGAAACTATTGCTTATGTAGCGAAACGTTGTATGAACAGATTAAAGGAATTGTAATTCCCAATTTAATTTGTTTCAGCAAATCGGACTAGTGGTTCTCGAGTTATGTCAAAAAAAAGACCACGAAAGGTGACAATTTTCAAATCGATATATCTCGATTCCTAGACGTGACCCAGCAAAACGCCGGGACACGTATAACTTCTTTTTTACCGGTATAACATTTCCCGTTAGTTTCATCCCATCCCGATTTTGACTGTCGCATTTTGTCGCATAGTGTTATTGAGATTAATTTTACGGTTTATTACGGGTTCGAGCTGAGCTGATTGCGATTTAAAAAGCAAGTAACACATTTTTCCTTTTATGACTTCCTTAATTACTTTCCTTTTATGACTAAGAATAAAGAAAAAGATGGCCTTGCCCGCGAATAATTTGATGTGTTAACAACTTAAATTTACGATATTCATGGCTGGATATGTAAAATTACGTTAAAATTGTTTGTGTATCCAGGTTAACTTGGGCACTTTAATCACACCGAGATAAAGTATTACAAATCGTAGAAGCACGTGTGTCTAAGGCAATTACGTGAAAATTTGAATAAAAAGAGCTTTAATTAATGAAAAAAACGTAAATTTTATTAAACACATTTTTTACATACAAAAGTTTTTATACCATGTCTATTACAAACATTATAAATACTCGTAGCATTGTTTAACTACATGCCTTTTTTGGGATCACATATGTACCACCTTTTGCGTTTATTTAGCACAATTAGATACATTTGGTGGAGCTTCTTCCTGACGAACTTCCAGCATACACTGAACTTTAACTTATTTCGTGACCTTTGGCATATTTGTGGAGCAATAAGTACTATGAGACACATGTCAGTAGTTTATGGAAGATAAAAGTCAAGTCGGCGAAATGCCGAAAATTTTCGTTACTAAATTATATTAAACATCGAAATGTGTCTCACAGACACGTTTTGGGTAAGATTTGGGTTAAAAGTAGAGTTGGGAGCAAACCTATTGAATTATTACGAACCATCCAGTAAAATGTGGCGTAGAAGTGGTCATAAAGAACTGCGTCAGAGAGGAGTCAGCACGAAAACAAATCGCGATGTTACAGTGTGGAAAAATGGAGTATGTAAATTGTATCATTGCGATGTTCCTTGTCATCCAGGTATCTCTGATTGTTATTCGAAAAAAACTTACCCTGTTTATTGCTCTTTTTATATATTTAAAACTGTCCCAGAAGCAAAAACTTTAAGTCTTTTATAAGATCTATCAGAAAAAACGTTTACGATCACCGACGTCATCTACCACAAACTAATTTCAAAATTACACTTTACAGTAGATACCGCATTCAAGTACATCGCATATACTTTCCATACAAATAATTTACTATAAAAGAAAATCGTATATAAGAAAAAACCTGATATAAGAAACTTTTTTCAAACACCAAAGATGATGAATGATATGAAAAAAGATTTTATATTAGAAACTTTTTTTCGGCAACACTGAATATATGAAAATTTAAAATTTTCCGAAACACCAAAGAAGATAAATGATATGAAAAGAGATTTCATATAAGAAATTTTTTTCTTTCGGGCAATACTGAATATATACAAAATATACAACTATGCGTTTGTTGAAAAATAAAATATGCACACAAATAAGAAAAGAAATATGTATATATGTATGTCTGTTTTATAGAAATAACTTTCTTATAAACAATAACTGCTTATCAGAAAAAACCGCGTATAAGAAAAAACTTTCTGACATTTTTAAAGATTCTTATATCCGATATGTACTGTACATCCATATTTAATTCTCATCGTTCTTTATTTTTATCGATAACACAGTGCGAAAAAAATTAAAGTAAAAATTCCTGGAATGTTACTCGTCTACAATTTTTCTGGTATGTACTGTCGAGTACAACTACAGTCTGTTTTTGGAATTTTGGAAACACCCCCAAAATCTTGAGTTAGTAGTAAAAACCCTGCTTTTCGTACCCGTATCCACTTATCACAATGGGACTTAGTTGAATACCAACCGATTTAAACGGTATATATTTCCTTTAAATAAAATGAAGACTCATGTATGTATTTTTAGACCAAATGTATTTTTTACGGTCTTTTCCTATTTCTAATTTTTCTATTTTCGGGACGTTGTTACACAATATTTTTGTATGAAAACTGGGCCATTTATGATTTCATTTCGAAAATATAATTTATAACAAATAAAACAAGGTTTTGTTTTTGAAAATCCGTTGAGATTTGACAGGTTTATTCAGCTTTTAAGAAAAACAAATTTTTTAAAAATAATAATTCTTAACGATTCCGATTAAAAATGTTTGCTCGACCTTTTTATTTTCATTCAATTTCATCAATAAGTGACAAGCAATAGTCTTTTTTTATTATATTTTTCCCTTCAAAATGGCTTTCCATTGTAATTATTATTTGGTAAAAATGTTCGCCTTGTTCATCACTAAACTGGCCTAGGGTGTTTGGTAAAAATACCAAATGCGAATGCAGAAAATGAATTTTTATAAACATATTGCAGCCTATTTCACCATAAGCTCATAAAAATTCATTAAAATTAGTCGTCGCTTCTGTGACGTTTTTTCTACCAAAAACGCCCTAAACATACGAAAAAATATGGCCCAATGACGCCATCGGCATCCAAACCGCACTAAACAGTTGTTTTTTGCGGATGAAGTGGTGATTCATGAAGCACATGTGGATTTTCACCAGACCAATAACGCATATTTTTCTTATTGACGAACCCATTGAGGCAAAAATGAGCTTCGTCACTAAAGATGATTTTTCGATGAAATTCATAATCTTGGCGCATCTTCTCCAGAGCCCAATCGGAGAACGTACGTCGTGTCAAATGGTCCATCGGCTTCAACTCTTGAGTTCTTGAGAACGCCGCGGAATAGACCGACTTGGATCGTTTGCTACGGACGCCTGAGCGGCACCGATATTTTCGTCACTGTGACCAACCCGTTGACTCACTGGCACGGCAGCATCACACAATGAATATGTAGACTCAAATTTTTGCACTAAACTTGTTACTTCGGTAGTACGTTTTTATAATTTGCATACATTGTTCGTTCGTGTACTTTACCATGATGAAAATGTTGAGTTTACTGAAAAAAGGAAAGTAACAGTTACGAGTATAAGATCTGTGAAATAGTGCGTTCACAAATTAAATTGAAAGTACCAAATTAAAGTCAAGTACCTATTTGAAAACCCTTTATATAAATATAGATTTAAATAAAAAGTTAAATAAGCAAAATATATTCTTTAATTTATATCGAGGGATTAAATAAAACATTAAAATAATTCATTACTTTCACAAATATCAGTAAATTAATTATGTAATCAATAAGAATAAGAATATTAATTAATATTAATAAGAATGAATTATACAATTCATTTACCGGACAACTTAAAATAATTAATTGTATAAATAATTATAACTGCATAAATAATATAATGCATAAAAAGAAATGAATTATGGGATTTATTCGCCGGACACTTTAAACGAATTCATTACTTTCCTAAGACATGTTCTGTATTAAAAATAATGAATTCTGAATTGAAAAATTATACATGCTGTAAAAGGGAGATTACCAGCAATTCCTCCTGTAAATTTCACTCTATGTAAGTCAATTTGTTACAAAAATATTTATTTCAAAATTAGCGGTAAGAATTTATTAGAATAACAAAACCTGTTTGTGAAAATTATTGCAGGTAAATCAAAATTTTATGTCCTTAAGTGTGCATTTCTGAAGAAACTAAAGAAAATCACAATTCAATATAATATTTGCAAATAAAACTAATATGTTTGTAGTTTCTACATTATTTATTTAAAGATAATTCTGATATTATTATAATTATTAAAAAAATAATCTTATAATTAAAATTATATACGAACTTATTCGATCAGCAATAGCAACAAGGCCTTCAGATTTTAGAATGAGAGAAACTGATTTATACAAAATGCTTTATATAGCATATTAGCCACTCCAGGTGTACTTTGGTACACCAAACACATAAAAGTAATATTTATACGTATAAATTATTGATTTTTATATCCTGGATGTAAGAAATAGCTTTCTTATAAACAATAATTGCTTATAAAAACAGCATATAAGAAACAATTTTCTGACATTTTTAAAGTTTCTTATATCCGGATACAGTAGTTTTGATTTAGCTGCAAATTCCTTTTTTAAGTGTACTTTTTTACCTGCACATTTCAGATAAATTACCAAAATTTTTGGCATTTTAACGCATTCTTTGTAAAAGCACGGGATTATTTTGAGAGCATGCATATTATTCAGAATTTAATGCAAAGTAATACGTGTTTCTTAACAAAAAACACTAAATTTTAGTTGAAATTCAACAATATGAAATTACAACTATTTTAATTATAACTATTGTAAATGAACAGCCTTGTTTTCATTTCGTATAACATATTGCTTAACGTCAGCTTTAGTTTATTGTGATCTCATTCTCTATTTATATGCATACAGAAACTTATTATAATGTTTCTCAGTATTTATATCTTTAAAAATTCTTAATGTATGATTTCATCAAATCTTTTGGAATACATTTGCAAGTGCATCATATTAATTGGTTGTCTGGCATCAAAAAATAATAATAAGGGGAGTGTTGGGTTGAGAAGCTGAGCGTGTTGCTTTCGCGTGCACTTACAGATGTTGGTTAACAAAAAAAGAAGAAAACCAATTTGTTTGTTGGGTGTATTTGTCATTTTTATATTCTTTATTTAATAATTCAATTTAAATATGATGAATATGTATGTGTATTATTAAATATGTATATATCCTATCCTATATATAATTTTTTTTAAACCGGCACTTGCACTTTGTCACTGCGTTGCTTGCACTTTAAAGGTCACAAAACTAATAATAATTAATGCATTTAAAAATGATTTGGTACTCACGCTTTGCAGACGAAATGAAAGGGAAAAGAAAACAAAATAAAAAGAGTGTGGTCACTCTTAGCGATTTAATTACGGCTTCAATAAGGGCAGCTCGTAAACATCCTGCCCCCCTTGCTATAGTGCAATTTTAGGGAAGGGGGTAGGAGCAAGAAGTGGTAACAACACAGTGGGTTTAAAAGTGGAAGTGATGTAAAGTAAAATGGTATAGTTCAAGAATGTGTAAAGTAAGTATAAAAAGTGAATATATATATAAAGGAAAGTGTAAGAGAGAGTAATTTTATAATTCAAAATTCAATTAAGTATAATTCTAAGGTATAAAGAGGTAAGTAAACAAGGGAATAGTTGTATAATTTTAATTCAAGCAAGTATAATTCAACGAGGGGAGAAAGGTAAGTATACAAGTGAATAAGGTATTACTTAAGAGAAATATAAATTGGTTGTAAATAAATTCATTGTTGACAAAAAAACTTTAAGTATACAAGTGAATAAGGTATTACTTAAGAGAAAAAAAACTAAGTCTTGGTTTCAGAAGCCGAATTTTCCTATTATGACCCATCCTAACAGGGTATTTTGTGTCATAGGGGAAACAAAAGATTGGGGTTGAATGCCGCTTTTGATTAGCTGGGGGTAGATATCAGCTCCAAGGACGATGTTGATCGAACCGCTGTTGAAAAAATCAGGATCGGCCAATCGCAAGTTTTGGTAACCGTCCGTTACCCTGTTGTCCAGCCGTTTCTTTGTTTGGAGCGCTGGGAGGTCCTTTGTCACCTGGGCGGTGAGTGTAAAGGCCCTCATTGAAGCGGGATTGGAAAGATATACGGCACCATTTTTTACCAACGCGTGACTCTATTGGGAGATTGTACCTTTCAATGAGGAAGGCTGCTATGGAACTGAACTCGACGCAAGGGTTGAAAAGTCTGCGGACTCGACCCCAGGTGCCATCCAATTGCATTCTTATGATAACGGTCGGTATGACAGTTGTAGTATTACGCTCAGATGTGGTGTTTCGTGAGGGTGTGTGAAGGCGTGCGTGGCGATGTAGAAGAGTGTGATGTTTACTACTACACATTCGACAGCGTGACACATTTCGAGAGTCGGTGAGAGTGGGCAAGACAGTTTTCACAATACTTAAAACGTTTTACCGTCTTTGTCCGGTCGGATACGTTCATCCTTTTGAACGTGACGCATTTCCGCAACGGATGGTTCTGTTTACATATGCAGCAGTCATATCTAGGCCGCTTATTGGTTGATATAAGAGGTTTTTGCTGTTCGATGGGTGATGCGCTTCTGCGGTGATGACGAGACATGACGGCTAAAAGAGAGAGAGTTGGGTAGCAAGACTAATTTAGTGATAGGTCTCATAACGACGCCATTGGCGGTGCGTAAGTCAACCACTCTGACCCGTTTATAAGGGCCAGGGTGAGTTTTCTCTATACGACCTAACCGCCATTGGTTGGGGGCTAAATTATCTTGTCTGATTACAACGAGATCGCCTACAGCATAATCGCGTTCGGGGTATTTCCACTTTATTCGTTTGTGGAGTTCTATTAAATATTCTTCTTTCCACCTTCGGGCTAGTTGTTGATGGAGGATTTTAAGCTTTTGCCATCGATTGACGTAGCTTAGGGAATGGCTAGACAAGTCTGGTTCAGGAGGCGATAGTAAGGGCGCACCGATGAGGAAATGGCCGGGAGTCAAAGCACATAAATTCGAAGGATCATCGTTCATTGGGCTGAGGGGTCTGGAATTTAGACAGGCTTCAATACGAGCAAGCATAGTATTGAACTCCTCATATGTGAAACTTTGACTATAGCACATCTTCTTAAAATGGGACTTGAAGCTTTTTACTCCTGCTTCCCAGAGACCACCCATATGTGGAGCACCTGGTGGGATAAATTTCCATTCGAGGGGAGAAAAACTTTCTTGGGACAATAAGTTTTTACGCATATGGGATAAAAATTGTTGCTTGTCGCAGTTCAGGATATTAGAGGCGCCCACAAAGGCCGTTCCGTTGTCAGAGTACAAGGAGTGGGGTGTTCCACGCCTGGAGAAAAATCGTGCGAAAGCGGCTAAGAATGCTTGGGTTGAGATTTCGGCAGTTGCTTCGAGATGAATCGCTTTCGTCGCAAAACATATGAACACGAGTACATAACCTTTAGTAACCTTACAGCCGCATCCAACGTAGGATTTGATGTCAAATGGCCCAGCGAAGTCTATGCCAGTATCGTAAAAAGGGCGTGACAGGCTGGTACGCTCAGGGGGTTGTGCTGCCATTATTTGCTGACCTCGTCGGCTTTTCTGTTTCACACACACGATGCACTGGGAAATAATCGTTTTTATTAATGTTTTTAATTTGGGGACATAAAAACGAGTTCTCATTAAGCGGTATAGAAGTGCATTTCGACCATGAAGGGAGAATTTATGGAGGTAATTGAGAAATAGTCGGGTGAAACGAGCGTGGTAAGGGAGCAAGACGGGATAGCGTTCATCATAGCTAAGTGTCGGCGCGTTTGCTAACCTGCCGTTAATTCGCATCATTCGGTCAGTGCCTAGGAATAGATTAAGCGTTAAAAGGTTACTTTTCCGGGATAGTGTGTGACCAGCGCTTAAGTTGTCATATTCCGTAGTAAAATAGAATTTTTGACAAGCGATTACTAAACGAGTTTGAGCATGCTTCAATTCACTTGAAGACAATTCGGCATTTATGACAGAGTTGTGATTAAGTTTGGAATTTATTCGGGAGTAAAAACGGAATACGCGACAAATAATGCGCAAAGCCTTAGGGAGATCAGAAAAATCATTCAGAATGTCATGATTTGAAATTGATGTCGAGTGTACTTGGATGGGTCTAGCTTCTTCTTCAGTTGAGTAGGGGGAGGTTCGCAGCGGCCATTTCGAATGTGGGCGTCGTAGCCATGACGGTCCGTGCCACCATAAGTCGTTTGAGACTAGTTCAGATACCGTAATACCACGAGAGGCCAAGTCAGCGGGGTTACTTTTGGATTCCACATGAGCCCATGAGTCATTTCCTACGTTTTCAATAATGGAGGAAACTCTGTTTTCCACGAAAGTTTTCCATTTATGCGCGGTTTGTGCAACCATGCTAAGACGATGGTGGAGTCTCTCCACAGAAAGAGCTTATAATTTGTGAGATTGCGTCGAGGTTGAATAGAGTCGATCATATTCCCCGATCATAATTCTGCTCCGCAAAGTTCCTTACGTGGTAAAGAGACAAATTTCACTGGGGCAACTTTTGTCTTTGCCATTAGAAGAACCGGTCGCTTTCCGCGCGGATATAAAACGTAGCTGCATATGCTTTTTCTGAGGCATCGCAGAATCCGTGCAATTCAATATTGTACGATGGATCGAAGTCTACGTAGCGCGGAATCTTAATTTGTTCGATATGTGCATAGTCGTCTAAGAACGCGTTCCATTGATGCAGTGTAGATCTTCATCCCAGTCAGTACCGTCTTTCCAGATTTGCTGCATAATAATCTTGGCGACAATGATCTTGGAGGATAGCCAACCGGCGGGATAACTTTGCGATTTCAGAGAGTACCGCTCTTTTCGTGATCATATTACGCTCGGGCTGGGTTTTCAATTTAAAATAGAAGTGGTCATTTCCAGCATTCCATCTTAAGCCGAGAGTTTTAGTAATGCTAGAATCTGACAGTTTAAGAAACTCATCATCTAGTACGTGATTTGGGGGAAGATCTTTCAGCAAGTAATCGTTATTTGCTGTCCATTTACGGAGTGAGAATCCAGCTGATTCCAGAACTGCTAAAAGTTCATTTCGTGACTCGAGGGCTGAGGATAAGGTGTGAGCTCCTGCTAGTACGTCATCGACATACATGTAATTTTTTAGAATTTCAGAAGCTCGGGGGACTGCAATGCACAATCCTTAGAACGTTGTAATAAGGTTCTGATAGCCAAATAGGGGGCACAGTTCACGCCGATGGTGACTGTGTTTAGCTCATAGTCATGGGGTTGCTCGTTAGGGGAGTTACGAAAAACTATACGCTGGTAGCATGTTTGTGAAGGGTTTACGAGAATCTGTCGATACACCTTCTTAATATCAGCATTGTAAACGTACCTAAAAAGTCTCCATCGCAAAATTAGGGTAGGTAAGTCCGCTTGTAGAATAGGGCCAGGTTGGAGGAGGTCGTTGAGGCTCACACCATTGCTCGAGGGGTTCGAGGCGTTAAACACAACTCGTAATTTAGTGGTAGTACTGTCTGGTTTAAAGACAGCATGGTGAGGGAGATAATAGCCTCTAGTGTCATTTAGCACGGGTTTTACTCTGGTCATTTGCCCTAAGGTCGAATATTCGTTAATAACGGGATCATATTCAGTTTTAATTTGGGGATTTTTCTTTAGTTTTTCTTCACTTCGGAACTATTGGGATAAAGCAATATGACGGAATATTCCTACATTCAGAGTTTCGGGAAATTCTTTTTCAAAGGGGAGTGAAACAATAAATCGACCTTCGCTGTTACGAGTTGTTGTCGTCTGATACATGTTTTCGCAATACAAGTCCTCCGGGGACGACCGTGGCTTATGCGGGATATCTTCAAGCTCCCAAAATCGTTGAAGTTGGTTACAGAGAGTTATTTCGTTAAAAAAGGAAGCTACGGATTTTTTGTAGGGGTTGGTCTTAATCGTACCTGTCACAATCTATCCGAACACCGTGTTTTGCGCAACTAAAGTCTGAGATGGGTCCCAATGTAGGCCGTTCTGAATCACTTTCGGGTATACGTCGCCTCCAAGAAGCAAGTCGATGTCAGAACAGGCTTGACGGTACGGATCGGCTAACTGAAGATGGGCACAATTGCTACCTGTTACGCGGGAGATTGGGTAATATGGGAGTTGACCCGTCAGTCTTTTTATGACCAAAGCGTGGGCGTAAATCTCGAACGTATTGTCTATGGGGGATCCGATTTTAAGGGAGCATATTTGAGTTGATGTGGCAGTTAATGACTCATTTATTCCGTGAATGTCAGCTTGGGTAGCGCTTGTTTTAAGACCCAGCTTGGTGTGCAATTTCTTGGAGATAAAAGTTGCTTCGGACGCAGAATTAATAAGGGCGCGGACAGTGAACTTACTGTCGCCGCTATACACATCAACCAGGGCTGTGCCGAGAACAATAGAGTGTGGTGTCGATTGCAATTGAGTTGAGAACGATGGTAAAGATCGCTCTATGGCTTGACGAGAAGTGGATGGAGTGGAATCAACTACCTGAGGCCTGTTATCTGTGTGATTTTGGGGTTTGTGAACTGCAAAAGTAGCCGCGGCAGATTTATGGGTGGGGTTCATGTAATGATTGGGTATTGGTTTGGATTCTGCGCGGTGTAGGAGAGAATGGTGCTTTTTGTTGCACGCATTGCAAAGAAAGCGACTTTTACAATTATTGAAATCATGGGAAGTTCCGAGACAATTAATACATAATTTGCGTTGTTTGACGGCATTGAATCGTTCGTTAACTGACATATTCAAAAACGATGGGCAAAATCGAACGGGGTGTTAGTTAGGGCATATAACGCATTTTCCTGACTCTCGATTAGCTATATTAGTACTATAGCTATTGAGTTTCTTCTGTTCAATTTTCTTGGGGGTGTGCAACTTGTTAGGGTGTGAGGACGATGGGGTTGAAAATGTTGCTCGAATATCCGCAACAGATTCCAGGGTTTGAAACCGGGTCGTCAAAAAAGCATCTATCTGCTTCCATGTGGGCAACTCTGTCCTTCGCGGCAGGGATTGTTCCCACAGATTAAGGGTTACATCGGGCAAACAAGTTGAACATATGTAGACGAAAATGATATCCCAGTTGTTAGTGTCGATTCGCAGGAGGGTTAAATTCGTGACGCAATCATTAATTGTACGCTGGAGACGTCTTATATTGGGACCGGTCTCTTTTATGAGGGGGGATATGTTGAAAAGGCTTTTTAGTTGCGCGTTGACCAGTACTCTTTTGTTTTCATAGCGATGCACGAGATTTTTCCAAGCCATTTCGAAACCGTCATTAGTAATGGGGCAGGTTTTTAGAAGTTCGCGAGCTTCTCCCTGGGTCTTCTTCAGCAGGTGGCACATCTTCTCGACGGGGGAGAGACGTTTGTTAGTTCCATACAGGGCCATGAATATGTCGCGGAACGTGGGCCATGACTTGTAGTCTCCATGGAAAATCTCTGTGTCGCACGGGGGTAAAGAAATATGGGAAATGGGAAACGACTGGCTTATGCTGATGACTTAAACTATCAATGTCTTCATTTACCTTTGCCAAGATTTCAACGTGGGCCTTGAAAGTGGAAGCGAAACGCGCCTTAAGAGTTTCCATGTCAATTTCCTTTTTTATGTCGTCATATTTGTCCAGCGCGCCATCATAGTAGGCTCGGAAGGAGGACCAAAGACGCGCGATTTCACTTTTGTAAACCTCCATCGTATGGATGGAATCGTCTGCCTCATCGCGTTGCGTCATGAAGGTCTTGAAATCGACGATATGATCGGAAGCACGGATCAGGGACGTTATTACCGACATAGTGGAAGAGCGGCGATTCAAAGGGGTTTGAACGATTAATGAGACAAGAAAACGTTACGATCCTTCTCTGGCAGGCCGCGTATAGAGTGCAAGAAGGGGTTCTTTTCCGAATAGTTTCCGAGGGTTTTTAAAAACCAGGGAAAACTCGATGAGCCGGGGTATTAGTATTTCGGATAGATTGCGGAAGAAGCCGATGTAAAATAATAGTAATTTGAGAGCGAGCCTCGTAGAAGCCGCGTATACAGTACTATATGCAGACTGGATTAGGTCTCAAATAGACGGGAAAGAGAATTTATTGATTTAATAATTTTTTTTTGTTTTTAATACAACCTTGGGGACGCGCCTCGTAGAAGCGGCGTAAAAATATTTTATTTTTTAACAATGGGTAATGGCTCGAAAAGACCGGGAAAATTTTATAATACAAAATTATAATATAAAATTTTACAAGGACTTTGGGGACGCGCCTCGTAGAAGCGGCGATAAAATATTTTTGTGCAGAGGGGGCACTGTATCGAAGAGACGGGGAAAGAATATTTTGTAGTAAAATTTTATTTAATAAATTTTTATAGAAACCTTTGGGGACGCGCCTCGTAGAAGCGGCGTTAAAAAAATATTTTCTTGCAAGGGGTGTACTGTCTCGAAGAGACGAGCAAAAATATTTTTGTAGTAAATTTTTCTATAAATTTTATAAGCACTTTGTTGACGCGCATACAAAACTTTAAGAGAGTTGTGATGGAATGAATGCAATACACAAAGAGAACGAAAACTGCAAAGGGCACCAGCAAGGTTACAAACAATTTCGTTGTCTTATGTACATACATATGTATATATACTTTTGATAATTTTAAGGAATTTCTAGCGGGATAAAGCTCTTTGTAAGTTTAGTCGTATGAATGTATGTATGTACTCTTGTATGCATTTATGTACATATGTAGAGTGCGGTATGTATGTAAAGTGATTACATGACCAAGTGACCAAATATGGCGCAAGGATGTCATCTACAAGGTGAATATGTATGTATATACGTAATTTTGTTATTAACATACATACATAAATATGTACGTGAACAGATGCCAGTGATGTTACCGGGGTATATAAAAATAATGAATCTTTGAACTTACGTGATTGCAGGTTTGATTGAAGATTGGATGAAAATATGTAGCTCCTTGGGGGTGGATCCAAAAGGTATATGGATCCGGTCGAAGGACTAAAAATGTTGGGCTGAGAAGCTGAGCGTGTTGCTTTCGCGTGCACTTACAGATGTTGGTTAACAAAAAAACAAGAAAACCAATTTGTTTGTTGGGTGTATTTGTCATTTTTATATTCTTTATTTAATAATTCAATTTAAATATGATGAATATTTATGTGTATTATTAAATATGTATATATCCTATCCTATATATAATTTTTTTAAACCGGCACTTGCACTTTGTCACTGCGTTGCTTGCACTTTAAAGGTCACAAAACTAATAATAATTAATGCATTTAAAAATGATTTGGTACTCGCGCTTTGCAGACGAAATGAAAGGGAAAAGAAAACAAAGTAAAAAGAGTGTGGTCACTCTTAGCGATTTAATTACGGCTTCAATAAGGGCCGCTCGTAAAAGATGTTACGAGACTCGCAACCTTCGACACAGTTGACCATTAAATTTTAACGAAGAAACTAGAGACTAGACTGCAAAGCAGTCGAATCAAAATGTAAATTTTCAGAATTCCTTAATGTGAATAGAGGTGTTCTACAGGGATCAATACTTGAGCGTCTATTATTCTGCCTGTACATTAATGATTTAGCTGATGCGATAGAACACTCCCAGATACAAATGTATGCCGATGATGCACAGATTTATAATAGTAGTAACTTAAATGATATTCACTCTTGTGTAGATAACATTAACATCTATTTAGCGAAGCTCAATAAATGGGCTGTGAACAATGGACTT
Organism: Gymnocheta viridis; assembly: GCA_956483585.1. Classification (NCBI taxonomy): domain Eukaryota; kingdom Metazoa; phylum Arthropoda; class Insecta; order Diptera; family Tachinidae; genus Gymnocheta; species Gymnocheta viridis. The sequence continues at coordinate 72,815,187 of OY101441.1, forward strand.
TGCATCAATCCTTCTAAATGGAAGTGTATTTTTCTTAATAATAACAATGGAGCCCCAAATTGTGAAATACACACGTATATGCAAACTGCTCCAGCAGTGATTTCCGTACACTTAAAGTTGCTTACAATAATATAGCAAAATATATATTTTTAACGAAGGTAGACGTGAATCAATTTCCCACTTTTCGTACCAAACTAACCAGTTTTGAAAATCTCGTAAAATTTAAGTCTTATCTTCCTAGATACTCGTACAATAATAATTATACAACAATCGAGTTATCTCTTTAAGGTCTTAAGATTTGGAAGATCTCTGCGAGGAAGAAGATTAATGCAGCAAAAGTATAAAAGTACTTTTTCACAGCGCCAATTTCTCATTAAAAGCACTAGTTTTTGGAACCAGCTAATTCAAGCTATTAGCAACGCAAACCGGTATAGAAATGAACTTCTAAAGAATTTTGGCTAACTTTCGTATGAAATTTGTTATATATAACTTTAACCTTAATCTATTTATTTATTATGTTTTTTTAATGAATAGTTAATTTTCTGATTAATTGCTTTGATTCTTAATCTATAACTATTTTAGGTAAAATGATTTAAAAAAAATTTTGTTTGTTGAGGGGGTTTAAAATTTCATTGGTGCTATTTAACTATTTTATAATATTTTTTTATTTTATCTTTGTATCTTTTGATTTTGTATCAAGCAATATCAAATCAAATTTATATGAAATTAATTGTTGATTTAAACGAATGTGATCTAAATATGAATCTCTAAGTGCGCTTTCTCACCAGCACTTTAATTTATAAGATATTAATCTTGTTGTTCTAGACTCATTAAACAACTTCTAACAGAAATCATTATACGGAAGAAAGAATCGTGTAGCGTGCGCACCAATTTATACAACTGTACCGCGTTAGTACCGGCAGTAATATCTGCAGTTGGTATACCGATCTGTAAATTTTACGCAATCGTATTGGGGCTAATAATGAGTTAGTGACCTAAGTATGTGTGCCATTGATTAATTCATACTTGAATTATATTCCGCAACACTTTAAGAAGGACCCAGCGATCCGAAATCTTCTATATAATTTGCAAAATGATCCAAAACTTGCTTTGGGGAAAATGCTTGGCAATATTCAACTTATGATGGATCTATCCAGAATATCTAATAATACAGTTTCTCTCATTGACTACGCATTACCCAATATCCAAGATGTTGTAGTTCGCATTAAGGATAAAATGAAAATAAGTGACCACAAATCATTGGAAATTAGAAAACCAGTAAGAAATTACGTGGAAATACCAAAAGCAAAGAAATTGAGAATGTTTCGCTACAACATCGTTTTTAGAAAATCGTTATTATTTGGTGAATCAAACAGTCTGTTGTCAGCAGTGATGCCCGTTTAGTCTTTTCGAAGTTAAATTTGCCATTTTTTCTAGTCTTTTATCCTCGAAATTTACATCGTCGGATGAATTATCACTATATATTGCAAAACTTACCAAATACAAAATCGAGATAAATTAAGATATAAACACATTCACGACAGCAGGCTACATGGCAACAAATGTTGCTGGCTTTCTCAAAAATTTGCAACTTTTGCGGGATTTGGCGTTTTTTTCAATGCATTTTTCAATTTTTTATTCTTTCATCGACTTTTAAAAGATTTTAAACATTTTAATTTTCTCAATGATTGGAAGTTATTGCGAATTTTTTTGTAGTTTTTGCGAGTTTTTCACATTCCTTGCATTTGTAGCTCGTTTTAGAATATTTCACTACTCATTCTAAATTTTGCAACTTTTGGCGAAATTCCCCTGTTTTTGCAATATTTGTGACTTTTTCTATTTTTTATTCTTTCATCGACTTTTAAATGATATTGTTTATAGTTTTTTAAGTTTATTAATGGAGATTGCCTCGATATCTTCTTTTAAAGAATTTCAAAAACTTTTGTTTGTGGAGGTTTTTTTACCTAGTCTATATACATAAATGTATACATGAAATGCATGTATATAGACTAGCTAAAAAACCCTCCACAAACAAGTTTTTGAAAATCTTTATTGTTTATAGTTATTTATTGTGAGATTGAATGTTGGAGTCTGTTTATTTCTGACAGTATGTTGAATACTATACTTGTGCAAACAAATAAGCCTATAAGGGATAAGTACCCTGGAAGTAAAATGCTGAGTTATATGAAAGTTTCAACGTTAGAGGATTTGAAAGCATTTATAGGACTTTTGTATATCGCTGGTCTGACTAGCTTAAATAGACAAAACTTGAACGATTTGCGCAAACGGATGGCACAGGAGTTGATATCTTTCGGACAACAATATCAATGCAGAGGTTTTAGTTCCTCCAAAATTCTTTGAGATAAAAACACTCGGAAACTAAGAAAAAGTACTGATAACTTAGCTGCAATAAGAGACATAGTTGATACTTTTTACTAAAATATTATACCCCTTAAGAGAACCTTACTATTGATGAGATGCTACTATCTTCCCGAGGACGATATCCTTTCGGCGTATACATTCCTAACAAGGCAGAAAAATATGGCATCAAATTCAGGCTCTTGTAGATTCCAAGACATTTTTTATTCACAAACTTGAAATATATGTGGGAAAAACAACCAGGACCTTACCAACTGAGCAATAATACGTTTGCAATCGTCAACCGTTTGGTGGAACCAATAACAAAAACAAACAGGAATGTGACGTTATATAATTGGTTCACCGGTCACGATCTTATGATTCATCTTTTGAAAAAACATTCATTGACTTCTATCGGCACAGTCCGAAAAAACAAGACCTGTGTGCCTAAAATTTTCAATAAATGAACAGAAATAAATGTTTCTCGGTTTGGATTCCAAAATGGTATTACTTTGATGTCTTATATACCAAAGAAGAATAAACTTGTGCTGATTATGTCAACTTTACACCATGATAATAATATAGACGAATCGACGGGTCATAAAAGAAAACCAGAAATGATTACCTATTATAACAAAACTGAGGGTGGAGTCGATATGGCAGATGAACTAAGCGCCACCTATGATGTTTCCCGCAATAGTAAACGTTGGCCAATGACGATTTTTTATGTGTTACTCAATATGGCTGCTATAAATGATATCATAGTGAACAAAGAAAATAACATGGGTGAAAAGAGGCGTCGAGACTTTATTCGTAATTTAGGTTTGAACTTAATAAATGATAGTATTTTCAAGAGACAACAAAACCCTCGTCTTCCAAGGTATATACGAAAGAGGCTTTCTGAGCATCTGAACGAACAGTTATCTTCCCCCAAAAAATATCAAGTACATATGCCAGATGTGCTGAGTGTGCTAGACAAAAAGACAAGAAAACAAAATACTGCTGATCAAAGTCTCAAAAGTCAATATGTATGGAGCACGCGGTTTATATGTGCGGCCTTTGTGTTGATTCATAGATGTAATCTTGATGCTGTGTTAGCGGATCTTATAACAATGTTCAGCTATTTTTTATTTTTAGTATTTAAAACATACTATTGCTATGCTTTATTACCAAAGAAGTTGGATTTTTGTTACGTTCTTATACCCAAATATTGTAAGACGCCTAAGCCAGTATTTAAAAAAAATTTAAGCACTATTTTATTTTAATTAAATAAAAAAGCTCTATGAATATATTTATGGTGCTTGATTTACTGATCTTATCTAACAGATGCTAATATTGATATATGGCGAGAAAAAATATTTATTATATAATTAAAAAAGTATTTTATTTATTTATTTGTTATATATCCAATTCCTGTACAATAAGATTTAATCTTATATTTAAAGTACAAGAAAGCCATGACTATAAGTTACATTGGAAGATCACACATTTGTATAGATAAAATTAAATTAAACTATAAATTATTTACATTGTAGCATTGATGAATTACTATGGTACAAAATAATTAAATAAGAAATTCTTAAAACTACTTGCGTTGCTAATAAGTTGCTGAGCTTTAGGAAGACAATTCCAAATGCGTGACGCATGTATAAAGAAATCCCATTCAGATACAAGAAGGCGGTGCATGGGAGTTATGATCTTTTTCCCTCTAAGTGATCTGGCAAACCTAATTTTATCACTAAGATATCGTGGAATCTCCGAATAAATAATTTTATGCAAAAGTAAGAGTACACGAATATTTAAAAGATTGTTAAATGAAACGCGGTGTAGTTTTGAGGAGACATGTGACACATGATCATATTTCCTCAGGCCATACACACATATCTTCCAATATTATTATATAAAACGTTCAGCTTCCTTTTGCTAATAGAATCGTAATTTGCGAAAAGTTCACAACCATACATTAAACCTGGCAGCTAATAACTAGTGTAACAATTGTTCAACTCATTCTCGCCGGGTTGAAAATGTATAAAGCTGATTATTTTGGGGTTATAATAGCATAAAAATTATCACCTGAAATGCAAGAGGCATTCGTAGCAAATGTCAATAATAGTTTCAAGTCTTAAAGTATCACAATATTAAGAAACAGCAGCGTACAAGTAATTAGGGACACCTAGTGAATATAGAATTTGTTTTATTAAAGATTCCAGACTGCTTTCACCATTAATTTATATTGCATAAAGATATAGCACTATTTTTAACCCGGGTGGTCCGAACACATGCAATTGTATACAAATAAATATTCATAAATGTTAAATTGACTTAATTTCATTGCTTTTCCATTGAATTTAATTAAAATATTAATTAATTGGAATTTTATTTCATTATTATTATTTTCACAATTTATACACGAATAAAAAAGTATAATGTGAACTTATCAGTTCACCAGGCTTTTTATATTTTGCAAATAAATTTCCCTTTAAAAAATATAAATAACTCAATTTAGAAAACATCTTGCCAAACGAATTCTAAATAACATGTACCAAAATAAAAATTTATAAATAAATACAGACTGCGATTGTTTGAAGAAAATTACTCAAATGAATGTGGGGCAAATAAGTTGTGTGTCTTTGCATCGAAATGATATCCTAAAGGTAAAAGCAAGAATAAAGTGCACATCGTCACACAAACCAAACGACTCACCATTTTCACAATTCGAAATTAAACATGTTGCTACAGATAGCTCTTCAGATAAGCAGATATTGCTCATACTCTCTGTTGCCAATTTAGAGACTTTAACACTAAACCGCGGAAAAAAGCTTCTTAGTAGTTTGCGTGAAATCTAGCGACTTTTAAGTATCTCTTATTGGTAAGATTTTTGTACATGTCTTCTGCCTAAATATGTAAGTGCTATCTTAAAGCTTATACGCTCAATAATTTATTCGTCATATTAAAAAGTGCTCTCTTTGGAGTGGACTTGAACGCTTCTGTTGTGTCCAATTGCTGCCAGAGACCGCCACTGCTACGTCATCAGAGTAAGAAACAGTCTTGATCATGTTTAGCTCAAGACTTACGAGTATGGATCTAACCCTTCCCTGGGGGATACCTCGATTGACTGCCGAGTACGTAGACACATTTCCGATTGAGACAGACCCTTTTTGTTAACGGATTTTTTACAAACCGGCAGATGTTAACGTCAATATCCAATGGTGTCATAGCATCTAAAAGGGTAATGTACTTAACCTAATTGAACGCACCCTCAATGCGCAGAATGGCCACCATAGTACGATGAGGAGAGAAGTTTAATAGGAATGTTCATCCTGAAGTTGATATCAATAGCTCTTTCCGGTGTTTTGAGCAGAAAGGAGGCTAGAATGATTGTCTTTAAGTCCTTGGGCTTAGTGTGGGATGTATTACCACCCTTAGGGATGAATACAACTTCACACATGCTCCATCGCATTGCCATCTTCAAACACTCCCTGTGTATTACGAAGAACCATGGTACAATCACATTCGCGTATCTATGAAGGTCGGATGAAATTAATACATCTGGCGCTGGAGATTTTAACGGATCGAAGCTTATGATCGCCTATCTTAGTCTGCCATCATCCAAAGAGACGATGATTTTACTGTGCGATATGTATGTACCAGCCTTTGTTGTAGCGACTGAATCACTGCCTGAAAAGTATGCGTTAAGTTGCAATAATAGACTTTATTGCTCCTCTTCCTAAACGGTGCCAGGCATTCCTTATTCAGGATCACAATCGCATTCCTCTTGGACAGTTGAGCCCCCTTACAATCCTTGATAGAATCTTGAGGAGTTCCTCTACGACGGATAACTCAGCAGGAATATGAGACCTCCAGAGGAGTTCCTCCATAGGAACCAGCGGAAGGCCCTTCCATGTCTCACCAATTGCTTCAATGGTTCGTTGTAGCAGCAACACTGAGCAACATGAGTTATGATTCTGGTCAGCATCATTGCATTGTGGTGTATTGGCTGGATTGTCCTGCGAGATCTTCAAGAACATCTCCGACAGTTTCTGATTTACCAAGTCTCACTTTTCGTATGAGATGGCACCATCACCAACAATACCGGAAATTCTGCGTTCCAATATACATTTTTACAAAAATATTTTCATCAATTTTTAAAATGTTGACCAATAAATGTCAAATAAAATGTTTAAATAATGTAAATATTATTATTTATATATACATATGTATGTATGTACATATGTAAATTCTTCTATGTGCATGTACATACATATGTATATTGTTCGGAAAAAACGAACTACATTCTTGCAAGAGAAGACGTGCTTATACTGAACAGCTGACTTTTGTCGATTCATTAACATTACAAAGATTATTGCCGTTTAACAGCATAGAATATCGTTACTGGGTAGCAAATCCGATAAATTTTCGTTATTTTCATTTTAATGTTGTCATTATCGTAATGATAGCTAAAGAATCGCTCTACATTTGTTCTTTTATACGCAATAACACAAAGTTGAGTGAGCAGTCAACTGAAAAAGTGCATAAAAATATTCACACTTATTCGCACAATACTAAAAATCAATGAAAATGTAGATTTTTGCTTAAGTTTTAATTTTTGGTCCTTGTTCCACATGCAAACATACTTGCCAAGCACATATTGGATTCCATTGGGTACGCTTATGCTGGCTTTACACTAGGGTGATCGATTATTCGACATTTTCCGAAACCGGTTTTCGAATATTAAAAATTTTGAAACAACCGGTTAGGGTTTTTAATATTCAGGAAAAAACGTTCAACCGGTTTTTTTTTCTTAAGAAATGTTTTGGTTTTTATTTGCTTTTTTTAAAAAAGAGCTAACAGTTCATGTAAATACTACAAAATAATATTTTATTATTATTAAAATGTTTATTCACGAATCTTATAAACTAAATAAAGTACAATGTTATGAGATTTTACTTACGTACTATAACAATTAAATCTTATAATTGAATAAGGAAACTATTAATAATACTGTCTTGAGGAAAATTTGTCACGAAAACCTTTGAAAATGTTATAATGAAATTTGGTAAAACAATCGCTAGTAAGATTATTTTTAACAAAAGAATTTCAGCGAATGTTTAGTAAATTTCTTATTGTTTCAAAATTAGACAGTCTGCATTTTTCATTAATTAAATGACAGCACAGCGTCAGATCATTGGCAAACGCGTTTAACTTTTTATGTTTAAATCTATTGTGCAGTAAGTCAGCGGGGAATCTAGGGGGAAGATTATGAATCATTTTTAAGTTTTTGTTCTGGATAATCTAAAGCTTTTTTGTATGGGTCTTAGCAGTTTTGTGAAACCATGCTGGACTGCCGTAAGTCAGTATCGGCCTAATACACATATTGTACAACAATATCTTATTTTTGAGGTTGAGCTTAGACCTCCTATTAAGTATGGCGTATAGAGCACGTCCACATTTTATAGCTTTATCACAGATGTAATTCACATGTTGTTTAAATTTAAGTTTTTTATCTAAAGTGATACCTAGATATTTAATATAATCTTTGATGGGGATCACGTTTCCCCGGCAGTATAAAATTTTAGTAGGAATACGTTTTGGTGATTTATTATATGGGAATATAATGGCCTGCGTTTTATTATCATTTACTTTTATTTTCCACTTATTAAAATGTTTTTGGCTTGTGGTAAGGCTCTCTTGCATTCTCATGGTTATTGCATTTGAAAGTTTTCCACTGCATATAAAAGCACTGTCATCAACATAAAATGCTGCTTCCTGATTTATGTGCACCTCAACATCCGACGTATACAATGAGTAGAGTTTAGGTGTTGGTACTGACCCTAGTGGCAATCCCGCTGGGATTGTTCTTTCTGTTGAGAAATGTACAAATGTACGGCTCTTTAGAAAACTGTATAATTTTTGGTAAATACAATGGGAAACCTAATAAATTGAGTTTGTATAACATCCCATTGTGCCAGATGGTATCAAAAGCTTTTTCTACATCGAGAAAAACAATGCCAGTACTCTTGCGATTTCTTTTGTTATCTTCAATATAATTCACAACTCGCTTTATTTGGTGTACGGTAGAGTGCTCCTTACGGAATCCAAACTGTTGGTGGTGAATAATATTATTTTGATCTGCAAAATCAACTAATCTTTTATGAATTATTTTTTCAAAGACCTTATCCAGTAAACTTAAGATGCTTATCGCCCTATAGCTGGTGGGTAGTTTGGGATCTTTTCCCTTTTTATGAATCGGTATTTCTTTTGTTTCTTGAAAGTACGGGGAAATAGGCCATTAATAGAACAACAATTGAATATTTTACTTAGAATTTCATAAAAGTAGTCTCGCATATTTTTTAGGATAATACTATTTATGCCATCTAACCCCGGGGCTTAATTATTTTTTAATAGCATAGTAAATGTCTTAAGCTCAGTGGCATTTGTACGTTCAATATTATTACTACCAATAGGAGAATCATTATCGAGACAATTAACAAAATCAGATCCACATGTATCCAAAGGCGATTGGTTATTGATAGTAATAGTGTGTGAGCTACCAAAAGCATCTGCAATTGCATTAGCTTTTTCTGCACCAGTTTTTAAAACTTCATCATTGCAGTTAAGATCTAAACAAAACGAGTTCTTTCTCTTTAAGGTTTTTGTTAATTTCCAGAATTTTTTGGATCCCAGGGGTAGTTTTGAAATAAATCTCAACCACGACTCGTTTCTATCTTTGTTAAGGTGGAATTCAATTAGATTACTTAACTGCCTTAAGATACCGTTTAAGTGGGCTCTGTAAATCGGATCCCTACATCTCTGAAATTTACGTTTGAATTTATTTCTTTGGGCAATAAGCATCTTAGATGTACTTGAGATTTCTTTCTGCCACGAGTTTTCCTCCCTAAGGGAATCTTGCTAAAAGCAGCATTAACAATTGGAATTAATTCATTTAGCAATAAATCTATATACGTTGCTAGGAGTACACTCTGTTTGGTCAATGTTTTGTCGTCTAATTTCACTTTCTACCCAGAGTCTAATTGCTGTCCAGTCTGCACGATTATACAAGGCTACTGTATTTAATTTATTTTGAAACTGTCCATAAATGGAACAGGAAATCGGAACATGAGCTGACTGTAAAATATTTGGGTGTGACTCTAAGTTTAAGAAACGGATATTGGAATTAGAAAGTAAAATGTCTACTGTAGAGGTCTGGACCTAGTTTAAGTTTTGACCGTATCGGGTAAATGAAAATGGAAAATAAATGTAATGGCTCCATGACCGTACATTGAACACTTGGTACATTGTGTAGGACTTATTTTTGCTTTTGAATGGTTTTCTCCAGTTAACAGGAATGTTACAGAAAAACCTGATTTTTAAAATTTCACGCTTTGAAACGTGTTGCCTATCAAATTCGATCAGATACAGTGTGTCATCTTCGTTTGATTTTTTGGTAATAATTTCTTTTACACTTACAGGAGTAATATTGTGTGTATTTTTAAATTCGTCCATAATAGCAGCTGTCGTTCTTTTTTAGTATTTTTAGAGCCTCCTCGTACAGCACCATGGTGCTTGAAATTATTTTCGTTCCAATCAACATTCTTTTGAACCTAAATTTCTCACCGATTAATCCTAGCACTTTCGAAAAACTCACGTTGGAATCCACAATTATCGGTGGAACTTTCTCCTTTTTAACTAAAGGTAGGATCACACGATTGCCGCAAATACGCCAATCTGGCCCAATTTTTATTGTGCTGAATTGGTGCACAATAATAATATTGTCCCAATCAAATATACTACAGTCACATGATTGCCCCGTTTTATAAAAATTTGATTGCCGCAGATTGGCGAAGAATGAATTTGTGGCAGTAATTGCCGCAGCCCAGTCATACGATTGTTCTAACTTGCGGCAACACCAACAAACAGCTGTTATGGCAGTTTTTAGTTTGTTTTGTTTTACGTGCAAATTATTTTCTTTTTCATATTGATGTAATTCTGCATCATGGCTTTCAATTGGCCTCTAAATTATTATTAATCGCTCACTGCTTATTATTGTAAAATAAATACAATCTACGAAATGTATTTTACACTTAATAAATTTAACTAAAAAAAATTAAAAATAAAATTAAAATATTTTTTTGCATTAATTCTATGTCTAAATAGTATTTTTTTCAAAGCGAAAAAATTCATGCATTTAAGGATTAACGCTTCAAATAAATTTAAATTTATGGTACACAAAACAATGGGCACACAAAAAAAATTAAACTAATTAAATAAATTGTCACGTATTGGCTACTTTGATTGCCGCACGAGAAGACAATAAATATTGGTACATTTTTTACTTTTTTATTGCCGCATGGTTGCCTATCAACCGTTCACACGATTGCCGACACAGAGTTGCATTTGATTGGGGAAAATGAGCACAATATTGTTCTCGATTGACGTAGGGGACAATAAATTGTGAAATCACACGATTGACATATAAAATAGAGCAATAATTGGTGCATTGCGGCAATCGTGTGATCCTACCTTAAGAAGAATTAGTTAAAAAGGACAGCAGATGAAACCTGCTGCTTGTGTTAGCCCGTCGTTTATTTTGGACATCTTATACTTGGGACAATTACCCCAAAACTTCCTCCTTTTTTGACCATTCATACTCAAAAAATATTAATTTATTTTATTTATTTAAAAAAAAAAAAATAAAATTTTTATCCGCGAGCAAAAATGCACGTTGTTATCAACTCAAGGCAGTGTTGCCGGATGACTACAAAATAATATAAATATTAAAGGTTAAGCATAAAAATTAGCTTCATATCGTTCATATAATAGAGTTTTTGATTGTTTCGTCAAACTACATGTTCACGGAAAATTTTAGACTCCTACGATCAAAAACCGACCCTTTGTTACAGAAATTCAAACGGAAGTAAATGCAAGTGCATGTATTTTTTACACTCTTGTAAAAAAATTTTAAGTTACCTTGTTCAAAAGTATATACATATGTATGTATATAAGTCTCTATATTATAAAAAAAATTAAACAATTGCAAGGAATTCTCTATTATTACTGACTTTATAACGTGTTTAGCATCTCCTTTAAATTAAACAATAGTTTAGTTACGTCGTTACTCGGCGAATTCCTTTGTTTCATTTGCGAAAGAGTAGTAAATTAAATTCTGTGTTTTGGTGAATTTTTCAGTTCTGAGATACAGTATTAAAGAATTCAAACCTTTTAGGAAAGTAATTTAAATTGAAAAATATACAACTTGAAAGTATTAGACTGAGCCGGTTTTTTAATTGTAAAAAATCCCCACTATTCAACATTCGAAAAAACAACATTTTGAAAAAAGCGACAACCGTGTTGTAGTAAATCCGGTTTTAAGAACCGGTTAAAAAATCAAGTTGATCTCCCTATTTTACACACTATGTATTTTACAGTGTGCCTGTAAAATTTATTACAGCAAAATTCATATATTGAGTGTAAAAGCAAAAAAAATTTTTTGCTTCCGGAAATGTCAGGCCACACAAACATTTTCAATTAGAGCGTGTTCTATTTGTAACTGACAAAGCATCTGACATCAGCTGTTTTGCAAGTCTATTGTGTATGGCGCAAAGAACATAGTGTTTGTGTTTCGGCAAATGATAAAAAATGTATTAATATGCTATACATACATATATAAAAAAATTTATACATATATTTTAAAAAGCAACATTTTTAATTACTTAAATACAATTGTATTTCAAGTGTGAAAGCAAAAAAAATTGTCAATGTACAATTTTGACAGCCATGCGTAATTACAGATTCATCTTCAAGCTGACAAACACAGTGTAAAATACATAGTGTGTAAATGCAGCATTAGATAATCTTGTATTTCACATATTTTGGTAGGAGAGAGATGAGCTATTTGACTAATTTTAGGATCTCTTAAGGGCTAGATAAGAGCTTGGTATGTTCAACATGTTTGTTGTAGAAAGGAATACGCGTTGGGCAATCATATTATTTTTAGTCTTCAAAGGTTCAAACAATTTTGCTTATATGTATGTACATACATATGTACATACATACATACATATGTATATTATAACAAAGATTTAAATTTTCGAAAGCCTAAACCTTCTGGTATAAATTTAACAACTTTTATGAAGCAGGAACATTTAATTAAATAAGTTTAAACCCCTTTGAGTTATGTTTACATACATATGTACATACATACATATGTAATTCACATCGTTTTCTCCGTTTAATGCTGCGATAATTTGCAGTATTAAAACTTTGTTTAGTACATTTAAATTACTGATTAAAATGTGATTCAAATTAAAAATCGTTAGAAAAAGATGTGGGACAAAATGAGCGAAGAATGACAATTGTAATTAATATTATGCCCTAATAAAAAAACGCAGTAGGTACCTATAATATAAATTTCAAGCCATTTTACACTTAAAATCAGCCTTTTTACTTTAGTACTTGAAAGCTTAAAGATTTAATTATGCTATTTGTGCTTAAGAAAAAGCAAAATTGAAATAAAAATAAGATATAAAAAACATTTAAGCACGAAAAATTATATTACAACAGTTAATAATAAAAATGTTGATTATCACTGGAAATAAACTAAAAAATAAAAATAAAACCATTAAAATACTATCAAATTCTTAAACTAACAAAGATGTATGTATGTACATCCAACATATTTTCATATATACATACATACATACATACATACCTAAGTATAAAGATTGAATACGCAATGCGAATACAATTCGTATTACGCACCACGTACGAAAGCAAAAGCATTCAATATTTACAGATTTAAATTCATTGTCGAAATTAATATACAAACGAGCCACTACTTAAGTGTGAATGAACTAACAAACCACACAGTCATACAGACAGACTTTCTTAAATATGTACATACTACATACATACAAACTTACATACATACATATGTACATATATTGCTTCAATAGATCTATTAGAACAATTCAATTTATCACTTTAGTGAGCTACTTATTAGCGAAACAATAAACTGCTATCACAACAACAATCATTTTAAAAATATTCCCAGAAAGAAGCAAAAGTATAAGCTAAATAAAGCCTACCTACGCTTTTAATAACACCCTTCGAAACAAACTCGAAAAGTGAAATTCCCCATGGCACTATGCCTTAAGAAGATTCAGATACGCGACAGAAAAAATCAGAACAATAAAAAAATCTGACGGTTTAAAAAGTGGTTTTGGTTTCAGTTTCCAAAAAAAAATTCAAGAATCTTAGGTAGTAGAACAAGTAGAAAAAAACAATGAAAACGATTTTACATTAATACTTTATATTACCATGTCAAGCCAGCCACTGGCTTAACATATTCATACCAAACTAAAAATCATTCACACCAGCAACAACCACAATAAAATCTTTTACTACGTTTTAGCAAATAGAAATTTTAATGAAACAAAATATAAAACAATCACAGAATTAACAAGTAAGCTATATTCGGCGATGTCGAAACATATATACCCTTCACGAGTGTATGTGAAATTTTTTTTTTTTTAATAAACAAAGGCCCTGAGCAGTTTTGATGTTCCCGACACATATCAAGGCTACGGACAATGCAAAAGTCTACTGTCTGATCATCTGCATTACAGTACATATCGGATATAAGAAACTTCAAAAATATCAGAAAATTGTCTATTATATGCGGCTTTTTCTTATAACCAATTATTGTTTATAATAAAGTTATTTCTTATAAACATATACTACATACTTATATGGACATAAGAAGGTTTTTTCTTATACATAAGTGTGTATTCTATTAAACTTTTCTTATTTGTGTCTATCTTTTACAGGCAAACTAAAAGCCATGGTTCAACAAACGCATATTTGTATATTTTGTGTATATTCAGTATTGCCCGAAAGAAAAAATCTTATATGAAGTTTTTTTGTATCATTTATCTTCTTTGGTGTTTCCGAAAAATTTTAAATTTTGTTATATTTAGTGTTGCCGAAAAAAAATCTAATATAAAATCCACTTTCTTATAAGCGGGTTTTTCGTATATCCGATGTGCTTATATCCGGTATCTACTGTGGTTGATATCAATGTTTCTAATAATATATTGGTGTACTCTCTAATTTCCGATACACTATCCCATTAATAATAGAATGTCATTCTGTTCGAGCGACAATAGATTTTGGAATCGGTTAGAATAATTTCGCATTGTCGGCAATACATTCTTATGGGCTCTATTCCTGCCAATACCTTGCGTGATTTTGTAGATAAATCAAAAAGGTTTCGCAGACCTGAACTGAAATATCTTCGTCATATAAATATGTTTGGCGATTCAAAGTTACTGAGAAATTTTTAACCCAAAATGAGATCGACTTTTGATCTGTTTTGTTTGTCAAAATTTGTTTGTTTGATTTACATATGTATGTATGTGTATACATATAGTGTTTGACGTTGATTTTGACAAAGAACGCAGGTATTTTTCAAAGCGAATTGAGACCTGTCTACCTGTTGTGAATTTGCCTTGACTACAACATGTACAAAACTACAAAAACCACAAGCATTTTCTTTTTGTAAAATCATAGTACATTGTCAAAAGATTTGACTGAGGCGAAAAAATAAAATATTAAAAATTATAATTATTTTAAAAAGTGTTGTTTGTTTTGTTTTTATGGGTGTTTTTTTTAAATCCTTTGAAATAATAACTTAAAGAAATATTCACCATTATTACAATTCTCGTCGTCAACGACGCCGTCATTTTATTGTCAATATCATTTTGTTTCAACGTCGTCATCAATTCAATAACATTTTTGTATTCTATAACAGGATGACGACGACGTTGACGATTTATCGTTTATGTCTACATACATATCAATCACACATCTCTAAATATTTGAAACAGCTGTGTGGTTTTTAGTTAATTTTGAACAGAAATTTTATTAAAAGTTGAAATGTTTTTTACTTGTTATATAAATTCAGACTCGACTGGTGATGAAAATACAAGAAAACAAAATCTCATAATAGAACGAAAGCTTCTGAGACAGAAATTCGACATATTTAAACTACCGGACAGCAAGTGAACACCAATTTCAGTGTATTGCTTTAATGATTGTATAATTTTTCTTTTGAAAAGGTTTGAAAGTTACTTTAGAGTATTTTAAACTTCAATTCTCGCCAAACCTATTAAGAAATTTTATTTTTATGTTCCACTATTAATGCTCATTATTTCCTGATCTTTTGTCATCCATCTCCTAAACGTATCGGCGAGCCAACAGAATTTAAAACTCTTGCGATTTCTTCCCATTGTTCTCTAAAATTACTTGGAAGAGTGCCTCTGCAAAATCCCACTGCAAGAGAGGGATTCTTCTGCAAATCGTCCACTAATTTGTCAAACTGAGTTGCAGTTGTTATTTAGAATTTTTTCAGTTTTTTCCATTTTTCAATTTAGGTATGTATATTTCAAATAAATTCAAGTCGTTATGAAAAATGGCGACGATAAATTCAAAGTCGTTTCAAAACAATATCGCCGTCAAATTTTCTTGTAGAATACAAATTCTATGTTGACAGTTATCGATAATATCCGATAACGACAACTGGAATAACAATTTGAAGTAAACAAGGCAAAACAATATCGTTTTGTATTCATGTTGACAACTGGAATAAGGGTGATTATTATTGTTGAAGAAATCTGTTTGGAAATGTTCCAATTATTCGCTATTGCCATCCGTAACATCGTTCAACGACGTCGTCGATCGGTGATTTCCTCACCACCCATCCAAAAAGTTTCCAAAGCTATTAGTACACATTACAATTCCATTGAAGACCGCTAGCTTTCGAGAGATTACGTAAACTTTATTTTTTATAATTTTCAGGAAAAATTGTTTTTAGGTGGAGTTATGTGCGCTTTGTATTTACTTTTTTCGATTGCCCCGGACAAGTGGAACTGTATACACATCATGCTTCTATATCGAAAATATTTGAAACATTGGAAAAACTAGGCTTCCATTTGGTAAAAATTAATCTTACCGATTTTCATTTGTGCAGTGAACCTGAAAAATTTGTTGCTGGCTTTAAATTTCATGCTACGCATGGGTTTGCCTCATGTTAAAGTTTTGCCTAAGGCTGATTTGCCAAAGAAACATGAAGAAAAATTACACTTTCATTTGGATTTTTATACCGATGTTTTGGACTTGAAATATTTATTGGAAGGTTTGGAAAATACAAAAAAACTAAATGCGGCCATACATATTTATTATTATTATTCAAATGTTGGTTTCCCGCAACACTCGAAGTATGCTGCGTTTGCGAAATTACATAGATAATGGTTATATTTATAAAGCTAGCGAGTGTTAATGGCAATTGAAGATATTGATCCCTATTTGCAGAATGGAAAGGAAATGGAAGATTCTTTAAAAATTAAATTAATTTTGTACACGTATGAAATTTTAAATTGTGTATGATGTTGTATAAATTTAGTTTAATAATGAATGTATACAAAAGAAATAAATAAATTTTGATATCCAATCCTAATTCGCCTTGGATAAAACTAAAAAAAAGTTATCAGTTGCGCCATCACGTTCACCTGTTATGAATTCGCCTTGATAGAAAGTAAACAAAAATTTTGAAATGGAAACATCTAGATTAAGATCAAATGTAAGTAAAATATTTGTTTGTTGCTTATTTATTTACACATGTATTGTATTATTAAATTTATTATTCGAAACAGGTCTCGATATCTTATTAGACACTTTCATTGTCACCCAAAAGAGCATCTTATTGTATAAAGGCGGCAAAGAAAATAAAATAGATTCATATCGAATATAAATTGTTTGTTGGGATTTTTGAATAAGTTTCAAAGCCTACTATTTTTGTAATTCTCATTGAGTTCTTAAAAGTTCTTGTATAAGATAAGAGGTTTGAAACATTTCTAAATATGGTTTAAGGTCTACTGACGATTCGGCATTACCACCATTGAAATGCGTGTATACATATCTATGTATATATAGACTAGCTAAAAACCGTCAACAAGCAAAAAAATTTTAACAGATATGTAAATTCATATTGTATTTTTATATTTTTCTGAAACGTTTTCAACGAAACGTACAATGAAATATAATAAATATATAATCTTTTATTTTTATATATTATGATCTTAAAAGCCCAATTAAAAGAAAATTAAAAAAAGGAATCATCTAGTTAAAAACTGGCATTAGTACCTTGGAGAAAATGGTATTTCAATTAAAGCGTTTCTTTTGAGTTTCAAACTGTTTGTGTCCAAAGTACTTATAAAGTACATTCCGCCATCTAGTAGTATTTCTTCAAAATACTTCGTTTTACCTCGTATCACCATAGAACCTTTAGTTCTGGCCCCTACCTTTCTCACAGCATAAATATTTGACTGAAATATCAACATTTACACTAGAAAATTACTCTTTGGAAATTAGAGCTATAAAAACCCGTGCAAACTAAATGATCCCATGCGCATTTTGATCTAGCATGCAATAAAGCCGAGGGAAATAATATTAATGGAAGTTATTTCCACTTAAAAAATTAAATAATGTCCATAGCCATTGAAAAATCTTTGCTCTGAAAATAAATGTTTTTGAACGTTATATCCAATAAAAATTTTAAATAATGTACGTGGACAATGTAAAATCTTTGGTCTGGAAAAACTATTTTTCAAACAAAGAATATGGTAAGTGCCTATAAGTTCGGTAGGTACCAGTGGTCAGCATTTTTTTATTCAAACTTTATAGAAAGGAGGAATTAATCTTCCTTTCTATTTAAATATTTTATAATTTAGGTGATTAGTAAAACCAAAAACAGACGATGAACGTCCTAGTTGGATATTACTTTTTTATTATTTTATTAAAATAAGGAGCAATTCGGACTGTAAAAGTCTTAAAGAGACCTCTTATTATATTTTTAATGATTACTTTTTAATAAAAGTCCCCTGATTATTATTTCTGCCTTTACTCGTCAGATGATCATATGCGAATGAATTTTATTTTAAATGTCTTTTTTGTCTAAGTTTAAGTTTGAACATTACATAAAATCGAATGTATAAAATAATACATTTAATCCTTTTAAGTGAGAATTGAGTGATTTACTTTTGAGTGAAGATAAAATACAAAAATAAACAAAAGAGTAATGAGATCAATTTCGAATTAACAATATTGTATTGAGATTTCAATATGCATTGAGCACAATTTATGAACATACTTATAAATTAGTCACAGTTATTTTAAATGCATATATCAGTCGATCAAAATCATATAAATGCACTCATGTTAAATAAAATAAAATTTAGTAAATTAATCATTGTTATCAAAATAATAAATTTAAACGAAATGTAACAAAATTATATAAAATACAATGAAATAAATGTTGTTCCGCTACAACTTAAATAATAATAACAGTAAGTATGTATTAAAATAAGAGCAAATAAGCTTGATAAATAGGCTCATAATTGGAAACCACTTCAAGGCACATACATATATGTACATACATATTTGTTAATATACATATTAAAAACTTAGATCAAGTTCAAGTTCAAACTAAGAGCTAGAAATAGTAAAATAACAAATCATCAGTTAGTTATAATAAAAAAATTTACTTCATAAATACATTTTTAAGAAAATTAACTAAACAAAAAAAGCCATTTCAATTTGCTCACATAATTAGAAACAACAAAAAATATTTACATATTAATTGAAAATATCCTTGGAAGTTAAACTAAATGGATATATCCTTTAATATTCTGTTGAATATCCATTATTTATGACAACATTCGTCAGTCTTTTTGGTAAACTTTGTATTAAACGTTGGCATGTTTGCAAAGATATATTTTCTCAGCTTCGATACCTACACCAATTGCCCATAAGTTTTCAATTGGGTTGAGATCAGGACTCTTCTAGTGCCCTTTGGGTCATTGTCATGCTGAAAAATGTAATGGACGGGCATACTTTTAAGGGCTTTTATTTTGATGTTGTCCATTATTCCCAGAATTCGAACATTTGGACCAACGCCACGCCAAGAAAACGCACCCCAGACCATAACAGATGCGCCACCGTGTATCATTGTTTTCACAATGTCATACATACGTTTTCCATCAGATTGAAACAAGTTAAACTTGATTCGTCGCTCCAGAGAACTCTATTCCATTAATTGGATACTTCTTAAGCATATACTTTGCAAACCGCAAAAGTTTCTTACTATTTTTTTGATACATGTTTTTTTGTGCAATGCACCCACGAAGTTCAGACTCTTGTAATCGTGTTCTTATTGTCAAGAATGGCTTTCTCTTGCTTACCCTATGTTGACGACACTGAAAAAACGGCTAAATTTATATGATTGTATACTTCACGTTATGTAATACATTACAATTTATTAATTTCTATACTTTCGGAGTAAGCGCCTTTTTGCACTTTCTAAAACTCCATTTTTATTTAATATATCAGTCTGTATCTGTCTCTTGGCTTACGCTGTAATAACCTAGAATAAGAAGAATTGTGGTTTTCATACCAAAAAGTAAGCCAACTTAATTTAAGTTAACTTTATAAATATTTCCTTATGGTCAATATATGTATGTATGTATATTTTAGGAATTTTAATATAAGAAACATTGGAATAAATAAACTTGAATTGTTAATTAAACCATTGGCTTCTTTCTTCAAAATCCCGTGAAAACCATAGCGAGGCGATCTTCTCTTCTAACACCCTACAAATAATTCTATCTTCTGATGGAGTCGTCTCTAGTGCTCTAGGCTTCCTGTATGGGGTTTCAAACTCTTGTCTTTTTTTGGAGCAAGAAAAATTTTGAGCAATAACAGACATGAACAGTTTTGCATTCCGATAACACTGCAAAATGAAGTCCCATTTTTGGAGTGCATTACTTGTTCCTGCCCATTTTAAAAACTAAAATGAGTCAAGATTATTGCAAGCTAATCTATTGATTTTCAAATTACACTCACTTTGTCAAATAATATAAGTTCAGAAATAAAAGCAAAAACTGCAAGTTTCAAAGTACGTGACCGGTATGTACTCATATGATGGTGTCAAAACACAAGTGAGGCAGTGGCCAATTAACTGTTCCATTTCGTGAAATTAATCTTCAACATTAACAATGTGTCTCCCCAAGCCTAACTGCAACGTCTTGGCTGTCCATCGGTTTTTGAGCACATACATACTCATGTACAAGTACTTGAGAAATAATCTGAATTTTTTTTAATAAGTTAACTTTAAACTCCATATTTTTTGCATCGGTAACAATGTTCATTGTCTGCTTCATTGTGGTCTTAAAAAAGGTGCACCGCGATTTTATTTTTTTAAAACATCGTTTCTAATAACAAGGCCACCATTGTATGTACTTACATACAAATGTAAAGAAAAAATAAAAGTTAGGTGCGTTTGTGAATGTTTTTAGTGAAAAATTATTGGCGGTGCCAACTTTGTAATGGAAGTATGTAATTATGTAGGTTATATCAAACTACATACTTACATATGTACATATGTATGTATGTTTTTTATCTCATTTTAATCGATGCCGAAAGGACATGACAATTGTTTTCCTAAAGTCGGCAGTGGTTCTATTACTTATTTCGTTTAACTATTTTTTTTGGATATATGTATGTATGTAATTACATACATACATATATGTATATGTACATACATATGTATTTATTTTCTTCCTATAGAGATCTAATGTCCAGTGGTTGCGTGCAACCTAATAAATATATACATATGTATATGTATGTACATATATATGTATGTAAGTCGTGTAAGCACACTTTTATACTTATGTTATCAATTAAGTGCTACGCCATGTCCACCATGTTGGAATGTAGTGTGCTAGCAACAAAAAAAATAATAAAATATGTCTAAACGAAATAAAAAATATCTTGTATTGTTTTGGCCTTCAAAATTTTTGGCGGTTATTGAACCAAACACAACAAACACATACTATATATAAAACACAGATCCATATTACGCCTCAAATATACTGTACACAGTTACACACTCCGGCTACCATAAAAAACCAAAACAACAAGAACAATATAAATTTACTCAAAGAACTCTCTCTCTCTATGGGTTAGTCAACGAAATACATACATATTTACATCTCTAAGTACATTAACACAATGCTGCTTCTTTATCAGCCACAAACACCGATATACCCCTCTCATATGTACAGTAAAACACGCACTCTGCGGGAAAAAATGCGAAAAAAATAGTTTTTAAAAAACTTTTGGTTAATAAATGATTGTCTAACTAAGAAATGTGTAGAACAGCAAGAACAACAACAACTACATAAATAATAAAATAGCAAACCACCGACTCTTCGACGTTCATCCAAAATTTCATAAACGTAAAAGGCATCGTGTCGACATTTGGTTGAATGGACTTACTATAGTAAAGTTTTTGAGCGTTTAAATTTGTACGTTCTTTTATTATTAATTACGTTAATGAAAAGTGAGCTGAGCATTAAAATTGTTGATTCTGTTTTCATCAGGGATGCAAAAGTTGGTACAATTGTACTTTTTTTTAGCACTATTTGAAAGTAAAAAGTACAATAGCACCCCCATGCCTAATTTAGCACTATTTCATAATTTTCCTAATTTTATTTCATTACACGAAAGTATTTTAAATCATTATCCTATTTTTTATTTGGCAACTCCGTGTTAACCACTCGTTGTGAATTGTTTTATACCCAAGGCAGAATAAGTCCCGTTTTACATATGCGACGTTTTTTGCCGCATATTTTGTCAATTCTCTCTTGTTCTTGCCTGAAACTTTTACATATTGGAAATTAATAGACAGACAGAAATTTTTTCGTATTCGTTTTTCATCTATTTTCGTAGTTTGTTTACTTATTATTACATATGTATTTCTTTTATTCTGTGGTTTACTTAAATTTCCAAAAACGTAAAACAATTTTTATAAAAACGAAATTTGATTAAAAAAAGGAAAACATTGTTTATTGCATAAAATTGGCATTAGAAGACTCTCCCGCAGAAGACGTCTTGGGCTTGAGAAATATGATATAAAGCAACAAGGTGAAATTTACGAAAACAACAAAAGAGAAACCAAAAAATGTCCGGTACAAAGGGTCGTGTACTACACACTCTGCACCTTCGCCCTTTCTTCTACTAACTTCGTCTGTCTGTCTTTCAATTGCCGATATGTGAAAGGGGACTTATACAGATGGTGGCGATTTTACAACTGGTACAAAATTACAATGACAACTGACATCTCAACCCCTATGTTGACATACAAAAATTTTGACATAAGAGCCTCTAATTTGTGGAAAAACGTAGAACACCTGTTTAAATATGCCTTGTTTTGGACGAAAGTATCAGATATGAAAAACGAACTAAACGAACCAATGGTTACTGATATTCCAAGAATTGCTAGAGGAATATTATCCATCCTATATTCTTCTGCAAATGTGGAAAGATTTATTTTCGTTTCAAAATATCATAAAAACAAAAGAGAGGAACAGTTTGTTTTTTTACTGTCTCTAATCTAATCCAAACAAAGGATTTGCTGAAGTCATCTAATTCGTGCTGCTACAATTTAGATTTGACTAAGAGTTTGTTAGCAAGAAGTCTATCATAAAGTATAATTTCATATTTCGATCTCAACAACTGATAGTCTTTTGTGTACCTTTTGGAATTAAGTATTAAATTTAATTGTTGACTTTGTCTACATAATATATAAGTACTTAGTAAAAATGAATTTCAATGTACAAATGAATTTTTATGTCCGTTTTTAGTTAATTGTTAATAAAAAATAATAAGTACAATCAGACTGAAAAAAGTACTTTTACATAAAACTTAGTATAATTTTAAAATTTCATTTTGCATCCCTGGTTTGCATCATACATCCCTGCAGATTATATTGGACCATGAATGAAGAAAAAAAGATTGCGCATTGCGCAGGTCCGTTATTTAATTTTGTTGTGTTGTGACGTTGCCATGGAACATGTGTCATTTGTGTATGGAAAGTAAGCCGAAATGTTAAACTTTATTAGCCCGAGGAAGCTCTTCCTCAAATAGCTTCAAGCCCAAACTCAAAAGTTTTACTCGATGTAATGCAGTTTTGTTTTCTTTATTCATGTATTGGACTACGTGGTCCTTTATACTATGTAGATGAAACGAACTACATAAATAGTTACAACATGATCATTTTCAAAGCAGAACTTATTGCTATACGAAAATTGCCCGTGAGTGTGAGTGGTTCATTTGTAATACATGGAGTCGTTTTTGAGTTAGTCCGATGTAATGAATGCAAATCTGGTCCATATGGTCAAGGCCTGGGACATCGTAATGTTAAGTACATAGATAATGTTTTCTACATTCATATGGGTTACTTTTGGACTAGTCCTTTATGGAGTATACTTACATGCGTGTTTGGACTAGTCGCGTTATCTGCAGGGATATATGTATTAGACAGTTATGTACATATGTATGTACATACACATGTACATATGTTTTATCAGATTGAATCTAAAAATGGACACACTGTTAGCGAGCATGAACGTGATAATAAAAAGGTTCGACGTGACTAAGCGACATACATACATACATACTAAGTAGAATTTTAGATTGCCTAATAGTGATTCTAACTTTCTAAAATTTCTAAAAAAAATTCAAATATACATAGTTCATACATACTACATATGTACATATATTTTATTATATACAAATGCGTATATACATACATACATATGTACATACATATGTATGCATAAGTTGTTTGTTATTGTTTGCAGGGCTTGATCGAATCAACTCCTCAGCAAGAACAGTGGAAGTCAAATTACCCGTTATTTGATCGGTAGTGGTGGTGGATATCTCCATCTAAGTTTCTATCAGATTATTAAAGTTGAACAACTTTCTACTTTTACGCGTCACAAGCGTCGTATACAATACATACATATATCAGTTAGAAGTGGAAAAAAATTCACCCGACCGCTTTTAATATTTTGTATGAGTTCAGATAATCCTGTCATTCGTATTTTCTTCACAAATTTTTATGGATTGGAAAATTCATAAAAAATTTATGTTTAATATATGTACATAAGTATGTATATGTACATATGTATGTACATATGTACATACATACATACATATGTATATGTTTCTCAATAAATAGTAAGGAAATAAAAGTTAAACACTGAAAGTACAATTTTCATGCAGGTAAATGAAACGACAAATCTGCTCTGCGGGCCGGTGACGGACGGGTGACAATCAAAAGCCAGATTAATTTTGTATTCGCCTAATAGATATAACGTGCATGCTTTAATCGACTTAAAATGTCCACTGCAATCTTTTCCAGGGTTTTTTCTTTTGAAATATAAAAAAGCTTATATGAAAATCTTTATTGGACAAAGTGTTTTCTCTTTATCTATCAAATAAAATAATATACATACCTAAAAGATATGAGGCAGACAAGGTTTTCCATTTTCGAAGTAGTCAACTTTGACACCCTGTAGCACACCGTGTATTTCAACAGGGTGCTCTAAATTTCATCATCTTTAAAACTTAGGTCCTTCTCTATGATTTTTAAATACATCGTTTTGTAATCGGATCGCAAGTTTCAAAGATACAAATTTATTATTTTTTTCCCAATTGGAACCGGTGTGCGGCGGTCGGATTGTAAAATTCTTTTTAAAAACATAATGAATTATGTGACTTGTTATGTCAATTATGTATCTGATGTTGGTGTACAAAGTTCCAGAATAAAAATACTTAAAAAAGTAATATTTTGAAAGGCAGAAAACTAGTTTTTCTTTAAATTTTTGCGTCTAACCCAAAGAATTATTTTCAACAATAAAAAGTGTATTTCGAGAAAATTCGATTTTGACATTTTACTACATACATAATTATACACTACTTGCTTCGTAACCAAAATCACATACGTGAATTCGTATAAAAATTATCATACTTTCCATATGTTGATTGGTCCATGTATTTGTTGATATATAATTTTATTACATTCATGAATTTATAATTCATGTATATACATACATACATATGTATGTACATACATACATATGTACGTATTTACATTTCTATAAATTTTCATGATTGGCTCATTATGTTTATGTGTGGTATGTAAATGAAAGTCTAACGGCAGTGTATAATGTCGACATGAAGACGAAAATATGATTTTTCTTGTCGATAGTATAGTAAAAGTATTCTTTTAATTTCAAAAACTATAGATTTTGATGTCTATGGCTATGGTCCAATGTATGTATGAATTTATTTATCGAACTTTGTATGCTAAATGTAAGCACCGCACAGAATAATGAAAATGTAAAATAAACTGAAAATGTAATGGAAACCAAGTAAAATTTATTTAATATAATCCTTTCATTTTAGGCGTTAAATCAAGTTGACGTTTCTTGAACTAATGGCGTTTTCTTCTTACCCAGATGAATTTATTGAAAATAAATGTATCATTCCTTAAATGCTTAAGTTTTTGTTTCAAAAGAACGCTGAATTTTATTACTTTTAATTAAAATTAATAGAGAAATTCTTTTTTATGTGAAAGAAAGCTCTTTATAATTTCGATATCAAAGAATGTGTATTACTTTAATTTAAAATCATTAGGAAAACGTAAATTGTGCCCATGAGTACGTTTGGCAAGCCAGAATATAGCACCTTTTTTACATGAACTCTATTCCACTACTATTACGTACCAGGGCAACCAAAAAATAGCTTTGACAAAAACCTGCTTAATGCGCATATGAGATTCTATTAGAATATGTATAATATGCTACATATTTTTAAAATCGTGCGACTTGCTTGTAAGTTTTTGAATATTTTTCTAACTCTCTGCGAATTTTGCTTTTGTTAGCCGGCATTCGGCCATTATTAACTGACTTAACCAAAAGCAGGAACCACATCTATAGAAAGTGACGATTTTGGGAACCCCTCAAAATACGCGCTAGTTTCGGTAGTCACTTCTTCGTTTGAGATGAATCTTTTTCCTGCGAGCCATTTTTTCAAGTTTGGGAACAGGAAGAAGTCACTATGAGCTAAATCTGGACTATATGGTGGATGATCAACCAATTAGAAGTGTATTTCACGTAGTTTTAGCATCGTATCTAATGCTGTGTGAACCGGCTCGTTGTCTTGAAGAAAGAGCACTTTTTTCTTCTTTAAATGTGACCGTTTTTTCTTGATTACATCAATCAATTGATCCAATAGTACACGATAATACTTTCCTGTGATTGTGGATCCTTTTTCAAGATAATCGATGAGCAATATTCCGTGTGCATCCCAAAATACAGTGGCCATAACCTTCCCAGCCGATTTCACTGTCTTCGCCTTCTTCGGAGCACTTACACTAGCTTCCACCCATTGTTTCAATTAATTTTTGGTTTCAGGTTTGTAGTGGTGGATCCACGTTTCATCAACAGTTATTAATCGACGCCAAAAATCAACATATGATTACGCTTTATCATGTCCAAACACCGCTGTGAAGTGGTCTGTCGAAATCATTTTTGCAAATGTTCATGCAAAATGTTGAACACACGTTCATATGATATGTTTACCATTTCAACAATCTCACGTAACTTGATTTGGAGATCATTCATAACGATAACCAGTAACCACCTCTTTTGGCCTTCCTGTTGATGGAATTGTTGCAGTGCTTGTTCGGCAGCGTTTAAATTCAGCAATTCAATATTTTACCATGTAATCAGCAGACTCACCGTAATGCTTATCGAGCTTTTCTTTTGCCTCTTTTGCCGTTTTCCCTTGTAACTAATAGTGTTTATTCACTGCACGAAATTCACTTTTTTCATTTTTCAAGAAACACAAAAGTTGATTACTTCAAACGACTACAACAAAAAAAAATCTGAAATAAATCACTAAAGATGATTTCTCGATTAAATTTGGCATCTATTTGATGGTCGATAAGCGCGGCTTCTTGTGTTAACTGAAACTTTAAAGCCTTAAGACCTAAATCTTTATGCAAAATACAGTGTAATGTCGTTTATGGGTTGCCAATTTCAAAGATGGTCGAGAAATAAACAAACCTCGGTTTTCCTCAATACTATGGGCTACAACAGTAGAATTCTCAGTTGTTTTTGAGCGACATGCACTGGTTCGATGCTTTTCCCCAGCATCATAATTGTTGGCCGAGAGGTGTATATTGTTCAATTTTTATTAATGGCGTAGTTTTTATTTGTCATCTGTCAAGAAGTTACACGTTGAGTCATGACAACTGCTAAATTGGCGGGGCAATGAAAATAAAACGTCTTATTGAAACACCCTGTATATATAATTTTGCGTTTTAATTTGAT
The DNA here is from genome assembly GCA_956483585.1 of Gymnocheta viridis. NCBI lineage: Eukaryota > Metazoa > Arthropoda > Insecta > Diptera > Tachinidae > Gymnocheta > Gymnocheta viridis. The sequence goes on from OY101441.1 coordinate 72,842,840, forward strand.
ATGATTTCAATACTAATAATAAACTTATTTTAAAATCAAAACTTGAGTGTATGACTTTCTGTATGAGTGGGGGTGGTGTTGACTATCGGTAGTGGTATCTTGCTATGGCAGGTGATATTAAGTTTTCAAGGCCTTTTTTCTCTATACCTCCTCCAATAAAAACGCAACAAATTTGAAAATAATAATAATAAATGGCGTATTATTCAAAATTTATTGTCAATGAGAAAGTACAGTATCGGAAAATAAAAAAAAAAGTTTTTTTATTTTGTTTAAACGGACAGGGTGTCCGCCCTTTATACAAGTCCAATTAAAACTTAAAACTATTTGACATTTTCTTCTTTCTTATACTTTATTTTCTGCTTAATTCTAAAAGTGGCATGATTATCGATTTTAAGTTATTGCCCTCATTTCTCAAGAAATGCTAAAACGGTTTTTAATAGAAAAGTCAAATTAAGCGATTGCGTTTAATGCTCAGGTTGCATTATTTTCAGGTGCGATGAACTTTATAATTTCTTTTTAACTGATTGGCAAATTGCGGTTTTGAACTTTTGATTTTAATTATTTTATTTTGTTTTAATATATTTTTAATAAATGTTTACGTTAACGTTTTAATAAATATTTTCGTTAACTTATGTACATACTCGTACATATTTATACAAAAATACTTAACATAAAGTACAGGAAAAATTTTACGTTATTTTTATATCTTTCATGACACAGATTCCAATAGAACGAGATTCATAAATACGCCCTTAAAAAACTGCATTTGCAGCTAGGCTTGCCAGATATTAAACCTAAAAAAGCAGTACATCAGGAAAAAAAGGCAGTATATTTAAGGATAAAGGTACACTTTTTTTAAGAATTTCAAAAGGTTTGGTTTGTTGAGGGTTTTTTTAGGATTTTATGCATTTCATTGGTGCGAATGCCAAATCATCAGTACCCTTTTTTTATTTTATTAACTTTAAATTCAATACATACAATTTACGTAATGAAAACTAAAAGTATATGTAAAACTCAGTGCATAACAATTCATAAAGTAAGGAACACAAAACAAGAGATCGTAAATGTGATGGAAAGCAATCGAAAATCGAATTTTATATATCTGCTTATTTAAATTTTTTAACAGTTTTAAAATATTTCCATATAAAAAATCAAAGCTGCACACATTAAAGAAATATGGTGGCTACTTTTCACATAACAACCAGTTAAGCCATTTATAATTATGTATAAAAATATATCTAACAATCGCACAAATCGCTATTATCATCATTAAAATTCATCCATTTTGCTTGCATGTACTACATACAAACATACATTTAAGATAACAACGTTTTTGACTTATCTGCACAAAAAATCGTGCAATGTTGATTGTGCAGCTAAGTCAAAATTACTGTACATATGAAGGTATGTTTGTTAAACCTAAAATTTTATTTTAAAAACAAAAAAGTTTTGTTAATTATAAATATTTTTTTTGGGATTTTGTAAAATTAAAAATCAATTTTCTTAACAAAAGACAGTACAATATCACGTGTTTTTAAACAATTTTATTATTTTTATTTATAATTTGTCAGTTTCAAAAATTACAAATTATTCACGATTCAGTTCGTTCAATTTAATTTTTGAGAAAGAAATTTTTAGAGCATGTAATACTTGAAAAAGCAAAGAAAATTGTTTTTTTTACTACAGGGTCGAACTAACATCATGAAGATTTCCGCAACAACCGCATATAAAAAACCTTAATTTGAAAAAATTAAATTGAACGAACTAAAGCCAAGCAGCGCTTCTATACCTAAGAACACATACCACTTCCTCTATTCTAGTTGGACAGTGTAAGATTGTGCTATCTAGACTGGCTGCCCTCTCCCTCATCTGGGTTCCAGCCCACAGCAATTTTTTAGCAACGAACAGGCGGACGAGCTCTGCTCTGAATCCCTCCAACGCCGAAACGGTAGCCACGCCGTTTGGCACTATTGGAAACTGCATCCTCAAGCATTATATCTATAATAAGGCTGAATGCAGACGGCGCAATATAGACAAGTGCAAGGATGCAAAGAAAATGTGGCCTTGCTACAATTATAAGCGCTCAATAGAACTAACACGTAGAAACCGCAAGGACATCTCGAGGCTCGTCGTAGTCGTGACGCGGCACTGGACGGTTGGCAGACATGCTAGTAGTATAGGCCTGTCCTATAATGAGTTCTACCGTAGTTGTCGATAAGAAAGCAAAAAATATACAATCTTTCACTTTCTTTGCGAATGTCCAGCTTTGCATCTCTCGAGGACCTTTCAGATTTATCAGAGATATGGCTGAGTGATCTTATCAGATATCTCAATGCGGCGGGTTGAATCCAACCACGTAACCAGCCAACCAACCAAAGCCTAAATAATTAAAAAAAGCTTTGGATAAAAAGCTATACAGTTAGAACAAATCTTAACTAAATTTAGAAATATTCCATTGCCATTTTTACCGCAAAACTATGATTTCTTATGAGTTTTTGATGAATGTAAGACTAGTTCATTTTATATGAATATAAAAAAGTGTACTTTTTATCTCCTAAGATCTTAGCTTATTTTAAATTACGTACCTTTTATAAGTTGTATTGGGGAAAATACGATAAAATGCATATACATATGTATGTACATATATACGATTTTTAGACACGGTACAGCTCGCGAACTATCATCGCTACGCCGCACAGCGGCTGAAAACCGTTTTTCATTGGCCAAAATTCTGTAACTTTTGAACCGATCAAAATATTGAAGTAATTTTTATTTTAAAGGATATATATTTAGTTCAGCTTGACTCAGTTTTAATTACATTAAAATTGATTGAGGACTTTTTAAGGAATTCTAGGTCAAAGTTGAACTTTTGAATTTTTTTAACTTTTAGAGTGAAATATGGGTTTATTGTTTTTTTATTTATTAAAAAATTTAATATTTGGAAATTAATAATAATAATAAATATTTTTTGGAATAATGGAATTTTTTTAATGTTACACTCGAAAATATTTCTACACTAAAAAAAAGTAAAAACAACTGGAGATTTTGCTATTATTACAGAAAAATTAAAAATTTTTTGCTGTCAAATTTGCAAATTTGTTTACACTCAAAGAATAGTTAGACTTAAAAAAAAACGTTAATAATATTATCTAAAAATATTGCTATTACTACAAAAAAATTTATTATTTTTTGCTGAAAAATTTGATAATTTTAAAAAACATTTTAAAAATAAAAACTGCAATAAATTTTAATAGCATTTGTAACAATGGTAGGTTCTGTTTATTATTATTTTTTACTAATACTATGTTTTTCGTACTTAAATAACAATGAAAGGCAATTACAATTATTATTCATTTGACTGAAATATTGATTGCAAATATTCCATATTTTGTTCTGTGCTATTTCTGTTCTTTAGTAGTTTTTTGGCTTCTTCATCTAAATCCCGATGTTCCACTTTCCATTAATTTCGAATACTCGAGATGAACGGATCTGACGTTGCCAATAATATGTTAAATAGATCTTCATTTGTTGAATTTCGTGAAATTTTTCTAGTATTGTGCTCTCTATAAAATCTGTAATCCTTGTTCCTTTTTCCTAAGCCTCCTCTGATAGATCTCCAAGTGGCAGCAAATGATATTTAATGACATCTTCTCCATGATAAAGAATTTTGTGAACTGTTGCAGACATATTTCTCCATGGGTAGTTGGTTGTATATATTTTTGCAGTTTCCTTAGTATAATCTCCAAATTTTCTAGTCAATTTCTTCATCGCACGCAAGTACTTCTAGGATTATTTTAAATCTGAAAATAAGGTTTAAATCCACTCCTGTTATTTCAGATGCTGTTTCTGGATCTGAAAAGAATCTTCTTTCGGTATTGCCATCATTTGTATTGCCTGACCCTTGTTTTGGCTGATCTATAATCAATCCAAATTTGCGATATTCATCTTGAACATGTTTCTTTTTTGAACTTCTTAACTCTTTGTTGGTTTCGTTGTTTCTTATTGATCCTGAAGACCCGAAAACCAAATCATAACAGATTTTTAGTATGTGTTCCATAAGTCGTATTCTTGCATGTAGTGGTGATAGTCCAAATTTATATGCATCGGTATTATCTAATGATTTTGTCGGGACTTGGTTTAATTTTGGTTTAATTTTGTTGATGTTGCTTGGCATATAATACAGCTTGATGCAGCCATCGTGTTAGTCAAAGCCTGACCTACTTTTCCATCTATCATTGTCAGCACTAATTGGTATCTTACTTCAATTTGCTGCCCATCTAACTGTAATTGTAATGGCTGTAGTGTTGCAATTCGGGCCCTGATATCAATAACTTCTTTGTTAATGGCATCATGAGTTTCTTTTTTGAATTCAAATTTGATTAGCCAGCAGTATTTCGTAGAAGATGGTGTCTCATTTTTCCAAATATCCATTGTTTGCATTGTACTAGTCGAAGGCTCTGAATCTTCAAAAATCTTTTTCAATCGCAATGGTACAAATGATACCATAAACATATCTGAGTCCGAAATATTTTCACATACAACTTGTTTGTATTGTTTTTGTCCCGAAGAACCATCACATACCCATTTACAAAAAAGAATTAACTTTGTGTTTCCATATTTCTTTAACTCATTTGATGTTATTGCTTGTAGCAAGCGTTCGGCTGTGTGATCAAGTAGAGATTGTAGTTGTACCTCTGCCGAAATTGGTGTGATTGAAATAGTGTCCTTTGATGGCAAACAGTCCATTTTAGCAGCGATTATGTAATGATATGCTGGATACATATTTGAGCCTTTTTCAATCGCACGCAGTCTGAGCTTAATATCAGCAATATATTTTGTTAATTTCAAATCCAGAAATAATGCTAATGCCTCCTCATTTGTGTACTGTATTGCATTACTCGGAGTTAATATACTTTTAAGAATCCGTTTTGTTCTCACTGGACTAGCTTTAACAACTTTTTCAATGATATCCACTTTTGTTAATTGGTTCTGTGATCGTAATTGATGTAGGAAAGATTCTTTTATTTTTGTACAACCAATTGCAACGTTAATATCTTTAAGTTTCCGCCTCTTAGATCTATCGCTTCAGTTGTCCAATGATTTGCGTGGTCTTCCAGCCTTATCTTGCTTTGCTGTTTCTACGGCGACAGTAAGTTGGCCTTCTAACCAGTTTGCACTTTTTATACTTCTTTGTAGCGTTTTTTTAGTGCTTTGACGAAATTAGATAATTGCTCTTGCATTTCGGTGCTACACGAATTTAGGTTTCATTTTATTTTGACGTAACTAAGAACATCTTCCTGGTTTTTGTTTCTAAAATACTCTTCGGCCAGTTCTTTATAACTGAAGCTCTCCATATTTTTCTGAATATTTTATTTGCGTCTGTTATGTTTTATCCGTATACTTAAAGGATTAACTTATTACTGAGTAATCCCTTATCGAATCCGTAGTTTTATACATTTTTAGATACATGTTATTCACACATTGATCTTTAATTTCATAGCAGGCAGTGCTTAACATGTTATCCAGACCTTAATATCTTAATAAAACTGATTAGTATCTCGCCAATATGGGGATTATTTTTTATCTTTAGTGGTTTAATGTCGGGTTATTATTATAAAATTGTTTATGACTTTGGTTGACCCTAACATTTGATAACAGGTAAATTTAGAAAGAGATCATATGTTTACTGTAGAACCTATTGTGATAATTTTATGACTTATTTTTTGCTGATCAAACCAAAGCCATTAAACCCTTTCGCAGGTATTATTATTATATTTAATTTTTTAGTTTTACGTAGTCTAAAGTAAAAAAAACATAAACTTTTAGGCAAAAAAGTTAAAATTTAATACACCATTGTATACGAGTACTTATAGGGCTGTTTAAATTATCGTAATTTGAATTTTTTTTGAGTAATTCCATTAAAATTAAAAAAAGTGTTCTACCCACGGGTCGTGACGGGTGCAAAAGTATATATAGCGTTAAAGAGGACACTCACCTTTCTCCGGGTGGTATACTTTTCTTGTTCTCCTTTGTTCCCTAGAAGTTCTATTCCACTAAATTTTAAATTTGAGAAAAATATAGTAGTTTCATAAATATTTCGTAACGCCCCTAATATTAAACGCTAGAACTGTGACCACATACAACAACTAAAGACTATAATCCTACCAACATTATAAAAAAGACCGCAGGCCATTATCGATGATAGCTTGCGAGTAGTAACCATTTATTTTTGATAAAAAAAAACAAAAGAAAAAAACCTTTTTCTGAAATTAAAAAAACAGTTAAGTTTGACAGCATGCCACGCCCACAATTATCAATAGTTTAATCTAATTTTTTGGATACCTTAATCTCGATATATTAGCTACAAAAAGGCGAAAAATTTTAAAAATCGGTGAGAAAAAAGTTATACTTTTGGCCAATGAAACGAAAAACGAAAAACTCAAAACAGTTGAACAGCAAAAGTTGAAGTGTGTGAACCGGCACCAGCGTTACCATATTTTTTTTCAAAAAACTTGCCATTCCAGAAAAAAAAAACTTTTTTTAATAAAAAAACTTTTGCTTTAACTAAGTCAAAATAATAAACGAAAAATTAGATTTCATTTTTATTAAAAATATTTTATAAAAAATACATGTTTTTTTTAACTAAAAGAAAACATAACATAAAAAACATTAAATACATAATATGTATGTATATTAAACGTTATATAAATATGTAATAATAAAACATAAAATTAAATTCATTTTTGGAGATCTAGTTTGTCGTTTAGAAGAAATTTTAAATATTTACTAAAATTTCTTTTTAGATTTTTCTATTATGTCATTTAATATTGACTTTATTGTTTCTATATTGTTTTATTAAACTTCAAAACCATTTCTTTAGATCGCTTAAAGTTTGTACAATCACTGTTATTTTTTTTTTCAAAAAGTCTTTTGCTCTCAAAACACCGCATAAAGTTGGAATTTCGAATTTGTTTCTAATATTATTTTTGTTTAACTTAATTTTTGAAAAAATTCATTCTACGTTTGCTGTAGATATAGGCAACGACAAAATGGAATAAACTATTCTTTTAAATAAGGATTTTGTTGAACAACTTGGGATCTCGTCTGCGCCTGCTACATCGTATATGGTAGTTTCCTTACATCCTGTGCACGAGGTTCCTAAAATCAATAACTTTTTACAAATGATTGTAAATAGTACAATAATCTTACCGTTTTTCATTCAGTATTTATCCATGTTCCTTAAAAAACAACAGTTTAATTTTCTATACAACAAATAAGTTTCAAACTTTCAATTTATAATAACAAATCAACATTGTTGTATAAAAAGAGAGTAAAAAATATAAGGTCGTTTCATTGTATAATGTGCATTATATCATAAAATATATTCCAAACTTTAAATAATTAAAAAATATTAAAAAACTTGATATATTTAAAAAAAACTTGTTTTTTCAGCCAGTTAATTAAATTTTGTATCTCAAAAAACTTGCAAAAAAAGGTAAAACTTGGCAAATGGCAACGCTGACCGGCACTTACCATTGAAACCGTTAAGCCACAACTAGTGCTGCCAGGACACATAAAAATAACATACTTTCAATCATGCGTGCATTGAATTAGATAAAAATTTAACAGATTCAAAATGTTGGAGCATATGCAAAGAGTTAAATTTTTATTCACAAACTACACAACAATTATTTCTCAGTGATCCACTTGAGGATCAAACTGATCTTTACCCATGTTTCTCAAATAAAAGTTTTTTTTTGGAAATTTTGTATACCTAACAATATTTGTTCAAAATAATAAATATATTTTGTTAAACTTCACTATTTTTCTTTTATTTCAAAAACTGTTCAATGTATTGTGTTGATCATTTAAAGTTATGTTCATAATGAAAGCTTAAAAAAAACTTTATATTTTTCCACGAAAAGCATAGAGTTGTTTATTATTGTCATAACGAATAAATGATTAATTCCTGAGATTCTAAATAAATTCACAAGTAAATTAAGTGTTTATTATGTAAGAAATATTTCTTTTAACAAATTCTTCCTCTAGTTACGTGCTCAAGATAGTTGGAGTATTCACAAATTTTTAGGTTTAAAACTAAAAATGGTATAAAAATATTCTTAAAATTTTAGAAAGGGTAAGTATTCGTTTTTTTTTTATGGCGCATCAGGGTTCCCAGCTTAGTTTTATACCTTATACTCAGTTTGCGATTTTTCATTCCCCGATTTGTTTAAAATAGCTAATTTCTTATCCCCAAAAATCCCCACAGATCTGTAACAAGAATTTTAAAGTTTAAGGTGCAATTTATAACAGAAAGATTTATAAAATTCAGTATTTGGCAGTCACAATAATATATCTTCTGGAACATTTAACATTAATTTAAAAAAAATTTTTTTTCAATAACGAACTTTTTTCTTAACAAAATTTGCAAAACATTGAATATTCTTATTTGTTGATTGATAATTTGGAGCTTAAGCTTTTGAATTCTTATTACAAAGACTAATCAAAAGAACGAAATAATGATAATAATCTCATCATCCAATGCAATTTTGTTCTACATTTTCATATACATATTAAAAAGTGGTAGAATATTAGAAAATGAAATAAAACTGATTTGTTTTTAAAGTGTGTATTTATTCTATTTTTAGATAAATAAATATTTATATTATTTTTAGCTAAAAAAAGATATATATATATATAACTCATACTTCATTCTGTTGCGAATTTTGGTTTTTGTTGTTTTCATTGCAGCAGACTTGTTGAACACAAGTTTTGCTTTTGGGTACATAGTAGACTTTCACAACAATTAATAACACAAAGTTTCAAACTTGCCACTTATCAATTTTTATATATTAAGACTTATTCAGTTTTTCTTTTTCATGGAGAAAAAATTATTTGTCGATATATGAATTTGAATACAAAAAAAGAAAACTAAATAACAAGTTTTATTATAATATATTATCCCCAAAAACCTCTAGCGAAAAAAGTGCTTTTCTCCAAAAAATCCCCCGAGTATTTTCTTGAAATTTGTATCCTCAATCACAAAAGACAGTTCCTTATTTGGGGACAATCCCCAAAATCTGTGAGACACATGGTCAATAACGTCACGACATCGTTGTAGCGAGATTTACCATGATTAACTCAGGGACTGAGTAAGCCACGACATATCCTCTTTCCCGTGTTTTGGGTCGACGTCTGTTGGTAAAAAAGTTTTAGGACATATTCTGCTTTATGTCCTAAAACATCATATATAATTTCCTCATATATTCCCTGATCCATTGATCCTATATATACAGCAAAGCCGTTAAGCAGATATACGCATATCATGACTTTGGCACTACCATCAATTACCGTTTTGCTTGTGTATTTTTTATATTCTGAATCGTTATGCCTCCGGACAAACATTCTACACAGAGCCAAAATTACCTAATAGAATCAATATTTCCTCTATGAAATGTTTTTAGGCTAAGGGGTATCCCAGCAGAGAAAAAGCGATAATTTTTCCGAAGAGATTCCTTATTATTTTTATGTGGTAAATCTTTTTAATTTTTTTTAAGAAGAAAAACACATAAAATCATTTTTAATCCAAAGTGATTGAAAATTTATTTAATAAATTGGACCAAAAATATACTGGGGAGCTAATAATGTTCAAAGCAGGCCTAAAGGAATGGAGGAAAAATATTGTACATAAAAAATAATAATACAAAATGCAAAGCCATTTATAGGTGCGAAAAATCCTGCGTTTAACAAACCGTAAGTTGTAGTAATGGTCCTATGCTCTTAATTTTATTAAAAAAATATTATTTTCTTAAATGTATTATTTAATGTATTCCTACATATTATATTATTTTGTTATAAAATTTTAATGCAGATTAAAATTTAACGGACATAAAAATACAGCGGTGATTAAGCACAGTGTAATCAACCGTGTGTATGCAAATTTGAGCACTCAAATTCAAACTAACGGAAACAGAACCTACAGGAAAGTTCTAGAAACAGCAACGAGAATTTACTAGATTGTTTAAGAAATCTGTATGAAAAATCTTCATAGCAATTGTAAACAAAGACTAAGCCGACACTGCCAGGCACAAACAAGTCAGTCTTGTCTAAGCTTTTGCAGCGTTAACTAAACAAATTACTTCGTGTATATAAAACAGTGGTATTAAAGAAAATATAACATAATTAAGTTCAAGATCAATTTCCGTTGTGCTTTGTATTTTATTTTTGATTAATTAAAAAAACTCAACCAAGTAAACGTTATCGAAAAGATCGAAACGTAACAATATGCATTTCTAAATAAATATATGTATATATGTATAATAAAATCAAGAAGAAAACCTCTGTGAAAAAAGCACTGAGAATGCCTAATAAAAACCTTAAGTTTCCTTCTTGATTTTTTTTTTAAAAGGTGTTCCTTAAGGGCCTTTCACACTATAATACTTTGTATTAAGACATCCAAAACTGTATTAATACGTGCAAGTGTTATAGTGTAAAAGCAACATTTTATTATAATTATAAATAATACGATAATAAAGTTGACATACCATAAAACTTTGCCATTTTCACAAATTTTCCTAAGCGTTAAGATTTTTCATTTGATCAGGGTTGAATTTTCATGAAAGCAAATTGAAGAGTCGATTGTTTCGCCATCGATAGCGTGCCGGCTCTAATGGGGGTTTCTTTCTTTCATACACAGCCTCAAAATTTGGAATGTGTATCATATCATGTCTCAAATTTAAATGAAATTAAATTTTTTTTATTTAATTTTGTTCTTTGATATATAGTATATATATACTTTAATTGCTAAACATATGAAACTGCTCAGCCGCCCCTTATTTTCTACTCATTTCTTTCATTTTACTTGGGATCTGATAGTGTGAAAACAATATGTAATGGTACGTTAGATTTTTTGACAGTCGCAATAAATCTCGTTAGATTTCTTTCACACAAAATCCAATGAAAATCTTAAGAATTGTATAATAGTATGAATGGCCCTTTATTAATATAAAAATACTTTCTTCTTGAAAAAACCATAGTGATATCTGATTAATTTTATTTTATTAGGCACTATTTTTTCTTGTTAGATCCAAACGAAATAATTTCGGTTTCATCAGTCCACAATACGCTTCTCAACTTTACATTCGGTCAGTTGATATGTTCTGCTCTCTTTCTTTGTCAATAATTATACTTATCTTGAGTCCTAGCAATTCAATTTTTCTATCAATCCTCTACGAATAGTTACAATCATCCATTCTATAGCTTTTGTATTTGCGCTCGCGAGTATTGGCCAGATATATATGTAGTAACCTATTTAAATAATGATTATTTTTGAAAAAGAACTAAAGTTCAACTTCCATAACTTGAATCATCATTATCCAAGAAAATATAATGGAGAATTACGGAGACTTTTAGTAATGGAGTTAATGTTAAAAATGTTTAAATTTTATTCAGAACCCCAGGTAACAAATTGGAAACAACAATATATTAGATTGCTTCACTCCTATTATTTTGATCACAGCTGTATTATCCAACGTGATTTTTGAATTGCTTGTATAATAACAAATTGATTGCCTCCTGTTACATTTTGATAGTTTTGTCAGCTGATTATCAAAATCTTTTCTGAATTGTACTTTTTTCACAACTGAAAAAAGATTGTTTGTGCTATGAGAAAGTTATCAATATGTGAATAAATAATAAAAAGAAAAGAAGAAAAAATTATTTGATTGGTATTTGAATTGACAATTTAGAAAAATTGGGGAAACGAAATGCATGTTCTTTTTTTTGATGTTGTATAAACAAACGTATTTGAATATATATATATATACCTTGATTTATTGAACAAAAAAACACAAATAAAATATGAAACTAAAAAAATGCTTGTCTAGAAAAAAGTAAATATAACCAGATCAAATATGCCAAAAGATATAAATGTCAATTCGTAAACATTGCTTTGAGATTATTATAATTTATATCTGTTTATTTTATTTAATGAATACACAATAAACATATTTATTACTTATAACTACAAAATGCGTTGTATCTTCAGAAAACAATAACAAATTTTATATTTAAGAGATAAAAGTTTACACCTTCATCATTAATAGCGAAATGTATATGTATGTAGATATAATAACAATATATTCAAAGGTAAATGAACTATGTATGTACATACATATGTACATATAAATTAATAGTTAAAAACTCTACAAAATATATATATATATATGTACATATATATTTAAAATATACAAAAGTAACGTAGTTTTTCTATTAAGTTTATTGACACAAAATACAGTACATACTCGTACATACATAAGTACGTACATACATTATTAAAAATTTATGGAACATTTCTATTGTGTTTGGTCTGCGAGTATCTATAATAGTGAAATGTGAAATCTAAATATATACATACATATATAAATATAGTGTGCCAAAAAAGATAAGAACTTAAATCTTGATCAAGCTCAACTCGAAAAAATGTATATACATACATAGGTATTTAACGCTCTACAATAGAAATAAAGGAGAAGCTTGAAAAACAAACATACCTACATATATTTTATTTCGCATTAAAATCTAAAACGGATGTCGTTTTATTTAACACTTCAAAATGTTCAAGAGCTGGATACCTTTTTGCGGTAGATTTCTATTAAGAGAAAATAAAGCATAAAAAACAATTAACTTGAAATATAATATATTCATATTATGGATTAAGACATATTGTAAATAAATTATAATTAAATTTTATTTTATGTTAAACCAACTATTGTGATAAGAAATGGATTTGATTTAACTTATTCACTAAATCCACGCATATGAAATTTTTTTAAAGATTTATCAGAAGAATTTATCTTTCTATATATAAATATGCAAAGGCAAATTTTTAGATCCCTTTTTCTCCTTTGTTTGCAAACCGATTTTTTTCATTCTTTTACTAAATAGTAAAAATTGTTGGGTTTTAGTGACCCGAATATATATTATTTAAATCGGTTAAGTATTAAAGGAATAAAAGGCTCATAAAGTTGACACCATTACAAATGCTAAAAACACAAACGTACACGCATTAACTTATGTAAGTATTGGTGCAAGTAAAAAGAAGCAAAGCAATGAGAGTGTTTAAGAGGTCATAGGCATATAAGTAATATGATTTTTTATGTCTGTATGCAATTTTATTTTGTCTGTTGTTTTTTCCATGTGGAAGGGAATAAGTTATGTATTTTTGTGTCTTTAAATGAATGCAACGTTTAAACTGATGGTCGAATTTCGACCACTAGGTGGGCTCTATTCCTTTTAAATTCTTGTATTCGTAAGCAATATAAGATATAATGAAATCTTCGAAACGAGCTTAAATGTTTAATTCCCGTCAAGCGGTGAGTAAAAACAATATTTGTACACATTTTTTACACATAATGAAGATCGATACGACGAATAATTTTGCATTAATAACTCAAACATCACGTTTTTTGAGATAAGTATGACTACGTGTCAATAGAGGAGCGATATATTTCATACCTTGATAATTATTTATTTTTACTTTTTCGGCATATTTACTTACAATGTAGATATATTGTTGCCAAAGTTAAAATATGATGAAAACGTCGAAACTAAATTTATTACAGTACATCCAACTAACTTCATTTATGAACAATTTTTATTTCTTTTTATACCCTTCACCAAAAAATTTGGAGAGGGGATATATAATTAATATTTTTTTCATTATTCATTTAAGACCCTGTAAAGTATGTCCGTCTGCTATATTTTGGTGTAAGTAGAATTAAGACCTCACACAACATGGAGATATAAATTTTATACCATTCTCTTGGAATTTTTCATGAAATTGTTCGGTTTGAAAATAACAAAACTCAGCCCAATAATTAATGAGATATAGCCAAAAGACTTTTTTTGTTATATTTCCTATTCTCTTGGTTTTTTATGGTCCCAACTGTCCTACGGTCAATTTTATGAAGCAGATATTTTGTATGGAGTTCTACGAAGGTTTAGACTGAAAATAATTGAAGTCGGTCCATTAACGACTAAAATATGGGCAAAAAATGGTATTCGAAATAATTTTACTTTTAAAAATTTTTGATAAAGTTGCGTTGAGATTAAATCCAACAACCTACTGGTTGATTTCATCTTCTTATACACCACAGAGCAGTTGTATTTTTCATAGTAGTTTACGCTTTTAAGTAAATAATATATCTTATTTATTATAAAATACTAAAACTTGAAATTCTTGATGGAAATTGGTGTGGTTGTTGTAAATTCCCTATTTTTGTCACACATGCAGCAATACCGAAATGCGTTCATGGGCACATGTACACATTGTGTGTATACATGTGAATGACTAAACAATCGTAAAGTAAATATTTGTTGTTTTGTTTTTGATTGTTTCTTTAAACTTATTTTTGTACGTTTATTAGTATAATATTATGCATGCATATTACAGTATTTTTTATCACTTATATTTTCTTTTCGTATATAAATAACCATAATAATTTTTTATATTATTTATATTAAAGAAATGTAATGGATCGTCAAGACACTATGTACGAGTAAATACACAAAATCAATGAAATTGAATTTTAGTTTTGTTTTAAAAATGTATTAATATTTTATTTTTTATGACTATTTATGATTTCAGAAGAAAGGCAAAATTGATGCTTACATATATACTGTTTTATACTTGTGTAATTTTAATTATTTTCTATATTCAGGTGCAGAGCGTACCTGCAGTATATCAACCCGGTATTATTATTGTATTTGAACAATGTGATAAAAAATCTTTTGACAATTAAAATGTTGTTTGGATACTTAGTAACACATAACAAAACAGAAAAATTTCATCCCGGCTAGAATTTGATAAGAAATGTTTCTTTCATTTTGTAACATCAGTGAGTTAATCTTTAAAAGCACTTCAATTAATTGCCTTTTCTATGAAATGAAACAAAAGTTTGATGTAAGAATTTAATTTGATATCAAGCTCCAAAAGGTAATTAGTAGACACCGGAAGTTAATGTATTTATGATTACGTTTTATGCGCTTAAAAAATGCACTAAAAAACGAAAAATATGTACTAAAAACTAAAAAGATATGCAGATGTTTTTATCATGTATTTATTTAAGAAAAAAATAACAAAGAAACTAACAACAAAAATATAACAATCATATCGAAATGTATAAATTTAGTACTTAGATATGTAATACATGTTATTTACGTATTACATATTAAAAAAATATACAAATAAGTATCTATTTAATTCAGGCAAAGATTTAGATATGTAAAAAATGCATTAAAATAAATATGAAAATGTATTGTTTACATAAATAAATAAATACTTTTTAATATTTTCGAATGTGAAATTGAGTCTGTTAGATCTAAGAAAATTTTTAAATATTGCAAATGAACGTTCAACTTCGACAGAAGAAATTGGTGCACATTTAAACGCTTCTAGTTCCTTTGTAGTATATTCACTTTCAGCAATGTTG
This sequence comes from Gymnocheta viridis, assembly GCA_956483585.1. Taxonomy (NCBI): domain Eukaryota; kingdom Metazoa; phylum Arthropoda; class Insecta; order Diptera; family Tachinidae; genus Gymnocheta; species Gymnocheta viridis. The sequence goes on from OY101441.1 coordinate 72,858,331, forward strand.
TTTATTTAATTGTTTTAAATCCTTCATTTTTTTAAACTTTATCTTCTACAGCATAAACTTTATTTATGGCATCATCTATTATGTAGTTTTATTTGAGCATGCAATGAATTAGATTCCTCCAATTTCGTTATTGTGTCTACCATAAAGCCATAATTGGAAGATACAAACACTATGTTGGCTTTAATATTTGATGAATTTAAAATTGTTTTAATTTTTTTATTGAGACTGCATCATCATTGTCTAACCCTTCTATGTACATTAACTTTAAATTGTTCAAAGTTTTCAGCATAGTGCTTTACTGCTGCCAACCATGTTCCCTATCTGGTTGTTATGGGCTCTGGGTTAAGACATAAATCGGGATACTTTCCTTTATATGCGGCAACACGTGAAGATTCTTTACGGAATATTTTTTCCTAAAGAAATCAATGAATCAATATCATCAAATTTGTCCCTTATGTCTTCTGCAAGACGATGCATCGCATGTGCTAAACAAGTAACATGCATAATTTTTGGGTAAAATACTTTTAAAACATCTGCTGACTTTACCATATATGGTGCTGCATCATTCACATATAACAGTATTTGGTTTTTATTGAAATTTTCACCTAATATTTAATATTTATTTTCATTAAATGCACGAGCAATTGTTGTGTGGTTTGCTTTTTCCAACTCAACTGTATTAAGCAGAAACTTTTGTTTGCTTTTCTTTTCATCAGCATCTAAAATCTCTACAATAACATTGGCCACATAGCGGCCTTCAATACCTGTCGTCTCGTCAATAGACATCCACAAGGAGTTGGAGTTTAATTTTTCTTTTAAATGATTTTATTGAGCACTGTATAGTTGTCAATATACATATGTTTTCCTAAAAGTGGATTCATCACGAATTATCGCTTTAGTGTACTTTTTTAAGAAATTTCTTTATTCAATATTGTTTAATTTATGAAGCGGAATGTCTGCTGATATAAATGCTTTACATAGATCCATGTTAAATTCACTTGTTTTATCTCCAAGCATTGTAAGTAGTGGTTGAGATGCCTTTGCTCTTATTATCTCCAATAAAACATTGTGCCATTGGCTTTTTATATGCTGATCCACTTGCAACTTTGTATCAAAACTTATTGCTTTTTCGCAAACATTACAAAAAAGAACTCTTCCATCAATCTTCAATAAACCTGCGTTTTCAGACACGTATTTCTGTAAATTATTGCTGATTAATTTTTTTGCTTTTGGCATTTTTCTGAAAAATATCTGTGTAAATATTTTCATAAAAAAATTAACTTTTAAACTAAGCATACTATTTATCTTTGCGCAATTGTAAAAGTGGTAAGGTACGTTTTGAAATTGTTATAAAAATTACTTTGGTAATATTTGCAATAAATGTGGAAGTAATTAATAAACTTTAAAAAATTACCTATTAACACAACCATTAAAGACAACCCAATAAAAAAAATTGTAAGTGTTACATATTTTTAGCCTGATTTGAAAAATTTTGATTAAATAAAAAAAAGTAAAAATTATTCTTTTATTTAAATATATGTAATAAAATATGCATTATTACTAATATATGCAAAAACATGCAATTATACCAAAATATGTAAAAATATGTACTAACAAATCGATGCCATTTTAGTTTAAGTTGATATTCGATCAACGACAACAAACATGCATTTACATGAAGTTCCGGTGTCTACTAATTAGCAAAGAAACTAAAAAACTGAAAACCCCGCGAAAATAGCGCATATTCTAAAAATTGCGAACATCAGAAAAATTGTATGATTCAATATTGATTAAAAAACAGCAACATTGTAGAGTAAAAAGCTTAAAAAATATCATTTCCATTGTGAAAATTAAACTTTTATTAAAAACTATTTTATATTTGGAATAAAAATTTAAAATGCATTTGTATTTTGAATAAAAGTATTGAAAATACTTACTTTCCACAAATTTATATTTAGCTTCTAGATTGCATTATCCAATTGAATAATTTAATGTGGGCTTAATTAAAATGTATTCTAAGAATAGTTCGCAATTCATCAAATATTTTTCAAACAATCAGTTCCTATCGTATACATACATATGAACTTTGGATTTTTAGATCGGAATGTTTGGGGAAAATTTCCAAAACATTTGTAAAGCGTAGCGATAATAATTCGCCAGCTGTACCGCGTCTAAAAATAGTATATGCATACATATTTGTATTTTATTCTTGCATATTTTCGTATTTTCCCCATTTCAATAAAAATAAAATCATCTAAAAATCATAGTTTTCCGGAATATCGCATTGTCGATAGTAGGCACGGAATTGGACGCGGATTAATGGTAAAATATTACAAAAATAAGCCAAATTATGGGTTGGATTTGAGAGCAAAAAGCTTTCTGTTTGCGATTTTATCGTAATTTTTCATATTTAGATCTCTGTCTTACTTAGTAAACGCAGAAGAAGATTTAAATAAAAAATGTTTGTAATTAAATCCATCTGTTTTCTTAGCAGGCTGAATATGAATTACCGAATTCGTATATTTTAAATCAATTGTGGATGAAATTCCATTGTGTTTTTATATCAGAAATATACAGGTTATATTGAACCAAAACCTTTATCGTCTGGTCCAACCGCAATACAGATAAGTAAATGGAAAAGTTAACAAAATTTTAAAAAGACAACTATCAGAATACCACTTGTTTACATACAAGTTTTTTTTTATCTTGGACCAGCACTCAGGGGATGACCCCTACACATGCAAAGCATTGTGCTGGAACTAGAGGAGAGGGATAGTGATAGATATGAAAGGAGGTGAAAAGCTTCATTCGTTCTTTACAACTCTGCTTTTTTTTCTGCACGTCTATTCGTAGAGCAGTGTTGCATTGCAGCGCCTCTGGTGGCGAGGAGGACATTATGAGTTTTGAAGCTGTGTTTTAGTTTTGTAGCCACTTCTTTTATTAATTTTATTTTACTTCGCCGTTGATTGTGCTATTCAGTACCAACGAAGGAGGGCGCTCTGATGTTACATTGGAATTAGTATCAGCTGAAGTTGGTACTGTTCAGTGACCAGTGTGACCATGCGCTTCGCCACTGAAACCTTCCGCCAACAACTGACACAAAGGCACACCAATGCACATCAGAGAAATGCGTGGTGTTTTTATTTCATGACTCTGTCCGACACTGGGTTTGAAAACCAGGTCCTTCGGTTTGTAGTCAACGTGGTTACTACCTGAGCCAAAGCCACCCTCAAACTAATTTTTTTTTTGGTATTATAATTATATCATATCAAATAACAACGTCAACAACTTACTAAATTCATTATATAATTATTTTATCACTGTACAAAATCGTATCTGATAACATATTGGATATTTTTGAAAAATAAGCCTTTCATCGTTCATAAAAATGGAAAAAACGCAAAAATTAAAAAAAAAATTTATAAATGAGATTGTGTCCTGGTTTTTTTTAATAAATTGTGCAACAAACTTTTTTAAATAAAAAGTAAAAGTAATAAAAACCGCAAAATGTATCGAAAATTCTAAAAAAAATAGCATTTTGTTGTGTTCAGGATTCGAAACCGTGCCACCGGGTAGGGTACGGTTTCAAATCCTGACCAACCATTTATTAATTTTTTTTTTAATTTTTGATACATTTTAGTTATTTTTATTACTTTTTATTTGAAAAAGTTCGTTCTTTTTGATAGCTTTAAATTATTTTCAATATGAAGATAATATTGGAACATTTTAATCATTAGACTAACAGATTTATGTAATAGTAGGCGATGTTTTTAATCAATTTTGGGAGAATTTCTTCATTATTAAACCTGTTCTTACGTTTCAAATCATTTCTTTGTTTAGTCGAAGACCACTGGCTTTTTAATGAAGACGTTGAAACAATTATTGGATGTGTGAAAAATTATATAAGCGCTAATAAGGGGATGTTAATATTTTTATAATGCACCCCAGGCAAGAAAGTGTTACAAATTTGTTACGAAATTCATAATTTATGGCTGACTTTATAAACGCAGTTTGCAAAGCAATACTAGAATGCCTTGTAAACTCATGCTTTCAGTGTTGCTTTGCAAGCTTTTAATATAATTTTTTTTCTTTAATTTTTTTCGTATTTCGTGGGAGTGAATTTTCGTGTTTGTGACTTCTTTCGTCACTCCATACTATGGTGAAGGGTATATAAGATTCGGCACAGCCGAATATATCTCTCTGACTTGTTTTGATTAGTGTTTGTTACATAATCATTTGAAAAATTTTAGGTTTATGTTGAAAGGAATTGTTTTTCTCAAGTTCAAATCTTACTTTATTTTTTTTTTCTTTATTAATTAAGAAATTTTTTTTGTAAACTAAAATTATTTTTATTAAGAATTTAATGTTGAAAGAATTATCCATCAGACTAACAGAACATATCAGAACTGATTTCGAGGTCGCTTATCAGTTTCACTTCTTCGAATTTACCACTTTTGACTGTGGATACTAGTGACTAGGAATATCAACTACTTGACCGTCTTATTTAAAAAATTAGAATACGAAAATAGTTCTATTCATTTCTAAAAGTTAAATCAATTTCGGCTAGTACGAAATTCCCATCTCTGATGATAATTATAATTATTCCACATATTATTACTCTGTCGCCAGCCCCATTGGTTGCTGAGATCATCTCTTTTTGGGCTCTGAAATCCCTCTTTTATTACTCTTTTAAGAGGCTGTTATGATTGATATGTGACAAAAAGGCTCACAATATTCCATACAAATCGTTAAATTTAAGAATCCTAAAACGTTCATATTCAGTACAAAATTTTTTGACGGTTTCATAGGAAAACACGCTCATATCTATGGGTTTTAGGAGCTTTTTTCTGAGGGTTTTGCTCATAAAAAGGGGTCCTAAAAAACTCTTTTAGGACTCATATTGTTTGCTGGGATGTTTCTACCAACAAAATGTGAGTGTTTTTATACCCTTCACCAACAAATTTGGAAAGGGGATATATAGGTTTGTCATTCCGTATGTAATTTCTTCATTATTAATTTAAGACCACATAAAGTATATATATTCTGAATCCTTATAGATAGCGAAGTCGAATAAGCGATGTCCGTGTGCCCGTATGCTATATTTTGTCGTAGTTAGAATTACGTCCAAAACACAACATAGAGAAATAAATTTTATACCATTCTCTTGGAATTTTTCATAAATTTGTTCGGTTTGAAAATAACAAAACTCGGTCCAGTAATTAATGAGATATAGCCAAAAGACTTTTTTTTTGTTATATTTCCTATTCTGTTGTTTTTTTTATGCCCCCAACTGTCCTACGGTCAATTTTATCTCTTTATCTCTTTTATGGAGTTCTACGAAGGTTTAGACTGAAAATAATCGAAGTCGGTCCATTAACGACTAAAATATGAGCATAATAAATGGTATTCGAAATAATTTTACTTTTAAAAATTTTTTGAAAAATTTGCGTTGGGATCCATACCAACAACCTACTGGTTGGTAGTCACAAGTGCTTCTTATACACCACAGAGCAGTTGTATTTTTGATAGTAGTTTACGCGTTTAAGAACATAATATATCTTATTTATTATTAAATACTAGAACTTCAAATTCTTGGCGGAAATTGGTGTGGTTGTGTTAAATTGGCCCCTTTTGTCACACATCCATCCATACTGAAATGCGTTCATGGGCACATGTACACATTGCGTGTGTACATGTGCATATTGAAACACTCGTAAAGTAAAGATTTGTTGTTTTGTTTTGTTTGTTTCTTTAATTTTATTTTTGTACGTTTATTAGTATAATATTATGCATGCATATTACAGTATTTCTTATAGCTTACAATTTCTTTTCGTATATAAATAACTATAATTATTTTTTGTATTATTTATATTAAAGAAATGTAATGGATCGTCAAGACACTATGTACGAGTAAATATACTAAATCAATGAAATTGAATTTTCCTTTTGTTTTGAAAATGTATTAATATTTCATTTTTTATGACTATTTGTGATTTCAGAAGAAAGGCAAAATTGATGCTTACATCCTGTGTTATACTTGTGTAATTTTAATTATTTTCTATATTCAGGTGCAGAGCGTACCTGCAGTATATCAACCCGGTATTATTATTGTATTTGTACAATTTGATAAAAAATCTTTTGACAATTAAAATGTTGTTTGGATACTTAGTAACACATAACAAAGCAGAAAAATCTCTTCCCGGCTAGAATTTGTTAAGAAATGTTTCTTTCATTCTGTAACATCAGTGAGTTAATCTTCAAAAGCACTTCAATTAATTGCCTTTTCTATAAAATAAAAACAAAGTTTGATGTAAGAATTTAATTTGATATCAAGCTCCAAAATGTAATTAGCAAAGAAACTAAAAAATTGAAAACCCCGTTAAAATAACGCATATTCTGAAAGTTGCAACTGCAATATTGGAAATTAGTCTCAAAATTTATTTTAAAAAAATCATATATGTAATTGTCAATCGGCAGCCAAAAATCTTTAAAAAATCTCTAAAATGCCAAAAATTCTTAAAAATATGAGAACATCAGGAAAATTGTATGATTCAACATTGATTAAAAAACAGCAAAATTATAGAGTAAAAAAACTTAAAAAATATCATTTCCATTGCGAAAATTAAACTTTTATTAAAAACTATTTTGTATTTGGAATAAAAATTTAAAATGCATTTGTATTTTGAATAAAAGTATTGCAAATACCTACTTTCCACAAATTTATATTTAGCTTCTAGATTGCATTATCCAAGTGAATAATTTAATGTTGGCTTAATTAAAATGTATTCTAAGAATAGTTCGCAATTCATCAAATATTTTTCAAACAATCAGTTCCTATCGTATACATAAATATGAGCTTTGGATTTTTAGATCGGAGTGTTTGGGGAAAATTTCCAAAAATAGTATATGCATACATATTTGTATTTTATTTTTGCATATTTTCATGTTTTCTCCAATTCAAGATATACGAAGTGATAAGTTAAGATCTTAGGAGATAAAATATTCACTTCTTCATATTCATATAAAATTAACTGGTCTTACATTCATTAAAAACAATTAAGAAATCATAGTTTTGCGGAATATCGCGTTGTCGATAGCACGCACTACGGAATTGGACACGGATTTATGGTAAAATATTACGAAAATAAGCCGTATTATGTATGGGTTGGATTTGAGAGCAAAAAGCTTTCTGTTTGCGATTTTATCGTAATTTTTCATATTTAGTTCTCTGTCTTACTTAGTAAACGCAGAAGAAGATTTAAATAAAAAATGTTTGTAATTAAATCCATCTGTTTTCTTAGCAGGCTGAATATGAATTACCGAATTCGTATTTTATAAATCAATTTTGGTTGAAATTCCATTGTGTTTCTATATCAGAAATATACAGGTTATATTGAACCAAAACCATTATCGTCTGGTCCAACCGAAATACAGATAAGTAAATGGAAAAGTTAAAAAAAAAATTAAAAAGACAACTATCAGAATACCTCTAGTTTACATACATACGTACATCATACAAGTTTCAAAGAAAAAATTCAATTAAAATAATAAATTAAAATATGTTGTTATATTTTATAATTTAAAATTTTTTCTTACACCGTCAAGCTACTTTTATTTTTGTTATTAATATTATATTATATCAAATAAAAACGTCGACAACTTACTGAATTCATTATATAATTAGTTGATCACTGTACAAAATCCTATCTGAGAACATATTGGATATTTTTGAAAAATAAGCCTTTTATCGTTCATAAAAATGGAAAAAACGCAAAAATTAAAAAAAAATTTATAAATGAGATTGTGTCCTGGTTTTTTTAATAAATTGTGGAACAAACTTTGTCAAATAAAAAGTAAAAGTAATAAAAACCACAAAATGTATCGAAAATTCTAAAAAAAATAGCATTTTGTTGTGTTCAGGATTCGAAACCGTGCCACCGGGTATGGTACGGTTTCAAATCCTGACTAACCATTTATTAATTTTTTTTTTAATTTTTGATACATTTTAGTTATTTTTATTACTCTTACTTTTTATTTGAAAAAGTTAGTTTTTTAAAGAATTTTTGATAGCTTTAAATTATTTTCAATATGAAGATTATATTGGAACATTTTAGTCATTAGACTAACAGATTTATGTCATTTTTTTAATCAATTTTGGGAGAATTTCTTCATTTTGAAATCTTTTCTAACTTTTTAAATCATTTCTTTGTTTAGTCGAAGACCACTGGCTTATTGATAAAGACGTTGAAACACTTCTTGGATGTGTGAAAAATTATATAAGTGCTAATAAGGGGATGTTAATATTCTTATAATGCATTCTAGGCAAGAAAGTGTTAAAAATTTGTTACGAAATTCATAATTTATGGCTGACTTCATAAACGCAGTTTGCAAAGCAATACTAGAAATGCCTTGTAAATTCATGCTTTCAGTGTCGCTTTGCAAGCTTTTAATTTAATTTTTTTTCTTTAATTTTTTTTTCTTTAATTTTTTTTTCGTATTTCGTGGGAGTGAATTTTCGTGTTTGTGACTTCTTTCGTCACTCCATACTATGGTGAAGGGTATATAAGATTCGGCACAGCCGAATATATCTCTCTCACTTGTTAGTCTTGGATTTGTTGTAGAATCGTTGGTAGCTGTAATGCTGGCTACAGACATTGAGACGTGTTTATGCAACACGTTGATCATTCATGTTTAATTTTTTAATGCACACTGCAACCAAGAATGAAACCATGTACGCATAATTATATATAGAGCATTTAAAAAAAAATATACATACATTTCGTGTTAATTATTACTATGTAAGTAGATCATGAGTTTAGTGTGATTATATGTAATTCATAAACATTTTGAATTTAAAATAGACGAAACCCTTGATAAAGTCAACAAACAATTGACGAAACGTTGGGTAAAAATGTAATAAAAAAATCTTTTATTGACATCAACTACGTTAGGCCTTATTAGCTAAAGATTTAATAGTCGATAAACACAATAATAGATCTGGCCAAATACACTAGCACAATATACATTTTCTTTTATTTTAAAGTTTTGAAGTGAAATTTAAAATTAATGTTTATTAGTAATTAGTCGAACTTTTTTTATTAATATTTATATATTGAAAAGAACATGATTAAGTACCGTTTATTCTCAGTAGCCAATGGCGCTGAATAAGCAAGAGAGACTGAAATATATAGAGTAGTTATTCATCATAGATGGGATTTCGTACTAACCGAAATTGATTTGAAATGTGAAAATGAATAAGTTTTACTTTTCGTATCCCAATTTGTTAAATAATACGGTTAAATAGTTGATATTCCTGATCACTAGTATCCACCGTCAAAAGTGGTAAAATTGAAAAAAGAACGCTGATGAGATGGTGTAGCGACCTCGAAATCAGTACTGATCCGTTCTGCTAATATGATGAATAATAAAAATTATTCTATATATAGTACTCTCCTAATAAAAAATATAATGAATTTATCCAAAAAATTTTCTAAATAAAAAATTAAAAATAAATTAGAATAAATAAATGGGTAAATTCGGGTTTGAACTTGAGCCAAAATTAATCGTTTCAATATATAAATATTTAAAATTATGTATGTACATATTTAAAATATTTTGATTATCATTAATTTTCTAGCTCATGAGCTATCTGTGTAAAATATTAATGTTAAGTAGGATCATGTACTTTAGCATTAATAGATAAGAGATAAATAAATTTATGCAGAAATAAAATTTTGTCAACATTTTTCCCGTGAAGTCTGTTTCACATCTTTTCAGGTATTGTTCCTGTCGTTGAAAAAACTCCTTCGCTTGTAGCTGAGCTGGATGTTACACACAGTATTTGTTTAGCCAATTTTCGCAGAATTGGAAGATATTTAGCTTTTTTATAAAAACTTAAAATTTCCAGCTTTGTTCGTATGTGGGAACGCGAATGAAAAAACGAAAAAGAATTGCACATGTTTTTCTTCCAAATGTTCGCCAGTCGAAACTCGGACTTTTACTGCTACTTTGACTCGTTCATTCACATCAGTACATTAATACATACCGGCACAACGTTTTATGTCTTCATGACAAAATTGAAAACCACGAACATAATAAAAATATGAAAATAATTCCAAAATCGAAAAAATCACGAAACAATCACGCAAAAACCTGCTCATGCACGCTCACTGGATTGAAACAACAAACTGCTCACGATCATGCATGATTCACGCTAATCACGTGAGCGATGCCCATCTCTAGTGCAAATCAGTGCAACCGAAATTAATATCGCTTATTTCAGTGTCGGTATTGGTATCAGTATATACCAATACGGAAACTTGAGTACCGGTTTATACCGAATTAAAATATCTATTGTATTAATAGGCAAACATGTTGTTTTAGATCCCTTTTACGGCAGTAATACTGAACCGATTTTGGTAAGATTTATATGTTTTTAAACGGGTTTTTACATAGATGTTCACAATCTTAAATCGGTTCAATATCTAGGGAGTTGAAAGCTTTTAAAGTTGCTAGTAATACTTGCAAACTTATTACACATGCATGTATCAGCTTCAACTTGGAAAATAAACAAAGTGTGTATTTATGTTTGTCCAATTAGCTTATGCGGCATAGTTTTAAGTTGTTTATTTAGAATGTTTTTTTGTTTTTGTGTTTTATCGTATGTATTTATGTAAATGTTTAATATAAATTTCTAGAATGCGGTTGATTGAGTTGACCGCTGGATACAATATTATTATTTATAAGAGACATTCAACTGGATGTTGTTCAAAATACGATTAAAGGAGCATGTTCTTTTCGTTTTCTTATTGTCAAATATTATACACTCTGAATAGCTCGGAAAGCGTTTTAGCCTCAAATTTACCTAATAAATTGGCTTATGTCTTTATCATAATCTAGTTATTAGTAATTTCCTCATATGTAGTCCAGTCATTTTCGAGATTTAATTACGGAATGAGATATAATAAGCTGGAAACTTGTACTCAGCTTCATTTTAACTATTGAAAAGTTGTCTAAAAAGTCTCACAAGACCACATGGGGGTGTCTTAAAATATTGAAGATCAAAGTTAACCAAGATCGGTTTTTTGTGAATAACTCGTTTTCTCTCTTGAGAACGACCTTTGATATTATTATAACATTTTCTACAAATTGTACAATCAACCATTTTCGAGTCAGAGCGCGAAGCGTGCAAAGTTCAGCCCCATATTTGAACTGACTTAGTTATAGCAGTGGGCAATCTATAAATATATAAAATGACCTGCATATCAATAACAATATTTTTTTGTATTTTACATCCTCAGCAGTATTCTTCAGAATGTTATATTGGCACTTATGCCAGGAACGGATCACAATAAACCATATTTAATTTATTATTTAATTTGCTAATAGGACGCACAGGGAAGTATTTGAGCCAAAAAGCTGGCCAAAATTATCAAACGTTTTTTTTTTAATTGAAAGATTGAGTTTTTTTTTATAGTTTTAGTGACAGATTTTGTGTAGTTTCTCCAACATGTATGTATATGTATACAGATTTATAATATTCATCGTATATTGTTTAATACTTAACACACGAAAAAAAGTTATGGTAATTAAAAACGTCGAAATCAGTGCCACATGTCGCCATCTCCTTAAAATGTTGCATAATTTTCTAACTAAAAACTGCAATTTCTCCTCAATGACTCAGATTTCTTTATTATTTGGAATAACTGTAATCTTCTGTAAACTTTTTTCATGTTATCTCTCGAAGTTACAAAACGGTTCTGAGAAAAATTGTTTGCAATAACCCATATATGGAGTTATGTTCTTATAAGTAAGTTAGTCTGGTACCTGTGTGACCCATGTATTTTTTATAAGCTGATGTTTTCTTTTTTTAATCTAATTTTTGTGATTAATGCCTTTAAAAACTACTTGAATTAGGTGGGTACATATATTGTTTAACAAATAATTTTATATAGAGCCCAGGTAAATAAAAAACTGTTTTATTGGGGTGAGGACATTCCCTTATAGCTACTACCGATAATAAGCACAAAAGATTATGATGTCAAAAAAGTATTTGAAGAAGTGACCGAAGAGCAAAAAATTAAATTTGAAAATAAAAAAAAATTGTTAAAATTAAAATTAGAGATTTTAATTTTTATTGTGGTATTAAACATAAGTTATGCATTTGCTACTTTAAAAGACTTTTTTTTTCCAAAAAAGTGTAAAAATTTATTGTTGCAACATTAATATTCAATATAATTTATTTTTTAAATACATAAAATAGCTTTTGAATACATCTTTCAGTGAAAAAAATCAATGTAATATCTTTATTCGTTTAGCCACAAAAAACATCATATAAACATCTTGAAACTGAAAAAAATAAACATTAAAAACGCATGTAATTTTCTTCACTTTCCTGACTTTAGCAGTGTGTCAGGCCAACAAATCGCAACATAAAGTCTTCAAAACTTACAATATGATTAAAATTTATTTGTGTATCGATCTGTGTGCTTAGTTTCTAAGACTTCTTTAAATTCATTTTTGTGTTTTTGGCCCAAATAGAGGAGTGTGTGACGGCAGAAATTATTACATTTACATAATGTCCATCAGCATAGTTGTTGCACAAAATACTTCATTCAATCTGTAAAGATCTAAAAACTTTTAAAGTATTTTTGAACCCTTTTGCAAGCCCGTACCAGAAGTTAATTTAATGTTTCAACTGGAATTCCAATTTACATAAGTGATTTCATTTGATGTTTTGGTTTTTTCGTTTTGGTTTGGTTTTAATTATTTATGTATGTATGTATGTGTAAAAAGATTAATCATTTTCAATACAAAATTTTGAAAACGTATTTAAGCCTTTTAATCAGTTAAAGCCTGAATGTGTGTGAATATAATTTTTGCCAACATTTTCGACATGCATACTTAATTTGAAAAATAACGATTTCTTCTGTTTCCAAACAGTTGTTTGTTTTTTATTTTAGAAAGGTATTCCATTCATTCAAATTCTGCTCGAAGAATGTAAGTTGTATTTAAAAGTGCCCTCAACCAAACATACATACATATTCGTGTCTATAAAAAGAAAAAAAGTTCTTAAAACGAATTGAAAAAATAAAAAATTATTTCTGCGCGTGTATGTCGTTTGTGTTTGTATGGTTTAGTACGAGTACTCTAAGTATAAAATGTATATAATTATGTATGGATAAGAATGTATAATATGCTTGTTCTCCTCATTAAACTTATTTTATTTCATATGTAACTGTTAAGTGAAAAAAAATTTAAAACTATGAGAAAATAAATTTAGAAGTGCCGAATTACAAATAGACCATCACTAGAAAAACCTTTTTGCATATTAACTTATTTATTTGATAAAATTTCAAGTAACATTTAATGTAGTCGTTGTTTACATCGAATGAGGATGCTATTGACTATACCAACTAACATTGAGAATGAAGAAAGCGAAAATAATGGTCCACCAGTAGAGCCAGAAGTATCTACTAATAAGAATATAGATGCTGTAAAAGGGTTTGAAATCTGCATTTTGTGGTGTGATCAAAATAACATTGATAGCTCAAAATCTTCTGTACTATGAGAAATGCAGGAAGAAGCAATTATTTATTACAGATTTTATAAATAACTGATATGTATTAATTAACAAGTACGTTTACTGAGATAGATAAAATTAAAAATTTGAATTCAATGCCAAATGTCTCTTGTTCGGTATAGCGAATCTCCCAGTTCAACGAATGTGTCTGATATTATATCATTCGTTATACCGGGCTTCGACTCTATATATATACTATGGCTTCATCGATAGGATCTTTCCACAGGCGAACAGACATCTTGCAACCCAGATGGACAGACATCTTAGCGGAAACCATGTTCATTCACTTTGTATACGGAATCCTAACAAGAGCTTTACTTTATTAATGGTAAGGAAAATAATTATACGTGTTATCTGTCCATTTCTAAAATATTATTAGTACTTGATATAAAGTCGAACTTCCATAACTCGAACTTCTATAAAACAAAATGTCTCTAAAAACTAAAAATAAAAAGTTCAATATTTATTATGTATGTAATAAAATGATAATATACATGTGCATGCACATTATTGTTGCATTTCGAATGTACTCACACAAGTACGCCCAACCAAAAAAAATTATTCCTGTACATATATTATAACAAATAAAAATAATCTTATAAAATAATTATGTATATAGTACATAAGCATGAAAATAATTATGGTGTTTTAAATTAATAATTAATTTTGAGATCTAGTAAATTAAAACATTATACATATTTACTCGCATATGTACGAGTATGTACATATTTGCATATATGAGCAAGTGCTTAATAATTGTCTGAACAAATATTTTAAACTTCACTATGGTAATGATTGGACGAACATATATATCGTCCCTATCATATCAAACTATCGAATGATAAAAAAATAGTTTTTGGTAATCCATTTGTTACGTCACGCATCGTTGCAAAAATCTCTTTTGCTTTTAACAATGCGATTATATCTAGTTCACCATTAACGGGTTTTGTACTCTTCTAAAAAGGATTAATTTTCGTATTCAATAGTTTGGCATGATAAGGACGATATGTTTGGAAAGCACTATTGGAAAATAAATTCGTAAAAAGTTCCTATACATTCTAAAAGATCAATAGAGATCATTTGTCAATAGTAATTTATTTGGCTACTGTATTGTTTTAATTTAATTTATTTGTGCAGACCATTAGTACATAATATTTAACTTTATTTCTACATTTCTTTGTTGAATTTCATTTCCATTTAAAAAAAATTTCGTTCTTAAAATACCGCACAAGGCAGGGATTTCTAGTTTGTTCCTAATTTAATTTTTATAAATATTAATTTGCGAAAAAATGCGTTCAGTGTTAGCTGTTGCCACAGTTACTGATTACATATCGTTGGTCTCAAGTAGGAACCCTAACTCCAATAATTGTAATTTTACAGGAGAAGATAAAATCAAAAAGAAACTTTACAACTGCTTGTAAAAGCGTTATTTTTTACACTATTGCAATAAATTTTTGTGACAAGTTTATTTGTATGAAATGTTTTGAAATCACTAAAAAACTAAATTTCATAAAAAAATATGAGTTAGGGCCTTTCTACTTGAGACCATCGATATGCTAAAGTCTTTAAAAATGGGAAAACTTCAGTTTGATCGCCACGTTTTATTTGAAATATACAGGGGTGTCATAGAACCCAAGTCGGTTTTACTAATTGTCGGTTTTGCAAAACAATATTGGTTTCATTTGGTGTCATGAAACCAAGTCGGTTTTGTTATTTTCGAATGCAAATAAAACCGATGTTCGAATCAGCTGTTTTCAATGTTTATGTAAATGTTTACATTTTAGTTTTATTTTTTTGTCAAATACAAACTGTGTTTATTAAAAATATTAAAAATTTGTGGTTTTATCAATATAAAATATAAAAATTTAGTGTTTAATTAATTAAATTGGCGAAATAAAAGAAACTTATAAGTAAATAAATGAAATGGCCGCTGCTGTTCTTGCATTTTTACTATTAGAGGAAGAACGTTCAGAAAAGGTAAAAAGAAAAGTTTTACGTGACTATAGCAATCCCCTTGAGCTGCCGGAGACAACGTAAGTATTCCTCTTATACTTTATATACAAACATACTTAAATCTGCTTTGCAGATTTGTAGATTGTTACCGGTTAAATAAAGACGCTTTTTGTGTGGTACTCAACACAATTAAAGAACATCTTACCCGTTCTAAGATTCCGCCTTTACTGCAACTTGCAGCTTCTTTGCGGTTTTTAGCAGAAGGGTCGTATCAAAGAGCTGTTGGCAACGACTCTAGCATATGCTTGGGTAGAAGTACAGTGTCAACTATTTTAGATGATGTGCTAAATGCTATAGAGCGGTTTATTTGTCCACAATGGGTGCAACTGGAAATGGAAACTACCGAAAAGCACAAATCAAGGGACTATTTTTACAATAAATACAAAATTCCTTCAGTCGTTGGTTGCATCGATGGGACTCATGTAAAAATCATAAAGCCCAGATGTAACGAGCATTTATTTTAGAACCGCATGGGATATTTCAGTATGAATAACATGATTGTAAGTGATTTTTAAGTTACAAACTGAAGTTATCAAAGTAATATTGTATTCCTTTTGATATATTTATATTCAGATCTGTGATCATGATATGAAAATACGAGCAATAGATGCACGGTATCCCGGCTCTAGTCATGATGCGTTTATATGGAACATTAGTAGAGCCAGACATCATTTTCTTCAGATGTATGAGTCAGGAGAACGATCTTCCATACTATTGGGCGATGGTGGGTATGGAATTGAGCCTTTTTTACTAACGCCGTACAGAGATCCATCCTACACCTCTAAAGAATATAAATTCAACATGGCTCATTCATCGGCTCGTAATATTGTGGAAAGAACAATAGGCGTACTGAAAAGCCGGTTTCGCTGCTTGATGAGCACCTTACATTATCATCCAGAGAAGGTTGTTAAAATCATCAATACTTGCTGTGCTCTGCACAATATATGTAGAAACTACAATGTACAAAACAATGACACTGACATAATTTTACCACAAAATGACACTGAAGATGATGTATTATTGCCATCAAACACATCTTTGCAAAGCGAAGGTCAGAGGATTAGAAATGAAATAGCTAATACCTTGTATCAAAATTAAAAAAACAAGTCATGTTCAAAAATAAAACATTTATTAAAAAAAAACAAAAGCAAATTAAAAATTCAGTCTTACAATTTTGTAAAAAAAAGGTACGTTGTAAGTTTGTAACAAAAAACTTAATAACTAGGGCACTTTGTTGAAAAATAATTAAAAAATCACATGTTTTTTTTGGTATTCAAATTTTTGTATCTCGAGATCCAATTGTTTTTTTTTATCTCATTTTTTTCCTGCATTGTTTTCAAAATTCCATTGTTCACCCGCACAAATTCATTTTTAAATTCCTCCACTGCATTTGTTATAGACTCTTGTCCCTTTTCTAACGCCCTATAAACCCGTCGTAAGCTGCTGGCATTTTCTTTTTCAATTTTAATAAGTTCGTCCAACTTTTCACTTAGTTCCGCTTTTCTTTCACTGTCGTCGTCTAAAAACTCTTTTATTCGCTCAGCCGTGGTTTCTGTTTTGAGCCTTTTAGGGGTACTTTTTGACAACAGTGGAGACGGTGGACGTTTTGATGACGTTGACGGCATTTCCTCCTCTTTCCCACCACCGATGCTGTCATTAAAACCACTATCAATGCCAGAAACACCTTCCACCGAATGCGCAATGCTGCAAATGCGTATAACTGCTTCGTCGCTGCTCGTTAGTTGATGCTTCGAAAACGGCCCACCACCGGTTGCTCTGGACTCTGCTTTATTTTGGGCGAGTTTTCTTTTAACATCGCTTTTCCATTCAGTCCATGTCTGCAAAGGTTTAAGCAACACAATTTTACAAGAGTAATGTTTGCTACACAGCTTTTACGTACCGTTTTCCAACCACTCACATCTTTTTGCGGTGGACCTGCGCTGTTTAGTGACTCTGTCAATTGTTGCCAAAGATCATCCACAGCCGGCTTATCCCGCTTTGTAAATGCGCGCGCTATATCTGGATATTTTTCCATAAACTCTATAATTATGGAGTTTTGCGTAAAGTTTTTATGCTTTCCCCTGTTGAAGAATAAAAATTTATGAAAAAATTGTCTTTTTTAAATAAATAAATTCAATTAACATACATCTGTACTTACATTTTTTTTAAATATAAAAAAAAACAGAATTAAATGAAAATGGCCGTGAACTTTTTTAATTTGTTTACAAAAATAAAAAAACCGACAGCTGTTTGCTGCTTGGTTTATTTCCAATAACAAACCGATAACATTGGTTTCTGTGACACCTAAAACCGATAAAAATTCAAGTTCGAACACAAAACCGATAACATTGGATTGCATAACACCAACAAGATTTTTTTGTCGGTTTCAAATCCAATTCCAATAATATCGTTTTCTATGACACCCCTGATAATTTCCCAAGACTTTTGAATATTTCTTTCTTCTAATAAATTCAGGTTTCCAAAATTAACGTGGAAGAGTTCACGCCACTCATCATATATGTATGTATTTCTTGAATGTTACTCAATGCAACTACATTTGGTACAAACAGTTTCGTAATTAGGACTGCTTCCTCCCTAGGAACGCTTTAATATGCCGCCCTTTTAGATGATATATAAGTGCTTATAAAAAAACAAAGGTTTTTTAAATACAGTAGACTCGTGGTAGAGGATAGAGGATTAAGGAAACTACTCTATAGAGGGGACATACAATAATCTTTCATTGAGTACTCTATAAAGGGAACCTTCGATTTGATTAGTACTGGGTAGAGGGTACTTACTTAGCAGCAAAAATCAAAATAAAAACAAACAAGAAAGCAAAAGTCATGTGCATATTCATGTTACAGGCATTCTGCAAAAAAATTTATGTATGTATGTATGTTAATCCATTACAGTTTCTTTGTTTTTCATTTGTTTCTCCAAAATAAGAGAAGTTTAGTACACGTGCGTGTTTTGCATAGTGGTTGTGCGCTCGAGTGGAATCAAATTGGTGATAACTTAGACTTTTGATAGTTCACTATGAAAGTTAAAAAATGTTTAACACTTAAAACAAAATGCGAAATTATACAGAAGCTCGATAAAGGCTTTACATTATTTTTTGAAATCTCGATTGAGGGGGACAGTCTGGGTTAAGGGAATAGCCCTTGCAATAATTAGTTCCCTCTACCCCGCGTCTGCTGTACTTAAATTATCATCTATTCATTTTTATTAATTTAGATATTGTTTAAAGCTATAATTATTTTACGGAAGTTATCGTAAAAACAGAAACAGCCCAATTATAAACAGAAGTTTCTCATGAAACTTTTC
This sequence comes from Gymnocheta viridis, assembly GCA_956483585.1. Lineage (NCBI taxonomy): Eukaryota > Metazoa > Arthropoda > Insecta > Diptera > Tachinidae > Gymnocheta > Gymnocheta viridis. Next base: position 72,877,250 of record OY101441.1, read on the forward strand.
CCTTCTTCTTTTTTTCCTATTAAGAATAAAAATTCTCTCATTTTACTTTTTAGTCCGTTTTCATAAACCGTGTAAACGGCAGAAAAAATAAAAAATAATTATTCTAAATATATTTAAGTTTGAGTTTTCCTTAAAAAAACTTCCCCAACAAAACAGAAGGGAGTTTGAATTAATTGTACACATTTTTTTCTCGAGAAAACCCTTTCCTCGTGAAACAAATTCCTTGCGAATATTGGGCTGAAATACTTTTTTTCAAATATGACAACTTACGAGTATATCTACGAGTACTTATGAATTTTTTGAATCGTATCCTTTTTTTTATATTATTATTATTGAATATGTCAACATTTTCCTCTCGGTATACCAACAAATTGTGAATTATTGATGGTGAATTACCTGTTGTAAAAAACTTATCGAAATTAAACTAACGAATCTTGTGGTCTAAATTAATGCTGTATTGTTTTTAATACGGCACTTATATTGAAATTCTTCGAATTTTTTTGTATGGAAATTTACTTACAAATTAAAAAGAGTTTAAATTTTATATGTAATGACTACTACATAAATTGTGAATCAAAATTTTATTACCTCTAAGATTGTAGAACAAACAAAAAATTGTTATAATTTTTAATTTAATAGCCAGTGTGCACGAAATAAATATATTTAATAAATTATTTTGATCCTCTTGATTAAAGTTTAAAATAAATGGCATACCCATTGCTAGAAGAATAACGTTATCCTGGTGATTTTCAATAAAATATGAATTATTTTACCTTTTTCTTAACAATATTATAGATAATGGACCGATGTTTTAAATTGAACTCTTTTTCGTAAATAAAATATGTGTTTTTAAATTTGCTTATAATTATTCCAATATTTTGGATAATTCAAAGCAGATTCATACCAGTCTGAATTTTCATAAATATTTCAATTATTTTATGCATGCATAAATTTTTTTTTATAATTTTCAAGCAACAAATTGAAAAAATTTTACTCATGAATGGGGTGGGGTGTGTTAAAAAAATGTATTCCGAATTTTATCATTTTCTTTCAAAATATGAGGTTTTAAATAAAATAAATTAAAATACATATGTATGCAGTTAAAATAGAACAACAAAACTTTTGTGAAAAACAAAAGTAAAATATAAGTTTTTAATATGAATACTATTTTAAAAAAATAAATAATTAAGTTTTTTTTTTATCAGGGCCTGTTTTACTAATTTAGTCTATCGGGATTTTGCTTGGCTAAAATTTATTTTTTGCATAAATTGGGCTTCTATAGACAATAATGCGAGAGCATTAACTCTATCTTGGTCCATACTTGCCCGCAGATAGTTTTTTACTCTTTCCGGGTGGAAAAAGATCCTTCTGCTGAACAGTTTGTAGCAGAGATACTCAAAAAAAGTATTTAAAACCTTTTGAGCAGTGATGGGGATTTGCTATTTTCCCGTAAAATCCAGCAATTTTGAAAGGAGTGGAAAAATATGCAGTGATGCCAAGAGTAGGGAAATTTCGCTTTTTGGAAGGGAGTTTATTGGAAAATTTAAAGGAAAAGAGAACAGATTTTTTATTTTAAGGAAAATGTTTATTTTCCTATTTTATTACGGTTGGGTAAAACACCATACAAACGTGTAAATATAATATTTATACAAATTTTAATTTACAATTTTGTTACAGTTTAAGGGAGATATTTCATACAGACAGAAAATATTTTTCGGTAAAAAATAACTAGAGACAACGAAAGGCAAAGAAATATCCGATTTTCCTGGGAATAAATTTTGTAGGAAATAAAAAAACAAATTTGATTTTTGCTATGTTTAATATATAAATTAAGACTACTTAAAATTATATATTAAGATATTTTAATTATTCAAACGCATTTTGCCACACAAAAAAACTCTTGGCTCATTCTATATTTCGGGGGTCCCATTTTCTTGACGTGGTCAAATTTTAAATTAAGCATTCAGAATTATTTTAAAATTAAATTTTGTACCTGGCGATATAAATGAAAAAATTTTAAAAATGTAAATAAAATGTTTGTTTTCGTTAAAATCAATGAATTTTTAAAGTAGGGAAAAATGCAGGGAACTTTTTTATGTGTGTAGGGAAAAACATGGAATTTTTTCGAGACATATAGGGATTTTGTTAAATTTCTGCTGGCATCACTGTATATATGTATCATCAAAATAAAAAGTTAGGTAGACAGGCTTTTTGAGAATAGTATTATATTTTTTTATTAAATCTGTGGCCAGAATCGATAACCTACTAAGGCGACTTACTAATTAAAAAGTAAATTCTACAATTGAATTACTTAACATGCCAAATTAATTTTCAAACTTGAATTGCCCTTACATTATTTTTCCTTTAAATTTTGGCGCCTTTTAAATTATGCCGCCCTAGGTCCGGGCCTCACGGTGTAAAGGTGTATATAAAAGTTTAAGCAATTACTGTAAAAATCATATTCTTTATCCGCCGATAATTTGTACATTGTATTTAGTACTGAAGAAACTTCAGCACCTACGTAAATATCTTTTTGTTCCCTTATACTCGTATATATGCGATTGTTAACATCAGTTCTTTTAAATCTTTCGAAACGTATATATGCCTCTTTGACTACATATTTAAAAATTATTTATATAAACGTGAATGAATAAAAATAATTTAAATAAATTAATTAATAGATGTGAAATCCCATTTGTGAGAAAGTCGGTGATCATGAGATCACCTCCTACAGAAGTGAATAGTGGAGCTAATATCTTTTCCAACAGCGTTGCTGATAGTGTTGAGGGAAATAATAATGTGAAGAAATTAGGATATAAAATCTCAAAGTTGTTAGACTCGCACGCGCACAAATATATTGTAATGATGCCCCGTGAGATACAGGCGTTATATGTACACTAGAGCTCCGTCTTGCGTCGTTAATAAGGCCCGGAGAAACGCGACACAAATCGAAACGACGCAAATCGAATCACCTTTTTCTATATAAGTGCACTGAAATTTAATTTATTGGGGAAAATACTTAAAACAAAGCAAACAATTTTGTATTTTTGATAAAAAAAACTAGTATAATGTATTCATTTATTTATTTCATTTCCTTCAACAAATGTTTGTAATTATTATAAAGAAATAACAAAACATTAAATTAAGAAAAAACATAACAAAAATTAAATTCATTTACATATGTATATTCATAAAAAGTAGATGCATTAAAAAATTTTAATTTATTTAGCTTACATTGAGCTCTCTTCAGATGATTAATCTAAATCAACAACACTTATATCCATTTGATTGGATTTTTTTTTTAAAGAAAAATGTCTAAAGTTTGTTGAATTTTCAAAGATTTTTTTTTTTTATATATTTCTTTGTAACAACTAATGGCTTGATCAACGGATGCTGCTACGCCCGTGTTACGGGTTTCTTCTAATGTATCATCACTTATAATGACATCTTCTTCTGAAACATGCTGAATATCAATGGCTAATAAATTTTCATTATCAAGGTCCTCATCGTGAGACAGCAAAAATTCATTAATATCACCTTCCTCCATTCCGTCAAATTCTGCTTCTCTAGCTAAATTAGCCAACTCATTACTAACGTTTGGAACATCATCGACACCATCTTTGTCTCCATTAATAAGTTCTGGCCATAATTGCCGCCAACTCCCTTTCATGGAGGATGCCTTAACTTCTTCCCAATATAAATGTATATTTTCAATAGCTTTCACTATGTTGTAGTTTTTGCAGAAAGAAGTCTTTCATAGAGAGTTTATCATTTTTGTCTGTGTAATCAAGAAGTTGCCGGAAAGTTCGGCGTAAGTAGTACATTTTAAAGTTTGAAATTACGCCCTGGTTCATAGGTTGAATAAGTGATGTTGTGTTAGGCGGAATAAAAACAACTTTTACATGTTTCGATAAGTCATCTGAAAAAATTGGATGTCCTGGTGCGTTATCGACTAACAAAAGCATTTTGAACTCAATTTGTTGAGAGGAACAATAGCGTTTAAACTCAGGAACGGCACAACAGGGTTGCGGCCATCCAAGCTTTTTTATTAAAGCGCCAGTGTACCGGGATGTCTCTTTTGTTTATACTTTTCATTACCCTTGGATTTTCTGATTGGTATATTAAAAAAGTTTTAAATTTAAAATCTCCTTCTGCGTTTCCGCCCAAAAGAAGTGTTAGCCGACCCTTCGCTGCTTTATGTCCAGGGCATGCTTTCTCATTTTTTGACAAGTAAGTTCTTGATGGTAACCGTTTCCAAAAAAGACCTGTTTCGTCGGCATTAAAAATCTACTTAGCAGGCTACCCTCCTTTTCCAATTATGGCTTTCAGCTCAAGCTTAAATTTTTGTGAAGCTACTGAATCTGCATTGGCTGACTCTCCTTTTAATGCCACATTATGTAAATTTGCACGTGTTTTAAAGCGGTTAAACCAACCGTTGCTGGCTTCGAAATCATCAGAATTTCCGTTACTACTAGATACAGTATTTTTCTTAAGGTTGGAGTAAATAGAAAGAGCTTTTTTATTATTACGTCCTTGCTCAGTGGCATTCTTCGCTTATTTTGATCATGTATCCAAATTGAAAGAAGCGACTCCATCTTAACTAATAAGGGATTTCTTGATATAGCATCTTGTTTAGATTGGAGTGGTGTGACAATTTCAGCTAATTGATTTATTTTATCACTGTCTCTGTTGCAAATTGTTCTTACTGTTGTAGGTGCTAGTCCGAGAGCTCTTCCTATATTAACAGCCTTTTCTCCTGATTTAAAACGTTTTATGACGTCCCATTTTAATTCCAAACTTATTACTTTTCTTTTACTTTGGCTAAATTTTTGCGTCCTTAAGGCATTTTAGCGAATCACACACTAAATTCTTATCATAACCAGACAGTTGTTCTTAGCACCACTTATATAACAAAGAAAAGGGAATTCCCCTTATTTAACGCATTGTGCTAAATACTACACTACAAATGCTAAAAATGGTAATCCACAATGCCGCAGTAAAAATTTAACCGTTTTTAGCGACGCAAATCGAAATCAAAACGACCCAAATCGAACCGACGGAAATCGGGGTCTAAACGACGAAACTCGAACCGACGCAACTTGAAATTGCAACGACGCAAATTGAATTTTTCCGGTTTTTAAAAAGCGACGCAAATCGGGACAACGCAAGTCGGGGCTCTAGTGTATATGCAAGTGATAGATGAGATGAGTAGAGAACATGTTTGTGAAAAGAGACCACATACTAACAAACAGACGTAGACAGGTGAACCGGCAAGACCGAACCTTGCGATAGGTGCAACCCCAAAGCGTAAACGAGATGATAATACTCTAAGCTCAAAGGATAACAAATTTAAGAATAAGAGGGGTATAACTCCCAATAACCCAGTTAAGAAAACTGGAGATATCTTACACAAGGTGTCAGGTGAAAACACGGCTGGTAAACCAGATCCGAATGTTGAAGATACTAACTGGATTAAGAATTGTCCTAGGGTTAGAACTGAAAAGAAGAAAATACAACCAGATGCTTTGGTTAATAAAACGTGTTGTTATGCTTCCTACGCTGATGTCCTCAGACAGGTAAATAAAATCCCTAAGCTGAACAATCAGGGTCAAAATGTGAAGAATATCAGGGAGACTGCGAAGGGTGAGTCATTGTTGGAGCTGAGTAAGCCCGCGCACCCAAAACACAAGCGATTTCAGGTCGACTGCAGAAGAAGTACTAGCTAATGTAAGCTAGTATGTAAGGGCACTATCCCACGCGGTTGGGATCGAGATTATGGATGTAGATGGGGTAACTTCTAAGGAAGATTCATGCCCTCATTCCTCAGCCCTCATAAAAGAGTCCGACGATTTTAAATGTCTGATTTTAAGTGCTGCCTTAGCTAGCCGTCTGGTAGAAACAGCGAAAATACATATTGGTTGGGTCATATGCCGAATACTAGAAAAAATAACACCAAGAAGATGCTATCAGTGTCTTGACTATGGGCATTGAGCCTCAAATTATAATGGGCAGGACCTTTCAAATAACTGCTTACGGCTTGGCAAAATTGGTCATAAAATTGGAACGTGTTAAAAAAACCTTCGTGCTTGCTTTGTAGGAGTGGGACCGACGTCGCTAGTGATCATGCAACCAGATGTGCAGTTTGTCCGTACTACAAAAGAGTGCTCTAAAGACCTAAGGTATAACAGAAAAACTAGGGCATCAAATGCTTTTATTGCAGTTAAATCTCAACCATTGCTGGCAGCTCAAGAGTTTCTTAACGTACCGACCACACGAGTAATTTTGTATGTCTGAATACAAGCAATAAAGCGGCAGATTTACGGTGCCAATATTCAACCTTGTATCTCGACTGGCGAACACGTAAATATCTTAGAACACAAACTTGAGTTTGTTTTATAATTACAGGTTTAATTTAAATAATTTTCAGTTTAAATATTTTTTTACTATTGTTTATAATTACAATTTTGATTTTAATAATTTTTATCTTTTTATCGTACATTAGTGTTGCTAAATTTGTTATCTATTTGCACAAAATGTATAAGTTAAGCAAATATCTTATGTCGGCAATTGATTTTGGCAGTTGCAACGGCAACAATCGCCGATCAGATTGCTAGTATTGACGGGTAGTAAGCAAAGCGTTCGCGATTTAAATGTAGATTTTTCTGTACCGAGTGAGCCATATATGTAGAACCATGGGATCGTTAAATTGGGTTTCTGATAATATGGAACACCAGCACGCTAACTCTTCGAGATAGAAAAACATCAAAATATGGATATGCCCGAGCCACTGTCTCTGGCATTACAGTATACGGCTGCTATATTCCCCCAAAGATATTCTATAGAGGACTTTCGGATCATTGTAGATAACTTCAATGCGTGGGCTGTTGAATGGGGCGGTCGCTTGACAAACTCAAGAGGCAGAGTGCTCCTAGAAACTTTTACTGCACTGGATGTTGTATTCATGAATAATGGAGTTGAACAAACTTTCAGAAGAGCTGAAGGCGGATCTGTAATCAACATAACATTTGTCAGTAGCAGCATCACAAGGCAAGTGAACTGGAGAATATCTGACATTTATACTCCCAGAGATCACAGAGCTATAGTTATAGATATACAAGATGAAGAGTACTATATGACTCTACAAACGCAAGGGTTGACAGGAGGGAAGGTAAATACCTTTGATATGCATATCTTCGCATCTTATATGGCGAACACGGAACTGAATGGTTCAGCTAAAGATATGACAGTACAATTAGTAAGTCAATATTAAAAGTAATGGGTGTACAAGGATTCGAGATAGTTTTGAGAATGTTGTATGCCACCATCTATAAGGGTATAAAAGGAAAGCGTTAAGGTTGCAATTCGTAGGAGCAAAAGTAGGTGTTTTCTCAGTGTATGTGATGAGGTAGATAGTAATCCTTGAGGCCAAGAAACTTAAACGCCTTGGTCCATCGCCGCCAAGGGAAGAGCCTATCCTCGAAGGAATTATAGATCATCTCTTTCCCCAACAGGAAATTCCGACATGGCAACAAAGGCATCCCGCAGAATTTTTCGACATTCCGACATTACGATTTCCGAGATAGAAGGTGCTTTCTCAAAATTCTAGATTACCCCTCCTCTTATCGACCGCTGTGTATGACAGATACAACTGGTAAGATAATATAATTTGCAGCAGATTGCAATATTATTTTGAAGCTAACCGTGGCTTAAAAGATAACCAATTTGGCTTTATGAAAGTAAGATCAACAGTGGATGCTATCAAAGTTGTAGTACGAGTAGAAGCTGCTGATCGGGCTATCCAAGGGAAGAGGTGGAGAAATGGAGCAGAAGAGTACTGTGTAGTTTTAACTTTAGACGTAAAAAACGCCCTTAACACAGCAAACTGGGAACATTGTTCATGCCTAAGCTATATTAGACATACCAGGTTATCTATTGACAATTATACAGGACTATTCCCGGAATAGAGAGTTTATGATACTGATAAGGGTATTAGGTGGGCTGCCTCAAGGATCAGTAGTTGGCCCACTGCTGTGGAACGTCATGTACGATGGATTTTGAGGTTAAATCTATCTGAAAGGGTAAAGATAATTGGATTTGCAGACGACATAGCCTTAGTATGTGCAACAAAAGAGCTACTACAGATAAAAACCATGGCAAATACCAGTATTCAGATCGTAAGATCTTAGCTCAATGGGCTTAACTCTAGCAGAGCATAACACGGAAGCAGCTTTGATTAGCAGCGTAAGCCTACGGAACCAATAAGGCTAAATATTGGCACGTGTAGCATAGAATCCAAGAAGTGCCTAAAATACCTTGGAGTCGTAATTCACAATGAGCACTTGCAGTACATTGGTTCCAAAATATCAAAAACCTGCTTAGCGCTGTCCCGGATTATGCCGAATGTAAGAGGCTCTAAATATCTGCAGAGCAAATTGATTACTATTGTAGTAAGGAGTGTTATCAGGTCGGCAAGATACCCATCGAGCTAGAGGCCGTATCGGACGGTACGGATGGTGTGACTGATTTGTGCCTATGGAAGTAGCAAGAACGATGGAGAGCAACTGGACATGGTTGTCTTAGGTCGTACTTGTATCGTTTCATACATAACAGGGTTCCTTTTTTGGTGCTTTTTATGGGAATCTCTCAAATTTAAGTATTTTAAATTTTTATTCGCACTCTTTCCCAAAATTAATATTTTACTTATTCAGTAAAACATTAACAATTTTGTTAAAAAGAAATTGCAATTGGTTATTGAGTTCCATTTTGACCGAGTTGTGATGGTAATATCGTGAAGATGTGTTGTTCATATGTCCACAATGTGCTAGTGGGAGGGCGTATTTAGAAAAAGTTTTAGGGCGTAGCATTAGACAGGGCAACATAGTTCCAATCATGTTGGAATCTTTGAATAACTGGACGTAATTTTGTGAAACTGGTTCAATTGGAATTTCGTAGGTTAGAAGAGATCCGTAGACGAATCGATATAGCTTAGATCGGGTCTAGGACCTATCCCACCCCGTGATGTAAATCCTTTCGGTAGTTCCACGGGGAACGTTTGGGTAAGTTTAAAGAGGTTTTTAGCGTGTTAAAGTCTCTCACTCCTGGCAAACACCATCACTGCTAATGTCTTTCAATGATTTCATCCCATGGTAAAAAAACATATATACACACACACATTCATTCATACATACACACAAAGCAATCATTAAACTCGAAGCATTTTGCTTATGGGCTGTTGCATTTACATTATTGATGTTCATTGCTTTGAATCAACTTTTTTCTTTATTCGGGGCAACCAATCTTATACGGAACAGCAAGCATTGAATTTATATTTTCTAACGAATGACACTATAACTGAAATTTTTACTTTTTGAAGTTTTATTTTGGGATAATGTTGATTCGAGTTATGGAAGTTCGACTGCAATAATATTTATATTAACGAAACACCTACGGTCTTCAGTAATTTTTAATAAAAATTAAATTGTATGCATATGTACATATATATAGAATGTCCATCCCCTTAACTTGTCTTACCAATAGATAAATTTTAATATCCTAGGTGTTATTTTTTATGTTCAGGCATTGCAATGAATTCCAAAAGTAAACAGATCTTGTGGATCGGTTTAATCAAAAATATTGTCGGAATTTCATATTGCTTGATTACGTAACAATATTTGACCTGATTATGGCTGGATCCAGCTCAAGCTGTGAGAGGGGACATTTTATAAAAATTATATAGATATTAAAATTTTAAGATTAAAAATATTAAAATTAGGGAAATTTCATTAAATTTGGTAGAGGAAATAACAAAATAATTTGAGTTTGAAATGCGTTTAAAAAGTATATGAAAAGTTTTATATAAAATTTTCGAGAATCGGACATTCCGCTCAGAAACTGCATATGTATTTCATTTTTTTTCAAAATCCCTCGCTATGAGTCATTCAAAAGCACAAAAAGATATCTTAAAGTTTCTGTTGAAACCCTACTTTCCGACTGACTCGGCCGCTCCATGACTATTAACACAACGGAAATTAATTTTATTTTCCCAAGTAAGGGCAGCGGAATGGAATAGAACTACTCCTGAAACCCATGCAACGAATAGAGCGCAACATATTTGTGATATTGGATGATAAGCAGAAGTAAAAACAACATGCTACACTCAAAGTAAAGCTAAAATCATACTACGTAGAGGAGTTTTTCGGTGATAACTTATACACAATTGTCGTCTTAATTGATATCGAAGATGCCATCAACAATGGGACGAGCGGGGCAGTTATGCTGAATGACTGGGATATGCTAAGGAATAGGTGGATTGCCATTAGAAACAAGATTCAATGCGGAACACCAAGAGGAGGCGGGTTAACTGTAATACTAAGAAAAAGGAATTCAAATTATGCAGGAGACTTATATGCCCCAAAGTATGCCTCTGCCCTGTGATTCTTGAACGCGGGGAGTACAGGAATGATCAATGTGGACATCAATCCATATGAAGTTTAATAATGAAAATATTACAATATGAACAATGATTATTCTGCCTTGGTTTCAGCAGGACACTCAGATGATGAATCTATGGATAGACCGGGAAATAAATCGTACCTTCAGAATAGACTACAAGCAACGGTCAGCAACACGTGCCAATTCAGCGCGTTTAATAGAAAACGTGGTATTCGTTTAAACTGGCGGTCGATTTTCGAACAGTAGGCAAACTATAGTCTTCATTATAAGCGAAACTAAATTTTCAAGGAGCTATATATAAGAACGAAGGTTTATTTATAAATCTGCTTTTTATATGATTAAATATATGATGTAGCCATCCTTTAAATTATGCTCCGAAGCAACAATGGATTCCTTCATAGTTCTATACAGATTGTACAAATAAGAATATGCAATCTTTATCTCGAATAATTTTCGCTTCAGTGTACGCCTCAGGATATATGTTAAAAAATTCAGGTAACATATCTTTAAATTATAATATTTGTCTATCTAAATCAGATACCCACAAAAAAATAGGCCTTTAAAGCATTTAAAGCTTTTCAGATGAGAAATTCCTTTTTCCTTTTGAAAATTTCTATACTCTCTTGATATGGGATGAAACGCTGCGTGTCTTAAATACATACATACATACATAACTTTTGCTATGTATACTATTTGTATAAAGAATTGATCATAATTTTTTTTTGAAAATCTTAATTGTGTCTTTTTTCACGTTGGTAACGGCGTGGACTTAAATATCCTTTATACGAAAGTACTTCAGCACTATAATTTCGTTTGCAGCACTATCCGCAAAGGAAGCATTCGATCCAATACAACCTGTAGGCAGGGATCCCAGATTTATTTTATACCTTATCCCCAATTTGCAATTTTGCATTATCCAAATTCCCCAAAATAGCTAATTTCTTATCCCCGAAAATCCCCGCAGATCTTTAAAAGGAATTTTGAAGCTTATAAATTAACAAATAACAGAAAGCTTTATCAATTTCAAAATATCTCAGTCACAACAGATAGATTCTTCTGGAATATTTAACATTTATTTGTAAAAATTTTTCTTTAAATTTTCTTAACAAAATTTTCATTATGTTGAATATAACAAGCTTTTTGTTGTTTGTTAACTTACAAATTGAACTTAACCAAAAGGTCGAAGTAATCATAATAATCTCATCTCACATATCCTTAAAAATTAAAAATATTATGTCAAAGGAAATGCATATATATTTAGATACTTAATTAAATCTTTTTGTGTAATATTATTCGAATTAATTTGTACTTTGAGCTCTAAATATTTACATATATTAAAATATAAGTAACAGTAACGTAAAATCGCACAAAAAACAACTAGGTATCAATGTTTATCATTAAAAAAATTCAGAATCAAATCTTCTGATTCATCAGACAATGCAATTTTGATGCACAAGTTGCTTGAATTAAAAAGTGTTAGCATTTGAGAAGATGAAATAAATTCGGCACAGCAAAATTAATTATTATTGAAGTGTACGAGTATATTTATTCTAAGAAGAGATTCTAGTAAGTCGCAACAAAATGCAGTACAATGTTACCATCATCAAGCAGAAAAATTTGATTTGTCAATATGTACATGAATTTGAATACAAGAAGAAAAATTAAATACAGTCGAACTTCCATAAGTCAGATCACCATTGTCCCAAAAAAATCTTCCACTTACGGAGACCTCGAGTTATAGAATATATGTATTCAAATAGAAAACAATTGCAATTACGCCCATGTATTAAATGTTAATTTTTTTTAAATGGACACTTGCTGAAAACAACATATAATAGGTATGCTATAGTGAAGTTAAATATTCTGAAATTAGTGGCTGAAATAAAAAATTACTCTAAATTGTTCAAAGCGTTATAGTGCTCATAAGTTGTAGTTTGTAAGTATAAATTCAATGTTCGATATGAATTTTCTACATAATTTCTGGAAGACTACTGAAAAGTTTCTTCCATCGTAAACTCGCTATCACTCGCAGTTATGATGGGACTTCCCGAATAAAAAAACTTAATTCAAAACAATGCACTTCAATAATTTTCATACATAACATGTTGTGGAAGGAGTATTATAAGTTATTTTCTCTTTTAGCGCTACTGTCAATTGAATTGGATTGAGTTAGAGAAACTTCGAGTTATAGATGTTCGAGTTATGGAAGATCGACTGTAACAAGATTTATAATATTATATTATCCCCAAAAAAACCAAGCGAAAAAGAAGCTTTTTCCCCAAAAAATCCCCTGGGGATTTTCCCGAAATTTTTATCCCCAATCACAAAAAAAATCCCATATATGTCGACAAATCTCCAAAACTGAGAACGCAAAAATGAATTTAAAGCAATCTTAAAAACTAGTACAAATATCTTATTTACTAACCTCTTGAAGGGAGAATACTGTTTATTTTTGCATTGATGTGCGTGTAAATTAAAAACTTTGAACTTGTTTTCTGACGAACGAGATTTTTCGGAGATATGACTACGTTGCAATAAAGGAGCGATATGATAATTATTTCGACGTTTTTAATTATTATAACTTTTTCCTGTGTTAAGTATTAAATAATATAAAATAAATATAATAAATCTACATCTATATATAAAAATTAATATGTGTTTGTATGTTTGTTTGATTATTTGCTTGTTTTTTACTTGCTACAAGAGTGATCTTTTTTAAAATTTTGGCACTGTTTTAGTCGCGCCTGGGAAATTTAAATTGACTTATTTATTTTATTTGATAACTTGATGAAATTCAAACCTATTTTCAATTTCCTTATATCTGCACAACTACAACAGTATGACTCTAAATTTAATTTGGGTTGGCTCTTAGAATAAAGTGACCTTGTCCCGCGATGGGTGGTCATCTTGACGCGATGCGGGGGCTTAAGTGCAAGGACCCATGTAGAATATCTCTTGGTGAGCACGAACTAAGAACTACCCTTCCCATGGTCTGTAGCGTCTGTTTTCCCCTAGTAGGGCGGCTTACAGACCAAATTTCTGTCCGCTTTAGATCTCTGATCTCTCTTAAGTTCACACCAAATATGTGTCCGCAAATCCATCCAGCGTCTGTTCCACATTGGGCGGCTGGGTGGTCTGTTGTTGTTTGACAGTTTCATTCACTTGGCAGTAAGTATAAAATGCAACCCCCCCCCCTTATAAGAAATGTCAAAGCAGCAAAAGTGCCCCGAGTATCCGGTTGCGGGCCAAATAATCTCCGGAGACCCTACTCCCTTGGTGTCGGCCACAGGCCAAGGTGAGTCGAACGCTACTGCGTCCCAGATTAGTCCGGTGAATTTACCAGGCCGGGCAAATCTGCAAGTTACTGGTAACAAACTTAACACAGGAGGGGGCAAGGGGAAACCTGAGCCCACCAAATGTAATAAACCCCGCCGGAGGGGGCAAGGGGAAACCTGAGCTCGCCAAAGGCAGCGTTGTAGCACCTAAGGGCTCAACGAATAAACCAACGCTTAGTGTTGGCAATAAACCCGGCAGTGGAGTGCCTCTGGACTTCAAACCAAGTACTTCAAAATCTGCCATGGCCCAGGTCTCCAAAAAGGTGACCAAAACCCCCTGTTTGGGAGCTACCAATAAGAAGGTAGTAAACCCAGTGCCACTTGTGAGAAAGGGTACTGCGACCATGACGTCGGGTCACTCGGACTTACACCCCTCTGCCAGCAAGGAAACCGTGACCTCGAAGTCGGGTTCCGACGCTCGGCATCAAGCCACTCAAGGCAAACCCCACAGGCACATAACACCTGCAAGAAGGGCCTTTACGCAACGGCGGTCCGCCGAAAGACTTTCGACGCAGCTAGGCAAACGGCCAGCTGAGTCCCTCACCCCGGAAGAACGGGCAAAGCTTAAATGGGCTCAAAATTTTTTGGCCAACCTGCAAAAGACTCCTCCGTCGTCTGCGGACGCGCCTAAACGGCAACGTTCAGAGGAAGAGGCCCAGACGCAGAGCCAACAGCCCGCTATGAAACGTCATATGCCGATGAACAAATCGTTCAGCGAGATGGCTAAAGGCTATCTCATGCAAGCTGTCATCGACCGAAGTGACGCAGACGGTGGCATGTCCTACGCTCAGTGGGACATTGTCCGTAAAAAACTGATGGGGGAGTTCTGGAAAGTCTTCAAAAGCAATCCAGGACCAACCCCCAAATGTGATGATGCTGGATGGCTTCGCCGGAGGGTAAAGCTTATAGCCTTTTCGGATGAGCGATCAATCTCTTTGTATAAGAAGGCGATCGTTAATCTGGAAGGGCTGTGGGAGGGTGCTAGGCTCGACGTGGTACCTATTAATGAGGTGCCTCGGCGACTTAGAGCCTCTGCTCGAGTCCCGGACGAGCCATCAAAACCCGAGGAAATTCTGGAACTCCTACAGGTCTGCAACAGTGACGTTCCAACCAATGGTTGGTTGGTCGCCAAGGTTTCGGAACCTGTAGGAGCCTACAGAAGGATCATCGTGGTCCTGAACCATGAATCCTTGCCATCGCTGAAGGAGAGACAAGGGGAGATGTATTACGGCTTCGAATCCATCTTCCTAAGTATCTACAAAGGCGATGACAGGGAGGCTAGGGATCAGGAGGGCGATGATCCAGCCTCAGACGCTATGTCTATGTCGGTAGACGAAACTGCCAGTTTATCCTCTCAAGGGGATACCGTATCCAACTCCGGCTGGGTAGGGGAATTCTTTGAGGGGATGGACGAGGTAGTTGACGAGGACGTTCTCCTGGACTCGGACCTGGAGGACGCCAACGTCACAGTTATGCCGTACCATGACCAAAATTACACAGGTGAACCTTCACCACTGTAAAGCAGCATCCGCTGCCATGCTCCTCCGCCTAGTAGAGAAAGGGGAGGACCTCGTCCTAGTCCAAGAACCCTGGCTTCACCAAGGTAGGGTTTGCGGACTTAATGCTAAAGGCTTCAGGCTTCTTCATGCCAATGGTCAAGGTAACATAAGAGCGTGTATTCTGGCCAAAGGCAATCTAAACATCTTCATTTTATCTGATTACAGTGATGAAGACACACTAACTGCAGCGCTGGAGACGGACGAGGGCACCATTATGGTCATCTCCAGCTACATGGCATATGAACGCGAATCTCCGCCCGAAAATATTCGCAGCGCAGTCAGTATGGCAAACACAAAAAACTGGCCAGTCATAATTGGAGCAGACGCAAACGCGCATCACGTCGTTTGGGGAAGCTCGAACATAAATGGAAGGGGTGAGTCTTTATTTGATTTCATTCTTTGCCACAATCTTGATATTTCAAATCACGGGTCAGAACCCACTTTTATAACTGTAAATAGAAGGGAGGTTCTAGACATCACACTAGTAAGCGCTATGCACTCGAACATGATCAGAGAATGGAGGGTCTCTAACGACTGTACTTTTTCTGATCACAGATATATTGAATTTAAGATAGAAATTCCACTAAACAGGCCAATGCCCATAATAAACAGGAAAAAGACAAATTGGGAGGAGCAAAAACAGCTCCTCTCTGAACTAATTCCACAACCACCTGTCATAAACGACAGGCATGATATTGATACTGCGGTTGAAAATCTAAATAATGCCTTCAACCTAGCAACATCAGAAGCTTGCAGACCTAGTGTCTGCCGGGGTGGGAGTAAACCACCATGGTGGAACTCCGAGATAACAAATGCTCGCAAAGAGAGCCGTAGACTTTTCAATGAGGCCAAAAGACTAGGAAACTGGTCCGATTATAAGTCCTCCGTAAACAATTTCAAAAACCTGGTAAGAAACGCAAAACGCAAATCCTGGAGGTCCTTCTGTAGCAATATAGAAGGCACTTCGGAGACCAGCAGACTGCGTAAAATCTTAACCACGATTCCTTCAACTCCCAGCTTCATTAAAAAATCTGATGGGAGTTGGACTACTAGTGGACATGAGACCCTCATGGTTCTGATGGACACGCACTTTCCCGGTTGTGCTCCGTTTACAGGAGAACTCACGACAACCACACACAATCACACGTTAGCCCCATTTCCCATAAACAGGGAAAACATTACATGGGCCATAAACAGCTTTCATCCGTATAAATCAGCGGGTCCCGACAACATTATACCTGCTGACCTCCAGCGGAATGCAGACCTAATAGTCCCATGGCTTATTTCGGATATTCTCGGCATGCCTTGCATGGTCATATATTCCGAAAGCATGGACCAAATGCACCGTGGTTTTTATACCTAAATGTGGAAAAACTACGCATACAAACGCAAAGGATTTTAGACCAATCAGTCTATCATCCTTTCTACTAAAAACACTAGAACGATTGATTGATCTGCATCTCAGATCGGTAATCAACTCGAACTTACTATCCACCGCTCAACATGCCTATACGAAGGGCAAATCGGTTGAAACGGCACTACACTCGCTTGTTGGTTACATTGAAAAATCCATAAAGCATAACGAATTTGCTCTGGCGGCCTTTCTAGACATAGAAGGTGCCTTCAACAACATCAACCCAGAAACCATCATCATGGCTCTGGCAAGACTGAACGTAAACCAGTCAATAACCAATCTCATCAAAGAATTATTGACTAATAGGGTCATCACATCTACGATGGGATCCTCAACAATCTATAAAGTTGCAAAGCGAGGAACGCCGCAAGGAGGGGTTTTATCTCCAATCCTGTGGAACCTTGCCATAAACACGGTACTGTTGGAGCTAGACTCAAACAGATTTAAAACAGTTGCCTACGCAGATGACGTTGCAGTAGTAGTGTCGGGTAAGTACCCAGACACAATCTCGCATCGTCTACAGTCAGCCTTGAATCACATTACTGGATGGTGCATCAGTAATGGACTCAACGTTAACCCAATAAAGACGGAGCTCGTTCTCTTCACGAGAAAATACAAAATACCGTACTTCACCTTACCAACTCTTAACGGAGTCACGCTAAGGTTAACCGATAATGCTAGGTATCTAGGTATCATCCTAGACTCTAAGTTATCGTGGAACCTAAACGTACAAGCAAGAGCAGCGAAAGCTGCTATTGCCCTCTATACCTGCAAAAAGGCCATAGGCAACAGATGGGGTATTAACCCCAGAACGGCCAACTGGCTCTTTGAAATGGTCGTCAAGCCCATATTAATGTATGGTGCAATCGTCTGGTGGCCGGCCCTAGGCAAATCCACCTATTCTAAAATCATTGACAGAATTCTAAGAACATCGGCCTTGATGATTACAGGCGCACCTCGCACCACCCCATCAAAAGCCTTGTTCACAATGTTACACTGGCTTCCTGCCGATCTAATGGTCAAACAACTGGCTATGAACTCGGCAATTAGGCTCAGTGCCGCCGGAACATGGAAATCACTAGGTGATGGACATGCGAACATTATAGGACAGTTCGAAAACCTTCCCGAACTTATTGACTACCGTTCTCCCTACCTTATGCCCGAGAAAAGATTCGCAGTGTCAATCTCAGATACTCTCCCTCCATTCATTGATCCTAATTACCGAGGGGAAGTGCTTGAGGTTTACACTGACGGATCCAAATCAGGTGTAGGGGTGGGAGGGGGCATATACATTCCTCAATTTCAGCAGAGGATACGTTTCAAGCTCACAGATCTCTGTAGCATTACTCAAGCCGAAATATCGGCCATAAAAAGGGCAGCTAACTGGTTAAGGTACAATAGGGTATATAGGCAGGATATTCGTATATGTACCGATAGTAAGGCTGCATTGAACGCTCTATCGGGTGTTTACACAACATCCGAACTGGTAAAGGAATGCCGGACATCCCTAAACGAGATGGCGTCACATTCCAACCTCGAGCTAATCTGGGTACCAGGGCATGCGAATGTGCCTGGCAATATAATTGCGGACAAGCTAGCCAGGGAGGGATCTCGTTTACAAGAATGGGACACCGACCGGCTAGTGGGAGCCCCACTAAAAAGTTGCAAAATTCTTATTCAACAGAAACTTATAGGGTTAGCACAAGCTAGATGGTTCAACGAACCCACATGTGCTGTCTCCAGATTAACATGGCCCCATTATGATCGAGCAAAATCAGCCATCATTCTGGGGATCCCTCGACATCAGCTACGTATACTTGTGGCTGTCCTAACAGGGCACTGTTTCATAGGTGCCCACGCAAATAGACTAAATCTCCCTTTCAACGACTTCTGTAGAAGTTGTCATAACGAGGAGGAGGAAGAAACCGTAAAGCACCTCCTCTGTCAATGTCCAGCTCTGTCCCATCACAGAGCCATGTATCTAGGTAACTCAACTTTACCCGAACTCGCAGACCTTACGGAATGCAATCTGAAGGGAATAAACAAGTTTATTCGGAAAACCGGTTGGTTCAATACTGACCAGAATATAGGATAGCCAATATTTTTTATTTTTTTCTCGCTATCCATAACGGGCATCACAAAGGGACCTATTCTCCTGGACCCAAGTGGGCCGGTTGCTTGAAATCGGCAGCCTGTACAACCTAACCTAGAATAAAGTGAAGTTTCAAAATTTGGAGACACGGATATCGCCCATACATAATAATTGTTAATATCTCTACATTTGCGCAACAATGGGGTAGTGAAGCACATCCGTTGTTAGCCACAACAAAAGTAATAAATAAATATGAGAAAATATAAAAAATTTATAAGAAAAAAAATTTCTCCGGTTGGGGTAGTTTTAAGAACCAATCAAAAATCTGCACCTAAAACTTAAACTCAATATTTTAAATAAAAACAACACGTTTCATAATTTTGGCCAGCTTTTCGGCCCAAATACTCCTCTGTGTGTTGGTGTTTTTTAATTGAAATCGAAATTTTAGGAAAGAGCCGTAAGAATAAAAGCTTAAGTTTGTGAACTGCTATGGTAGTTTCATCATAATGAAGAGTAAATATTTTAGCTGATGCTATTTCAACTAAAAAGTTTAATCTTTTCTTTAGACGAAAAACAGAAATTGTAGTGGGTTTTTTTTAAAAAGATGCATTATTTCCACAATTTTACTATAGCTGATAAGGATTCCGAGCACCTTCCAGGTAACAATGCATTTTTTCATATTCAGAACTCCAATTGTCTGCTTTTCTTTTATTAAGACGATTTCGAAAACAATCAACTTTGGTGCAGATTCAATTTTGCAATCATTGAACTTCCTTATATCGATAATTTTTCCACATTAGTTTTTGGGAAACCCGTTTTTTTAATTTTTCTTTTTTATTTTAAATTGCCTCAAAACGGGCATTTTTTTAATTTTCTGCTTAAGCTATAAAACCATTTTGAAACGTATTAAAAAATTAATCCTACATACAAAAGCATGTACACTGACGACAAAATTATATTCATTGAATTCCATTGGCGAAAGCTTTTAAGTTATAACTGGACAAATGGAGACTCAGCAGTAGAGATTTAGCTGAAAGTGCGACAATTAAAGAATGCGCTGCAAAAACATCCATTTCCTGAACTTGATAAACTAGTATTTGCCTTTATTTGTTTTTTATTTTAGCTTTTTTTTATCCTTTTCAAAAGGCCGACTTAGCTTCGTTTTTCCCTAGCTTTTAGCAGCAGTTGCTACTACCTGTTCTAATAACAACAAAAGAACAAATTCCTTACTTTAATTTTTGAAAATACTATTTTGTGCGGATTACTTCGAGCAATACAATATAAATAACTCGCAATTCATGACATAATTTTTATTTCTAAGATATATGAAAAACTGGCTTATATAATTAAATGATTTTATTTATTGTGGATTTACCAAGACTGGTGTTCCAATGAAGTAAGGCAAGTTCTATTTGCTACATGTTAACGTTACCTTTTTAGAATAAGAACATTATTTTTATCGGTTGAAATTTTAATCTTTAAAAACCAAAAATTGTTTTTATGTTAAAACTAAAGATATGGAAGTATTTTACTAGTGTGTAAAATTCGACGGTATGCTATGGTTTTTTTAAATTTTAGATATGAAATTTTTTATTTTTTCGTTATTCGTTCTCTCGTTATCGTTTTCTCCACGTGTACTGATGAATTCCTTATTTATAATAGAAGATACCAACCTTAATTACCTATCGAAAATAAAAAACGGCATATCTTTATTTATTAAAAAAATTACAACTCAGAATTCGTATTCGGTTGAAAGAGCACGAAGTATTTCACATACCGGGAAAATCAAGGTCACCATATATAGCACTTTAGGTACCCGAATACAATAATAATTCAAGATATGGAACCATATATATCAAATTGTGTAGCAATGTATACGATAAAGTGGCATACACGGAAGAATATACTTACATATCGTTAGTAGAAATGAAGACTATACTTATGAAATTTTTTTAGGAAAAAACTTTATGAAATCAGTTAATTGATAATACTCGTAGTTGTGAATTTTTATGTTTCTTTATATTTTGAATATCTCCATTTTTAACTTACATATTTGAATTTTATTTGGACAGCTTCTGCTCTTGCTTTTAAAAAATTGTGTTGAAAGTTTTAATTGCCAGCCAAATTGCATAGCTATAGCACAATTTGAGTATCTTTGAATTGTTTAACATTAAAAAGCTAAAAAATATGTGTTATATTTAGAATCCCATATATCTGATTATATTAGATTTATATTTATTTTATCCTTAAAAATGCTTTGATAACGAGGCTGTGTAAAGCCAACTAATAGACGCAGCATCCTCAAAATTCGATAATATTCTAGTAATAGACAAAATTGAAATGGACCAATGTTGGATTTAAGGTTAGTGCTTTGGAAATATAAAAAGTTGCCGAAATATCAAACTTCCCTCGTAGAATATATATTAAAATTAGCAAATATAAGTTTAACAACATAATTGTTACTTTTTATTTATTTATTCAAAGTATGTGATTGTCATTAAGATCCTGAAGGACTAATGACCAATTATACCAATACAAAAAAAATGCTTATATTATCTTATCTATAAAAATTTACAAACAAAAAACAAATTATCGCAATAGCGTAGTTTATTTTTTGTTACGCAAAACCTCTAGGTAAAGTTTTTTTTTGCATTTACGAAATAACTCTAGTAGATAGGACGGTTTGCATTTTCGGTAGCGATATATTTTATGTATGTATATAACTTTTAATCTTTAAGCATTAATAAAATATTTTGTGTATTATCAAAATTATAAAGCACGTGTAGATCACTATCAGAATGTCGCAGAGAATTCATTAACGTACTTACTCAACATAACCGCATGTCCATAATGTGCAATGTGGATGTACGTATATTAGGATGGCCCTTTTTGGTATGAAGAAACAAGTAAGTATTATAATTCTTGCTGGTCTTACCCTATAAAAATATAGAAATGTTTAAAAACTACTATATAAAGCATGTTCTGAAATCACAACGATTACTAAAAATAATTTCTATTAATAGCACAATTATTGTGGCTTTTTATTGTTATTGGCACAAATGCTCTTGTGAAAGTGCAGATGAAAAATATCGTAGCTTTTTGTAAAATCCAATAACAAAATACACAGAGTTGCCGTTAAATTTCACGAAAAGCTACGATATTTTATATTTCCTCTTTTGAATGCCACAAATCTTGCTATTTACAGAGAACAAATTCAAATGTTATATTTTTTAAAAGCCCTTGTTTTGGCCCCTCGTGATTTACAGAAAAGACCCGTACATCAAATTTTGTAATGATTGACATAAATTAGAGCTTAGAGCTTATCGAACGCAAATCGATTTTGTAACTAGCGGAGCTATATAAAATGTTGACAGATATTATTTCATAAGTTTATTAGCGTTATTTCTCTTTTTCTGATTTTGAAGCCGATAACTTGAGCGCTTTTTTCGAGAGCCACCCCAATTGTATATACATACATGTATTGGTACCCACATATCGAGCCTTAGTTACGATTATATCGTAAGCGACATAAGTAATATTTTTCAGGAGAGCGTTTTCATTATTTTTTCCTTAAGCAGTAAACAAAGAAAACGATATAATGCAATCCAATTTTTCTCCATAACGGTACTAATTCATACTGTATAAATTTAAAAGACGTTGTAACCACTCCTTATAACTTATTTCCAACAGAAAAACTGATTTACGATCAATTTTTGCTTATGATATAATCGCAAATAGGGCTCGATATATAGAAAATGATATCAACGTACTGATTATTATACGCAAGCGCTATTCACTGACCTTGCCAAATATTATTTAATATATTTTTTATTTCGTTTTTTGGTTTTTATTTTATTCAGTTCTGCTTCGTTTTATGATTGCTTATTCTTGACGCGTATATTTTAGCTTTCATTTCTTTTCTAACGTTTCTTATTGTTGTTAAGTTTTTAATTTGCAAATAAAATTTCTCTTCTAAGCACACAAGTATATACACACATATATTAAAATATTTCGTAGGTATTAAATTTAACATTTTCATAGTTTATATGGGATCATGCAGCATTTTAAAACATTTATGGTCTTATTCATAAATGATTAATAAAGTTAGCTTGGCAATATTTGTTGCCAAGCTTACAGGTTGCCTAGAAATGAGATGGTATTTTGATCTCAGTACTTTTTACGGCCGAAATTTTTGGATAGGAACTTGGCCTTATTTTGACATTTATGTTTTTGTGCGGATTATAATTTAACGAAATACAGCCCCATCTGCTGCGAATGTCTGGATTATGTAATTTGCAGACAAATAAGAAAACGTGGTTGAGGCAACCGTAATCAAGAAGCAATATACTACGATTGAGTTATATGCTTTTTCCAACATATACATATATTTACAAAATATGAAATATACTTACGGTCTAGGTTTAGTTGTATTTGTGTAGAATTTATATTTAACTTATTTTATTGGTTCATGTTAATAAAGATTCAACATGAGCTGTTAGACCTAAATGATTAGTAAAAACGCATTTAATTCTAATCTTTAGACTTATCATTAATTGTCCGTGCTTATAAACATTTATTGTTATCTGTTAATTGTAATGCCTAAATTTAACATTTCTAGTATATAAGGAAGCAAAATTATAGAAATAAAGCAGTACAAAAAACTATTCCACCGTAATTATTTACAATACTTATAGTCAAATCATACATATATGTAATCACAAAAAAAATGTTCAAAATATTATGTTGTTCTCTAATTTAATAATAATACTATGTCACACTATTATATGGCTTGAAGTTAGATATCACATGATAATAACACAGTACAACAAGAAAAACCAGCCTCAACAACTGCAATGAAATGAAAGTAGACAATTAACTATTCGATATCGAGTAAAATCCTACACAAAATTTTTTTAATTTGTATGAAAATTTTGCTCGTTATCGAATGCCATGATTTGCCCCCAGAACTGCCAAAGGGTTTTGAAAAGTTAGCTCGAATTTAATTTTTATGTCCTCTTGAAGTTTGGCCATTTTTGCACTATGGCTTCGCGGTTAGTCTGCGTTTACATGGCTCATTGACATGATTTTTACTTTTTCTTCTGTGAACTTTCATTGTTGTTCACACAAGTCATGTCACGTTGACGACATTTGCTTGCAAATGCCTTCAGGCTTAAAATTACGAACGAGAAAACAAAACGTAATGACAGTACATGCATCTGAGTACTCGTTTCTTTTCACCTCGTCTCTCTCGCTTATAAAGTAGCAATCATGTCATTAAAACATGACGTGTATAAACGAATTAGTGTTTCTGTTTTAAAAATTGCCCGGAATCCTGCAAATCTTTACTTAATCGAGTAAGTAGTTCGGAAGATTTTAGTACAAATACTTACTTCGAAAAAAACCTTTTCAATACTTATTTTTATTGCAAGTTGATATATTATTATTGGTTTTTTATCACTTTGAAAACCTATTATTAATTTTTAATGTTTGTAAATAGCCAATGGTGTTGAATAAGTGAGAGAAACTGGAATATATGGAGTAGTTATTCATCAGAGATAGGAATTCGTACTAACCGAAATTGATTTACCGTGTAAAATTAATAAGTTTGCACTTTTTGTATTCTAATTCCTTAAATTATACGGTTTAATAGTTGATATTCCTAATCAGTAGTATCAAAAGTGGTAAAATTGAACAAATAACGCTGATGCGATGGTGTAGCGACCTCGAAATCAGAACTCATCCTTTCGTCTAGTCTGATGAATAATAAAATTGTTCCATATATAGTACTCTCTTCACAAAAAAATAATGAATTTATCCAAAAAACTTTCTAATAAAAATTTAATAATTTTATTAAAATATATTAATCGAGATTGCCTCGATATCTTCTTTCAAAGATTTTCAAAAAATTTTTTGTTTGTTGAGGGTTTTTTAGCTAGTCTATATACAATGTATTATATGTATATATGTATAGTATTATATGTATATTATACATGCATATTTTGAAATGTTTCAAACCCCTTATCTTATACAAAAACTTTTAAAAACTCAATGAGAATTACAAAAATTGCAAGAGTATAAGCATAGTAGGCTTTAAAACATATTCAAAAATCCCAACAAATAAATTATATTATTCGATATAGAATTGCCAACAAACAAATTGTATTATTCGATATGAATCTATTTTATTTTCTTTTTTCGAACAGCTCGAAGTACAAACTGCTTTATATTCAGAAGTGAAGCAGTCGTTAAAAGAAATAGAGGAAGAAAAGTTAAACTTATAGAAAAATGAATTAAAGAAAAAGGAAGAATACAGAAAATCTTTATAAAGGTTAAGGAGAGTGGAAATTGAAATTAAGAAAAGAAGAATAGAATTGGAGGAATTAAAAACTGGACTTTAAAGAATTTTTATATTTTAAGCAGAGAAGGTTTTTTTTATTATTTTATAAATGCATATGTTTTTATTTTTTAATTTGAAATAAATAGGAATTAATAACAAAAAAATTAATTTCTAACTAATTAACTGATAAATCTATAGAAAATTTATCAAATGTTTATGGAAATCTATTTGTATGTTAGTCATTATAGCATTTACCTGCTGTTAGGTAGAGAAAAGATGTTTGAGTGTTTCCTTAGTTGTATGCGTTTAAAAGCAATCTGATGTTTTCCTTGTCTTCGGATGATGAAAACAAAGAAACCAATTAACATTTTGATAATACGTACATACTAAGCATTTATTTATATTTCTTACAAAAACCGAATTAAAATTTGTTGGGTTTATTGCCGCGTAAACAGCTGTATTTTGTTTGTAATTTTTAACAAAGTGCTGTATAATTTTTAATAGTTTTGAAATACTCTGTGATAACTGTGCTACTACAAAAATATACTCGGGCATTTTTTACACGATACCGTGAAATTATAAAATCGCTATCGACTATGCATACTGCTGTGGAAAAGCCATACCGTCAAAATTTAACGAAAAGCCTATAAAATGCTTAAGATGGCTTTTCCACAGTCAAAGTTTACTTTGCAAAGTATTAATTCAGCATTAACATTTTTGGAAAATATCCTCTGCCAGCATAACTTTTTTGAAAACAATATTTAATGGTTTTAAATGTAAACATTTGTTAACTCTTTTGTAAGTCTCATTAAATTTAAAGCCTTAAAAACTAGTTTTCTTAAAACTATTTCAGAAACCAATGCAAAAACAAATTTATAAAAATCATAATTCAATGTTTTCATACATAACATATTTAAGATAAAATTTGACTTGGAAAGAAATTTGTAAAGAAACATGTTATCAGGATGGAAAAGTCTCGAAAATATTTTAATTAATTGAAATTAACTTTCATCGACAAACAATTTCAGAATTTTAAAAATTAATTTCTCTCTTGTGAAGCTTAAAGAATCATATGGCCACCTGCCTGTTACTTCCTTCTGTTTCCATTTCATTTATTGCTTTTATATGTTTATACATATATAGCAAATTCTTAAATACTCTTTTTTATGCAAAATATTAACAACATTTTTATGACACTCATAAAATTTTAGACAATAGTACAAATAGGACACAATAGAAAACTTTGATATTTCAAATTTAATTCAACATAAAATTTTTCTTTTGTAGAACGTTTTAGCATAACCTTTTTATGTACATGCATACACACACAAATTCTGAAAAAGCTGCATTGCTTCAATAATAACTGCTATAAAAGTGAAAAAAAGAAAATGAAGATAGATAAGGTAAAAAAGAAACGTGCTATATTGAGCCAAAAA
Organism: Gymnocheta viridis; assembly: GCA_956483585.1. Lineage (NCBI taxonomy): Eukaryota > Metazoa > Arthropoda > Insecta > Diptera > Tachinidae > Gymnocheta > Gymnocheta viridis. The sequence continues at coordinate 72,903,875 of OY101441.1, forward strand.
TGGTTGATGAGAAGATATACTGGACTTGGCTTTGCTGCAATCGTAATGGACGAGTTGCGCTTGGAAGATCCGATGCCGTTTCAAAATTTTGCAAGGATGAGTTATAAGACTTTTTATGAGTTGGTTGAAAAACATCGCCAATTATTTCAAGACCTAAAACTAGAATGCGTGAAGCAAATTCTCCTAGTGCAAGAAAATTTCTGCCAAGTATTTCTGTAAAGAAATCTCTAAAAATTATTTTTTTAAGATTGCTTTTAACATTAAGGTTTTTGGCTTCCGAATCAAATTGTATGCAGTTATCGTATGGATTTCGGATTTCTGTACCATCCATAAGCTTAATTATTCCGGAAATCATTGAGGATATTTAGTCGGTGTTAAGAGATGAATGTTTAAGTATATGTTCACATCAAGTTAGAAATATCTATATGTGCTATTGGCGCGTTTACCACAAAGCAAATAATGTCTAAGAACGTGGGTTCGAGCCCAGTTTCAGGCAAGTCATAATATCCAGCATTTTTTCAGATGTGCATTAGTATGCCATTGCACTTGTTGTTGGTGGACTGTTTAAGTGATGACGGCATAGCACTGGTCACTGAACAGTACCGGCAGCAATTGATACTGGTGTATGCTAGCGGACATCACAGCGCCCTCCTTCGTCGGTATTGTAGCAAAATCGCCGGCGAAGTAAAATAATTAATAAAATAATTAAACTGTGTAGCCAAGTTTAACACATTTAATGAGCCTACTTGACATCAGAGGCGCTGCAATACTGATCTAAAAACTAACACAACGCGCAATATCAGAGTTGTAAAAATTTAATTTTTCTTACTTTCACCATCTGTCCTCTTTCACTATCCCTTTCCCAAAGAAGGTAACACACCTACTGGTTGGTAGGCATGCTAATTGCTTGAGTGTTAAAAAAATGTATATAAAAACGATTGTTTTCATGAGCGTTCTTCAACATAAAAAATTAATGGGAAAGGATTGCTGATAAATTCTATCGAAAATGGAATTTTCCATTTTGCTTGGGAGCGATAGGTATTAAATATGTATATATAAGTATATACACCGTTCGTTTTTCTATTAACTACAAAGGCTTTAATAGCATAATTTTGATCTATTGTAGACGAAGATCCAATGCAAGAGCAAATGAGGCAGCTGTCTGTAATGAATCTTCTTTGTGTGTTCGTATTAAAAATAACACTTTTGATTTTCCGGCGGATGCTGAACTAGACCGCACTTATAGAAAGTGCCTCTTGTTTTTGTTGCCGATGACGTATTCCGGTTGAGTGCCAGATTTTTGAAACTATATGGTGAAAGATCCACGAATGCCAACAACATTTTCAACTATCGATTGAGCCGAGCCCGTCGGGTAGTTGAAAATGCTTTCGGAATTTTAGCAAACAAGTTCCAAATATTCCAAAAAAAAATTCATTTGTCCATTAACAAAGTGGAGAAGAGAACTTTATGTGCATGCGCCTTGCATAATTTCATACGGGCACGAGATGGTTTTGATGTAAAATTATTGGACGTATATAAAAATAACACTATAATTAGTTTAACAGGACTACAAAGGCGTTCTGCAAATCGTTAGGGTGATGAGGGCAGGAAAGTACGAGATACGTACCCCGAATATTTTAATACAACAGGTTCGGCCCCCTGGTAAAATGATGCAATTAAAAAACTTGATTTCTAAATATAAAAATTAATTCATTTCTACGTTTGTTAACATATACAAAACTAAAATAAATAATATGCAGTAAAATTTGTCTCATTTATAATAAGTTTTTATTTACATATATATATATATATATATATATATATATTAAAATTGGTAAATGTCAAAATGCAACAAATATGTACATATGTATGTGTTTAAGGCAAGGAAGGTAAATATTAAATATACATACATATATTAATTAAAAATATAAATTGTTTTAATATTACATATTAGCAGGATATATCTGAAAAAGGTAGCTCATTATCACAAAAAAATACAATATATTAAAAATAAACAAAAAAATATTTCATATATACATAAATCGAGGAAAAATTTTGAAACTCAGTCTTGATTTTGAAACCTTCGCATTCTCTTTTCTTTTTGCGTCAAAAACAAGCAGTGTTATTTGCTCCATCAACTCATCTTTAATACTATGACAATTAATTCGTGATAGCTCAGCTGTAATGAATTTGCAAAAGGCTCCATCTTGGTCATTACACTCACTTTTAATTGAATTTGAAGCAATGTTTTGTAAAACGGTAGTTGCGGCTGTTAAAAACGAATCTTCTTGGCTCATGCGACTGGTCTGCGGTGGGTCGTTGCTAATTCGTGGTCTTTTGGTGGGTTGCGGACTTGTGTCACACTCACTTTATTGCGATGCGTCCCA